>JBBYHO010000005.1:3594849-3611626 GCA_038382025.1 Adansonia gregorii
TATTATTTCTATTTTATCATTATTATTTCGAGTAATAATAATTAAAGTATGATAATAGTAGTATAACAAAGTAATAAGTTAAATTAAAAAAAATATGAAAGATATAATAGATAATACTATATCAAAAATAAAAAAAAATCACATGCTAGGTTAGTAATTAGGCCTAGTCACTAGCCAGATAGCTTGCCCAAGCTATAGGCTCGACACAATCAGACTTGGGTCTTAGATTTTAAGCTTTAGATAGACTCAACCTGAAACAGTATTTTTTAAAATAAAATAAAATATTTTTATTTAAATTTGATTATATATATAAATATTAATATAAGAATTGCTTTTTAATATTATAAACAGTGAGTTATGCTTAAATAAGCGAAAATGTTAAATTCAATTTTAAGCTTTGAATTCGAAATTTTTTCCTGTTGCACTGAGCAACTAGTATTTTCTCGGGCTGAACTAGGCCAAATTTAGATTTAGACTTTGAATTTAAAATTACGTAAAAATAATTATATTTGATATAAATAAAAAATAATGTAAAATATATTTAAATTTAAAAAAATTTAAACCCAAATAAATTTAAACTTAAATTAACTCAAACTCAAATAAATTTAAATTTAAATTAATTTAAATCTAAAAATATTTAAACTTAAATCTATTTAAACTTTAAAAATTTTAAATTCAAAATAATCTAACCTAAATCCATATAAACTTGTCTAATTACCAGCAGCAACACGAACTCGAATGAAGTTCAAGAGACGGTGCTCGTGTTCTCCTGTCCCATCCGATTCTTTGCTGTCCCTGTCCAACTATCAATGGAAGGCAATTGGGCCATGACTTGAATTGATGCATGGCTTGGCCTTGGCTGCTGTCCAGGTCACGTGGGATCCACCAACAAGTCACTAAAGACTAAAGTCTAATCACGAGTGAAACGGCGAAGGTGGATGGGGAACCACACCGGCCACCCCACCAATTCGGCACATTAATTTAATATTTACGAGGTATTGTCTCCTTCTAATAGGTCTGTTAACTTTTATTACAAAACCCTTAGAATTGTTCTGATTATATATATATATATATATGAAATCAAAGTTTAATTGATACGAGATTCATGATTGTTGTTGGGAATCAGGACATTTTTTTTTTCATTCCAATGAGAGTATTATTTTTAGTGGCTTATTGTTAATATTTTAGAGTCAATTCCAAAATAAAATATCACAATTCATCTGCAAAATACTATCCAATTCAATCTCTTAAATCACAAAATTTTGTTTATCTCACAAATAAAATTTAATACAAACTTTTATATATTTAATTAAACTCTAATGCACATGTGACTTGTAAGCTCTTCAGTCCTCACTTTTCTCGAACCACGTTTGTCCGATGCGACTTTTTGTCTTAGGCTTGGCAGAGCGATTGCCAATTACCCAGTTTTAACAAATTTTTGGTGTAATAGTTGCAGTTTGCATTTAGCAGCAAATTCATAAAGCCAACCAAATCCGGCAAAAAGAAAGCCACAGCCAAAATGGAATTGGCAATTGCAGACTACGAGAAGGTACACGTGAGCTGATATGATCAGCTTAGCCTACTGCCACAGCCTTAGCTTTAGCTTTGGCTTTGGCTACGGCTTTGGCATTCTCCACAAAAGAGCACAGCCTTTCTCCCTAAGAACTGGCCACGTCATCAGGATCCCATCAGATTCCTGGGTCTCCCAACCCTGCCCCACCCCACCAACTGGGTGCTTTGCTTTTATTAAGGACGGGTTTAAGCCTTTTAGAGAGGGAGCAGAGTCGTGCACCAAATTTCTATCTCTGGGTCAGTTCCGTGGCTGTTGTTCCTTTCTTTGTTTGGCTGGTTCTGCATTTTCATTTGTTTTTGCAAAGCTCAGCCTTTCCAGCAACAGCTGCAGATATGACATTTTCCGGAATTTACCATTTCTTTCTTTTCTTTTCTCTCTTTTTTTCCTCCTTTCAGCTAGCCATCCTTTCTTCTTCTTCTTCTTCTTCTTCTTCTCATCTCTATCCTGGAACTGCGGGTATTTCCATATCTTTAATTCTTCCTTTTCTTCAATAAATATTACAGGCTTCATGATAGTATCTATTTACATTTTGGATGATCTCTCTGTCTGTTTCGGTCATTCAAATATATTTGGTACAATTTAACGATATTTTTCCTTCAATTGAATGGCAACATCCTTTCAAGCTCTTTATCTGGTCTCTCTCTCTCTCTCTCTCTCTCTCTCTTTGGAAAAAAAAAAAGAGGGAATTTCTATATTGGATGAATGTAGAGATAGACGAGACTCCCATATCAGATGAAAAATCAGAGCTAGTTATTGTCCTATTTTCTCTCTTTGTCCTGTGTAAGACCAGCAAAATGAAAGAAACAAAACTATTCCTTCCATTTTGGACTCTGCGAAAGTACCTAGCTGCCTACTAATAGCATTATCATATATTTTTTTATTTCCTTTTTGTGTTTATTAGTAATGATTTTTCTCTTATTATTTGGTTGTTAAAGATAAAGAAGGCAAAACGAGATCTTTGTATTCAGAAATATTAAGGGACGAGGCAGTTGCAAGGCTTAATGAGCTTGGAAAGGTATTTCATATTTATATCAACCTCTATTTGTCCCAATTTTTTCTCTCTTGTTTCATGTTTCCTTAATCATTTTTAAATTGGGTGTTTAAAGCTAAAAATGACAGGTAATTGGTTATTCTACTTCTTGTTGTTGCAACTTACAAGAGTTTGGGGGGAAAAAAAACAAAAACAAAAGTCAGTTTGACCAAAGTAACCATGAAAAATATGCATTTATATAATGTTTGAAATATGTTTTGTACGATTGAAGGTGATTTAATTATGGGTGGATAGGCAGACCCATGCCTAATACGCAAAGGTGATGCAGTCAAAGTCTCAAAGATGATGTCTTTCTTGTTTTATTATATTACTGATAACTGAAAATAATTGAAGAGGCAGAGACTGTACTTCGGTTTCTGACACAGAAAATTGTTGATATCATACTTGAAGAAATCATTAAACCATCTGTAGACAGAATGCAGAGAAATTTATCTCTCGAGTCTGCTAAACAGTATACATGTGCCGCTTAAACGGTTGAAACTTCAAGAATTGTATTAGCAGAAAATTTATTCAATGAGAATTGAACTAATTATTACACACTGCTGTTGTATCTAACAAAGATACATAGTTGGAGCCATGCCATATGATACGTGATTACGACCAGTCACCGGTTGAATTGTTGTGGCAGCAAAGTTAGTTACTGTTTAATTTTGAACATATATTTGCCTAAAGTTAATAGGAAAAGAATGCTGAGTAATGTTGTTTCCCTCATTTTATAGGTGAGTAATGCTGATGGCTATCTTGAGAGAACATTTATGAGCCCAGCTGCTGTCAGGGCGGGGATTCTTATTCGTGAGTGGATGGAGGATGCTGGTTTGAGAACGTTAGCTTTCTGCCTTTTTGTCGAATCCTGATTACGATTTCTGAAACTTTTCACTAATAGTTATGTCGATTTCCAGGTGGGTGGATTCAATTGGCAATTTACATGGTCGAGTTGAGGGAATGAATGCAAGTGCTCAAGCTCTGTTAATTGGCTCTCATTTGGTGATGCTTTTCGTTTTCCAATTTTTGCTCATTTTCATGATACAACATGCTATCAAGAATATGAGTGGCAATTTCATACTGATAGTAGATATCTTGTTGGCAAATAGGATACTGTTGTTGATGCTGGGATATTTGATGGGTCATTAGGTATAGTTTCTGCTATATCTGCATTGAAAGTTTTGAAAAGCAATGGCAAGTTGGGAGAACTAAAGCGACCAGTCGAGGCAAGTTATCTGCATCATCTTCTAATGTTATAATATAGCCAACCTGTGTTCCGGTTTTTTCCTTTTCACCCATTACATGTTGGCTACTTTTCATGCAGAAAAGATACTCAATTTTCAACTAGCATGCTTTAAAGTGAGTGGTTTTGAGAATATTCTAGGTTCTTGATATTTTGTCTATATTCTTGAAACTTGCAGGTGATTGCATTTAGTGATGAGGAGGGAGTGAGGTTTCAATCTACCTTTCTAGGCAGTGCTGCTGTAGCTGGAGTTTTACCAGTCACAGCATTGAAGATAACTGATAAGAGGTTTCTTTTTTTTGATTAACACCCATTTTGTCTTGCATCTACTTATCGCACTGTTAACAATCAGTATGTTTATGCATAATCTTTGTTTAGTGGTGTGACAGTGCAAGATGCTCTTAAGGAGAATTCTATAGAAATTGCAGAGGAAAGCCTGTTGGAGTTGAAGTATGATCCTGCATCGGTTTGGGGTTATGTTGAGGTATGTTTTCCTGCACTGCATTATTTTGAAAATAAAGCTACAAAAATTATATTGGGATATTCACCAATCAACTTAGTTTTGGATTTCTAATACTTGATTCAATTCTGCAGCTTCACATTGAACAAGGACCTGTACTAGAATGGATTGGTTTTCCTCTTGCTGTAGTTAAAGGCATAGCTGGACAGACACGAATGAAGGTAAAAATTATCTTTTCAAAATAGATACACGAACTTCTCAAGAGATGCTGGGTCTGTGATCCTTTTTACTACTTTGGACGTACTATAAATAAGGATGTGGGAGGAAATATATTAAATCTTATCCAAAGCTGTGTGCTTTTTAGGTGCCTACGATCTACCCTTTGAAACATGTTATATGAACATTGATGGCTCAGTTGAGTGCAATGTGTAAAAGTAGATGGAATCTGTAGACGTAGTTTAACCTAGTTTCAAGCACTGTAAGGTTGAAAAGTACGTGATATGGATGATAATATGATCTATTTTTTCTTATTCTTCATTAAAGGAGGGAAGAGAAAAAAGGGATTAGTAAGAAAAGATTGTGTATACCCCAAGCAGTTGACTCCCATTTTGAGCGTAGAACACTTTTGCTGGAGAAGAAAATGAGCATGTGCATCTTGGGTAAATTACAATCTATATGATCTTTTCAGGGACTCTTCTAAATTGTTAACAAACTTCATGCTGTTGTTTTATCACTTTTTGGCTTAGCATTACTCTTGAGTGGGCCCTTTTCCTTGCAAATTAATTTCTTTGCTATGTGGATAGTTTATGCTCTTTTTGTTTTTCCTACTGGAACTGCTTACTGCACGATTGTTGGTATTTTAGGACCGGGTTACCCTATTTCTTTAAACTTATTATGGTTGGCTAATTTGTTCTTGTGCACATTCCGTACCAGTCGTAAATCTGTCTTCCTAGCCTTCAATTGTAAAACCCATGAATGGGCTCTTAAGCTCACCTACTTCTACATAAACGTACTTCACGATGGACAAATTGAATATAGAAAGAAATAAAGGCATCAAGGGGTGATTATCTTTATTAAGCACAGAAAATGATACAACTCGATCATTAATTTCTAATACACACTGTTTTCGTTCTTTTATTTTGCGCTTATGGTTTCTTGTGCAATATTTGCAACCAAAAGCTTGAACTTGGATTTATGTGAAGCAACAATAATATTGAGTCTATCTACAATTCCTAGTAAGAATCCAGGGCATTTTTTTTTTAGTGTAATTTTTCACTTTTGCAGGTTACTGTGAGAGGTTCACAAGGACATGCTGGAACAGTTCCAATGTCAATGCGTAGGGACCCTATGGCTGCTGCGGCTGAATTGATTGTATTGCTAGAAAGTCTGTGTAAACATCCTCGAGATTTCTTATCTGATGGCGGTAACTACAATGAGTATACCGTGGAATCTTTGTCCACTTCCCTTGTCTGTACTGTTGGAGAGATCTCAACCTGGCCATGTGCAAGTAATGTCATTCCAAGCCAGGCAAGAAATTCTTCCGTGTACACGTCTCAGTGTCCGACTAAACAGGAATGCTGATAAGCAGTGAATGTAAAACTCTAATGCAGGTAACGTTCACTGTGGATTTACGTGCAATTGATGATGTGGGACGTGAGGCTGTTCTTTACGAATTATCTAATCAAATGTATAAAATATGTGATAGACGTTCTGTATCTTGCATTATTGAACGGAAGGTAGGAAGCTTTCTTTGACTTTTTGCAAGGCATTTGCATAAAGAATAACCGTTAACTTTGTTTGCTGTGGTGGATGATTTCAGCATGATGCAAATGCAGTAATTTGTGATCCAGAACTTAGTTCACGGCTCAAATCTGCGGCTTACGCTGCTCTCAACAGAATGATAGGGGAGATTCAGGATGAGGTTCCTGTGCTAATGAGCGGTGCAGGACATGATGCGATGGCCATATCTCATCTAACCAAGGTTCAGTGTCTGTTTGCTTTTATCTTAAAACTTTTTATGGCAAGTGAATTTTGTGGTGATATGGTAACGGTAGCCATGAATTTGGAACAGGTTGGAATGCTATTCGTCCGGTGTCGGGGAGGCGTAAGTCACTCCCCTGAGGAGCATGTATTGGACGACGATGTTTGGACAGCCGGTTTAGCTTTACTGGCGTTTCTTGAGTCCCACATGTAATTATAACATGGCACATTTTATGTACAGTTGTAACTTGACTCTTCTTCAGTAAATCCAACATGATGACAACGATTGGGTTGTTGTACGTTTCTTCCTAAAATCCACCATATATTTGTATATACACGCATATGCTTGTGCTGTCCAAACTCCAAAATGAATGGTTCAAATTGCATGAATGACAAAGAGTATATTCATCTTGGTTCTTTTAAGATTTAAGATTTTTCCGAGTTGATTTAATTGCCTATTTAATCAGGTGCATACGCGGCGATAAAAGCCGAAGCATTTTGATTACAGGGACTTGGGTTGGGTATTTTCAAAGCTGTCTTGTCCATCTTAAACCATTGAACAGAGGCCCAACAAACGATTACAATTTATAAAGTTGGACCAATATCCAAAGAGACAGCGTAGTAACTGGTGATACCTGGCCTGTTTAAACCGACATGGCATAGCCTCAGGGCTTAGACTCAGTCAGTGCCAAGAAAAGAAAGAGCCCCGACCCCAAAAAATAAATTTATAAATAAACAAATTAAAGCCCACTCGCACTCGAATGTCATAAACCCACCCTTAAAAAATATATATTATTAATTAAAGAAAATCGCAGATCAGATCAGAAGGAAAAAAAAAAAAAAAAAAACCCTAATTGGAGGCCAAAGCGAAACCTAAAATGGGAAAGAAGAAGAAAAGAGTTTCGTCCAAGGTATGGTGTTACTATTGCGACAGAGAATTCGACGACGAGAAGATTCTGGTGCAGCACCAGAAGGCCAAACATTTCAAGTGTCATGTCTGTCACAAGAAGCTCTCCACCGCCGGTGGTATGGCCATCCATGTTCTCCAGGTTCACAAGGAGTCCGTTACCAAGTATCTCCCATTTCCTATACTATTACTATACCCTCACCTTTTTTAATTGCTTCTGTATTACGTCCACTACTTTTCCTTCATATTTTCCTATGTTATTTCTGTTCTTCGTTCTTGGGGTTTTTTTTTTCCCGTTGACAAATCATTGTTTTCCATTAATTTTAGGGGATATGATATCGCTTTTTGCAATAACAGTTTCTGCATATTGAATGAAAATATCGTGTTAGAATAATATTGGGGAAAACTTTCTCATTAAATTCAGCTGATGCTAGCGATTTCCTAAATAAGATTTATATTCAGTCAGCGTTTCCTTTTTCAGTTTATTAGACACTTGTTCCCTCCTCCCCCCCCCCCCAAAAAAAAGAAATCGCCCGATGGAAGGAAGCAAAAAAAAAAAGTTGAGGCTTGATTTCATTCTCACTTTGGTATTTGCTTGTTCTGTTTTCAGCTTTTTCTGCTTGGACGAAGCAAATAGCGCAGCCTTTTTTTTTAAACTACAAAAAATTGGACTTCGTGGCCAAATGTTACCTCAATACCATTCGATTTTGGACCAAAAAAAATTAATTAGGAGAAGTGGCAACACAATGAAACCTAGATTCTTGATGGTAGCTATTATTTCTTTGCTCCAATTATGTTGATCTCTAGAAGAAGTTGCATTCTACGCATTTTCTGCGTACAAGATAAAACAGATATTTAACTATTGTCAGTTGTGTTTTTGTTAATTAATAATCTGATAGTTAACTATTGTCAGTTGTGTTTTTATTAATTAATAATCTGAAGCTGCTCAAATAATTTTAAAATACATAAAGACAATGATTAGCCTCTATCAAATTATTGCCCTACCTTGCTTCTGAAAATTTGTCTAAGAAGTTTTTCTGCCTGTTTGAATCAAAAGTGATTGCTGGGGTATACCCATAATTTTAAAATTTGAAAAGATGTCTCTCTGTAAAACCTACAATTTTTTTGGTGTCAACGTACTTTGCATTACACTGACAAAGTAATTCTTTTATAGGGTTCCCAATGCAAAACCTGGCAGAGAATCAACTGACATTGAAATATACGGAATGCAAGGAATCCCACCTGATGTCCTGGCAGCTCACTATGGAGAAGAAGGTAAACATATTGGTGTATCATCTATAACTATCTTCCACATCAAATGATGATAGCTTGAGTTGTTTCTCACAAACATTTAAGTACGTTAAGTGCCATTTAATTGCCACTTTTGCTATTTGAGTGTTTTCTGTTTTTTCTTTGCTTTTTCAAATTTTCTGATGCAAAAAAAGAAAAAAAAGAAAAAAAGAAGAAGCAAGTAGTAAATAGAAAATCATATGTATTTGTGAATGAGCAACTAATTAATTAACTCCCTTGTAAACATGGTTGCATTGATCTAAATCATGCTTTCTTGTTTTTATAAAACTTAATTTGATTATAATTTTTACTAAAAATGCCTTTTTTTTTTGCGCCCAAACATCGCCTTTTTCATTTTTTCTTGTGAAAGAAAAATAAGCAAGAATCAAAAATAAAAACTGGCTGCTTGAAGTTTCTTTTTTTAAAAATATGATTATAGTAACAAAGGCGAGTGAATCAAGGACCCTTTTTAAAGTTGAATAGGCATACAAGTATTTGTCTCTGAAAAAGGAAATATGGATACAAATTTTCTCTAAGGTGAGTAAATCTCTTTCCGGCAGAAGTGATGTGAATAAAATGAAGTCTGCCATTTCTGCATTTTTCATGAATTTTCCTTTATGTCAATTGGTATTTTATTGCAAATGTTTTCTGGATGTACTTTTGCTTAGAGTGTTCACATAGTAATTGATATTGTACTTTAACAAGTTTGATGTTGTATATTGACTGAGTTTATATCTGTTGTTATGTCTTCCTAATTCATAAAATTGAAACTTCTTGCAGAAGAAGAGGCTCCATCAAAAGCAGCTAAACTGGATGTTCCGTCTACTCAGCTTGTGGGAGGATTGGTGCCAGGACAACTTGGTGTTGGATATACTCCGCAATCAACTTTGGGAGCAGGGCAGCCTGTGTATGTTCTCTGTAGACTGTATCCTAGCAAATTCTGTTCCATTTATTGTCTAGCCTTTTTTTATGCAATATACTTGTTGAAGCTTAGAATTAGCATTATGTAATCTAGGATTCTTTATGTCATTGTTGCTTTCATTTCGTGGCTTTTTTCATGTGTGCATATGCAATCATGCAACATTTTGGTTTGCATTTGTAAGTATACTCTTTGTTTTGAAAAGTTGTTAACATAGTTTATCTGGCCATTTAAAGTGTAGTGGCTTATAATTGGTATTTTTCTTTGTGGTTATTTGCTTTAGATATAATGCTGCAGTGCCTATACCTCCTGTTGGTTGGGCAGTGCCACCTCGTCCTCAGCCTTGGTTCCCCCAGCATCCTGCAGTTTCAGTTCCTCTGTCTGCACCTATGGGATATGTTCAGCAGCCCTTATTTCCAGTGCAAAGCGTGAGGCCTCCTTTGGCAGCGGCTTCAACACCACCTGTACTCCAACCTTCACAAATTGCTCCACCTGGATTGCCGACATCAACACCTACACTTCCTGTATCCCAACCCTTGTTCCCTGTTGTCAATAATAATGTACCTACCCAGAGCTCGCCATTTTCTGCTTCTTTGCCAACAAGTGTTCTGCCAAGCACTTCTGCAGAAGTAAAAGGCTCAATTGAAGTGCATTCAAGTGTTAATACTTCTGTCACAGGTAGCTATCAACCTGCTATATACCATTTTGACTGGTACTATGCCTAGACGCCAAAAAGTGTCTCTATATTGTTAGTTTTCTGCAGGGTTTTACAAAACTAGCTTGTACACAATATTGAAGAGTGGAAAACTTAGTGACGAATTTTGAAGAACTAAACTACGCAAAACTATAAGACCTTATGAACCAAATGGCTTTGGTGTTTGCTGTCCTCTATAAGTTTGATGATTCTTTCTGGCCACATATGTAAAAGCATAAGAATTTTTCGAATTTTTTTTCAAAGCACCCTTTCTAAGATATTAATAATTTAGTTAACATTTGTGGCACAACCCAGCTCAACAATTACATATGACAGTTGAGCTATCCCTACCAGCTGTCACGGCCCATGTAGTTACTAATTTCATTGGAATTGAAAGCTTTCTTTTGCTTTCACAGTATGCAGCTATGCAGCGTGCTTTACATGCTTTGCTTTCTTGCTTAAAAAAAAAAAAAGGCACAATTTCTTTACCCCATGTGTGTTGCAGCGTGTTTGACATAATTTTTGTAGTCCTTGTCATCTCGCCCTGCTATTATACATCTACTTCATTTTATTTTAACTTGCTTCTTATTGTTATAACTTCTATTTTTTCGTTTTTTTTACTTGCTTATAGGTGGAGCTGGAGTAAATTCTCATTCTTATGCCTCTGGCCCTAATACTGGTGGTCCATCAATTGGACCACCCCCCGTTATCGCAAATAAAGCTCCTGCTATCCAGCCAGCTGTAAATGAGGTTTATTTAGTTTGGGATGATGAGGCAATGTCCATGGTCAGTTCCTAACTTCTATTTAATTGCCTTTTTATTTGCTCCTTTTTAGTTTGTGATTGCAAAATGTTACTAAATGATTCTTATTTAAATACTTGCAGGAAGAGAGAAGAATGTCCTTAGCCAAATATCAGATGCATGATGAAAATAGCCAGGTAAGTCATAACTATCTGTCTAATATATGGAGTTGGTTTGCGCATCTAACTGGATGGGTAGGCTTTACGTTTCACGTTTTCAGATTCAGTTATTTATGCATTTGTTACCTATATGATGAGGTATTTTCTCGTGAATTATATTTTACTTTATTCCGTATTAAAAAGGAACACAACTTGCGAAGAAACCATGAGCTCTTCAATCAAGTATGCCCATGGATTTATGGGCATGATTTTTATTTTAAAATATGATTTTCCACTTTGCAAGCAATTGCCTTCAACTGTTTGGGCGTCAAAAGATTCAAGTAGGTATTTATGTTATGTTTGCTGGTAGTTGGTAATTGCAACTTTGACAAGCTTGCTGCAATCTACTCAAGGATTTCTTCCATCTAGCATTGTATTCAGTTAAGAACAGAGTATGTACATGATCCTTTAAAATTTGGATTTATTCAATGCTATTTATTCTCCCTATGCTTGATTTCAAAGTGTGGGGTTTGGGTGGAACAAGATGATACCCAACAGATTTTTGCTCAATTTAATAGTATTGATCGTGAGTTCAGACTTTTCCAGGTCAGCTTCTTTCGCAAAGTTTGGTATCTTTTGCATAGGGCCAAGCTTTTAACGTATTATGTTTTAGCCAAGTGAGGAATGGTGATGGTTCTTCTTTGATCATATTTTCATGTGGATTTTGTTTTCAGATGAGCTCTATTGATGCTGCTATAGACAGAAGGATCTTGGAAAGCAGGCTTGCTGGTCGAATGGCATTTTAGTTGGAATGCATATTGGGAGATTTTGCTTGGATATATGAGCATGATCTGACATGACTTACATGAATTTGAAAGAGGGATTTGGGTTCGGTATCCTCAAATTTCTGAATTCTTGGGGGTAGGTATGGCAACCAAGGCAGATATAATTCTGTTGTATTGTTTGCAGAGTGTGGCAGAAGACAGAAGATAAGTCATTCTTTTGGCTGACCTTTTTTTTTAATTTTGTTTTATTTTATTTTGGTAATTTTAGTCACCCTAAAGCTGTTGGGATAAAAATTTTGAGTTATTGACTTTCTGGATTGATTGCATTCTATTAGGATACTATTTGAGTCTATCATTGCCAATGAATTTATGGAATGAATTGGAATGTTATGTTATTTGAGGACAGAGTATATAAATGTATTTTTCATAGTTACATTCATATATACGTTTGGAGGTAGGAGAGTTGGAACATCCTCCGTCCGAAACCTAAATTAATCATAGTCCTGCATCACGAATTATTTTTTGTAAATATATTTTTACCTTACGATTTTTTTTTTTAATTTTATAAATTATATATGTAAATAGTACATTATAGTTGATGTGGAAATAACTAAAAAATACTTCTTTTAAGAAAAAAAAGATAAATAACTCTAATCACGCTTGTACCCAAATCATGTATATAATAAATACCCAAAAATAGTCATGTAAATTTTATGCCAAAATCATGTACATAAATATGGGATAAAATAGAGATTAGATAATTTAAAATAGTATATGCAATCTTATATTCGGTTAAATGAGTAAAACATAGAATTTCTGAAATAACAGAAATATACATATATATATATATATATGTATATCTGTGAATAAAATGGTAGATAAAATAAAAGGAAATATGTATGATACATTTAGTGACTCTAAATGAAGAACAGAAGAGTAAAGTAGTCCTGGACTTATCCACGCAAATTACCTATTCACCCTTTGTTTTAATTCTGGGTGGAATTTGGTTGAAAGTGTTTTTTACATAGTTGTGCTTCTAATAATCATACTCCATTATGTTTGTTTTGTATTGATAGGATAGGATTTAGGAGGGAAATTAAGTTTGAGCAGCTTGATTACAAGAAGTTCCTGATCGGTCTCAACTCGAACGTCTGATATAATTGTATCTAACATTGTCTTTTCAAAGAAGCGGTTAGCATTCTGCAAAAGAGCAATTGCATTCTATCCTATCCTACTCTATACTTCAAAAGTCCCAAGTGTTCAAGTATAATACTATATCAATAATGAAGGAAGATTTAATTTTATTACTAGTTGAATCAATGTAAATTGTTTGTTGGAGTAAAAAGGGCAAATTATAGGTTAGGTTAGGTTGGGTTGGGTTGGGCTGGGGGTGAAAGTGGAGAGTAGTACTTAGCTAGGATCGAGGCATTGACTGGTCGACGAAAAACAAATGATGTCAGATGCAAAATATATGGCCAGTGAATCCCATCCTCAGTGGCGCGTTGTTGTTGTACTTATGATGTACAAAAAATTTAAGAAAGAAAGTAAGGAAGAATACTGCTGCTCTGCTCTCACTCTTACTTTCCTGTTTTCTGTCAGTAGTAATATTTTGTTTACGTAACACTAGCGCACACACACAGTCCGCTGTTGTTTGGTTTTGTCATGGGAGGCAAATCTAGGTCAGAACTCAGAACACAGCACAAACACAAACAAATGTCTTATTTTTGTCGATTATCATCATCATAATCATCTTCTTATTCTTCTTCTAGTATTATCATTGCCTCGGAATTTAGACCTCCAAAAATGGATAAAGTCTTCTAGTGATCAGATTTGGAAATTCTTTTCTTCCTCCAATAAAGAAATCTCCTTTTTTTAGTAAAACTGTATCCCTTCCTACTCACTTCTCTCTCTTCACCTTTTTGCACATAATAATTTCATGAATTTCATCTCCCACGCTCCGTGCCTCATGCAGTCTCCGCCCACACCTCCAACCCCCATCCAAAAGGGGCCCAGGCCATATGCATGTTTGAGATCTTTCTTCTGCTTCATTATATATTTTTGTTTTTGTTATTGTTCTTTAAAACCAAAGATTCCATATTGATAGAATAACTAACTACTCTAACAAGAGAAAAATACCGTATCCCTTCCCAATGTTTGTTTAATGTAGTCTGTCAATCATTAATATATGGCAGGCAAGCAGGCAGAGAACACTACATAGTACTAGTATGTGCTTTTCAATTACTAATTATAATACAATGCTATTGCTTCCTTTTATATATGCTTGCATTTTAACTCCATTTCCGCTCCTTTGGACCCTACGTCTTCCCTTATTTTATTTGCTTGTTTTTGGGATAAGTCCAACTAGTAATATGTTATTGCTATTGCTATTTGCTATTTGCTAAACAAACATTGATTTCTCTACAGCCTAATATCTAGTATAAACATAATACCCGTTAAGTGTTGCGGCCCACTCCACGGCTTCACAAGTCACATTTCCCAAATTGCCAGTGCTTGGTAACTAAAATAAACTTAAAAGCTACAGTACATGGAATCCAATGTTTGTAGAGATAAGTGACTTCTTTACTCCTAAGTCCTCCTGCAACCCCTAAACCCCACCCCATGGACAAATATCAGGTGGTCTTCATCTCCACTCCTTCCATTGGCAACCTGGTTCCTACTGTTCAATTCGCCCAACACCTAACTCATCATGACCCTCGCTTCTCTGCTACCCTTCTTATACTCACCGTGCACCAAAGAACCATTGTCAACGCTTACACTCAATCGCTCCCCATCACTGCCCCAGATATCAACTTCGTCTACCTCCCTACCGTCGAACCTCCCACACCTGATCAATACCAATCTTCTTTGGGTTACCTATCCCTCTTCGTTGACAAGCAAAAGGCCCACGTCAGGCATGCCATTTCCAACCTCATGTCAAATACTTCCCGAGGTACAGTTGCTGCGCTATTTGTTGACATGTTTACCACTTCCATGATCGATGTTGCTACAGAACTTCGCTTTCCTTGCTATCTCTTCTTTGCTTCTCCAGCCAGTTTTTTGGGGTTTATGCTTCATTTGCCAGCCTTAGACACACAGCTAGCTAACGATTTTGTTGTGTCCGACACTGGGTTAATCGTACCCAAAGACTCCGCAATTGAATTGATCATCCCTAGTTTTGATAAACCCTTGCCCCCAAGCATCTTGCCCACGTCTGTGCTAAAGAGAAACAGAGATGGTTATCTCTGCTACTTAAAGCACGCACGCAGGTACAGAGAGACAATGGGTCTCGTAGTAAACACTTTTCTTGAACTGGAGCCCCATGCCATTAATTCGCTTTCGATCAGTGGGTTACCTCCTATTTACCCCGTGGGTCCGATTCTTGATCATGCTGGAGCGGCCCAATGGCATTCAGATGGAGCCCAACTGAATTCCATCATGCAATGGCTTGATCATCAGCCTCCGTCTTCGGTGTTGTTCCTGTGCTTCGGGAGCATGGGGAGTCTTGACGCCCACCAGTTAAGAGAGATTGCAATTGGCCTGGAGCGTTCTGGGTACCGATTTTTATGGTCCATCCGCAAGCCACCTAAAGGTAAATTAGATCTCCCAGGTGATTACACCAATCTAGAGGCTGTTTTGCCGCCGGGGTTTCTGGATCGGACGGCTGGGTTCGGGCTTGTCTGCGGCTGGGTTCAGCAAGTGAGAGTATTGAGCCACCAAGCAATTGGAGGATTTGTTTCTCATTGTGGGTGGAATTCGATATTGGAAAGTCTATGGTACGGTGTTCCTATTGCCGCATGGCCAGTTTATGCGGAACAACAAATGAATGCATTTGAGTTAGTGAAAGAGCTTGGACTGGGTGTGGAGATTAGGCTGGATTACAGGGAGGGCAGTGATTTGGTGTTGGCCGACGAGTTAGACAGAGTGTTGAGGCGTTTGATGGACGTTGAAGATGAACTGAAGACAAAGGTAAGGGAAATGAAGACCAAGAGTAGGATGGCATTGATGGAAAATGGTTCGTCATATAAATCCTTAGGATCCTTGATTCAGGAAATCAGCGGTAGAATGGAAGGTTTGAAGAGAAATAATGAGCTGTTAGCCTGCTAGATCTATATAGAAAATAAGTATCAAGAAACTTGACGAGACTAGATAGTTGAGACAGATTGGTTCTGAGTTCTCACTAATATAGCACTAGCCATTAATTGAACTTCTACAAATAAATTAAATGATGGTCAGAAAGTTTCTATTTGATCAAGCTCTTTACACATTGTATGTTTTCACAATTCTTAGGTGGTAATATATTTTTATCGAAATAGAAACAGAAATGATTTATTCCGACATTTTTCCACCAGACAGCTATCGAGAATGTCAATGAAATATGTTTATGTATATTCTAGTATTGATTTGTTCATTTTGTTATCTTGTACATATGCTTTTGTTTTTTGTCATTATTACTATATTTTCATGCAGAACAAAGCATGGTTTTTAGTACGGCAGTTTTGGTAGAGTTAATTGGTTGCGCAGCTTGATGGCAATAGTATGGTCCAGAACAATGCCTCTGGGCTCTGGCAGTGTGTCATGGAGCACTTCACTGGCAGCGGTGTAGGAGAGGAGAGCGCTGGGTAAGTTGTCAATTATCCTGCTTGTTTTTAATCTGTTTTCTGAGTTGGTGCAGGGGCTTTTAATGTGTTTCTAGGGTGGATGATAAGAGAGGAGCGACGGCTGTGTATTAAATCGGTTGCGAGAAATGATAGGTTGGAGGAGTCTAGGCAGGAAGTGAGGATTCGAGGCGAAGGGTTATTGGGGGTAAGTGTTGGTCAACTTGTCGATCGTCCAGTAGTGCGGATGGGTAATGTAGAAGGTCAAGGTTCGAGGACAGGTCAACGAGGCGAGTAGAATGGTGAGGAACGTTTATGTCGAGCATGCGGCTGAGGAAAATCAAAGGTTAGAGGAGGTGACGGGTAGTACAGATGATGTGGTGGAGTTGGAGAACTTGG
>JBBYHO010000005.1:3628755-3662496 GCA_038382025.1 Adansonia gregorii
TTATTATTATTATACAAAATAAGCTTGCATCATAGTTTGACACGGCAAAAGTTTGACTTTTATTTATTTATTTATTTTGCTTTTTTTTTTTCCAATTTTAATAGGAAAATGCTTCTTGACTCTCCCATAACAGATGTGATGTTCCAAGGTAAAGGCTGGTTCAAAAAGATTATTAGATTATTTATACTATTTTATATTACATTTTTATTTAATTTTTTATATACTTACAAAAATAGAGGACGAGCTGGAATTTTGGTTTTAAGAATATTGTTAGTAGAATATGAGCAGATGGGCAGCAGCCATTGTTCATAACTTAAAGTATGACTGGCCCAAACTCCACACCGGAATAGATGAAGGTCTCCCCTGTCGAAAACACATGCGCTTTGATTTTCCGACATATACGTTTGGGCCACTAGAACCTCAAACCAGCTTATGGACGAGAGGTCGAGGACTAGGTCCCGTTTTAAAATGGTTTTGCTCCTGCAGCTTTCAAGCCCATGCAAAAAGAATTGTATTAGCCATTAATTTTTGGGCTTAATCTGTATGTGTGTATGTGCGTGTGTGTGTGTGTGTGTGTGTGTGTGTGTGTGTGTGTATATATATACATGTATGTATAATGTACTATACCAAGCCTATAAAACTTTGGATAGCAGTTGATTTATTTAAACACACTATTTTCAGATGTGAAGCAAGTTATGTAAATAAAACAATCTCTATTATGCTTGCTAGGTTATTAAGTTTTGAATAGAAGTTGATTTATTATAAAACGCCTTTTATCCAGGACACTAAAATATTCGAATATAAACCACTAATGTTATGTTAGACTATTAAATTATTTTATATTATTTATTGTAATTTTTCTTTTTAATCGTTTTTATGTTAGAGTTGAAAGCTTAGGAATTTGAGACAATGAGAAGCTAATTGCTTTGCAAGATGCAGCTGCGGTGTGGCTGTTGCCATGCTAGTGATATGAATATCCTAATGCTGACTGTAGACTGTTGAGTCTTGCCTCTAGAGTTTCCAGAGAGGCAAGTACGAGTGATAAGTGATCGATGATGACACTTCCACTTCGAGTCGATCCGCAATCCAGACCACTTTATAAAATGGATATGGCTGGCCCCACCACTTATATTGCACTTGTAATAATGGACAAAAAAGAAACGTCAGGCCCACTCTGTCTACTGCCATGCCAAGCGCTCATAAATTGCTGAAACTGAGGCAATTCATCGGCACCTGATGAAGCCTCTTCATAGGAATGGGTAACAAGTCTAATTTCAGCTCAACTTGTCGTTTCCTTGTTTCATATTTGCTTTTTCTCTTCCTCGTAAATTCAAATTCACAGCTTACTGTCTGCTCCACTGATATCAAATGCACAGACACCGAAAGAAGAGCACTTGTTGTCCTCAAAGAAGGTCTCACCGACCTTTCTGGTAGGCTTTCTTCCTGGCTTGGTGAAGATTGTTGCACATGGAAAGGTATCGAATGCCACAACCAAACAGGTCGCGTCACAAAGCTCGACCTTAGAAACCCTTATCAGTTAATCAGTGGAGTAGTAGGTGGTGATCCAACAAAATATAAACGCTCCTGCTTGGGAGGTAAGATCAACCCTTCTTTGCTTCAGTTGGAATATCTAACTTATCTGGACCTTAGCCTGAATGATTTTGAAGGACTTGAAATTCCCCGCTTCTTTGGCGATCTGAAAAATTTGCGATATCTCAATCTCTCTTTTGCGTCTTTTGCTGGAGAGATTCCACCTTCTCTTGGGAATTTGTCAAACTTGCAGTATCTGGACCTTTATGCAGACTCGTACAGCCGTACAGGCTCCTGGGAATTACGTTCACAGGGTCTACAATGGCTTACACCTCTCTCTTCTTTAAAATATCTAAACCTGGGATTTGCCAAACTCGGTAGCATAGGGGACCATTGGCTGCAAATATTTAATATGCTTCCTTCCTTGGTAGACTTACGCTTGCACTGGTGTGAACTTCAAGGTCTCCCATTGACATTGCCTTCCATTAACTTCACCTCACTTTCAGTTCTTGATCTGTCGGAGAATTCTTTTAATTCTTTAATTCCCGAATGGTTGTTCAATCTTACCGGTCTCACAGAACTCTATCTGACATGGGACTTTTTCAGCGGTTCAATTCCTCCTGGATTTGCAAACCTGAAAAATCTCCAAGTCCTTGATTTGTCTGATAATTTGAACCTCGAGGGTCAAATTCCTGGATTATTTGGAAATCTTAGCAAACTAAGGATTCTAGATCTTTCTGCAAACAATTTCGATGGTGACATTTATGAGCTTTTTAGTGGTTTCTCAAGTAGCCCAAACAATAAGTTAGAGTCGCTTGATCTAAGTTCTAACTCATTGATTGGGGAACTGCCCGAGTCATTAGGATTGCTTAAATATTTACAGCACCTAGACCTCTCTGGCAACTCTTTCTGGGGCTCAATTCCGTCATCAATTAGAGGCTTGTCAGCGCTGAGAAAATTAGACCTGTCGTATAACATGATGAATGGTACAATTCCTGAAAGCTTTGGGCAACTTTCTCGACTAGTAGATATGAACCTTATGGCAAATTCTTGGAAGGGTGTATTGAAAGAAACCCACCTCATGAATCTCGGACAATTACAGCATATTCGTCTCACAACAGAGCCAACAATGTCCTTGGCTTTCAGTGTATCGTACGGATGGTTCCCTCCTTTTAAACTGAAGTCTATCCAACTCGAAAACTGCACAGTAGGTCCCTCATTTCCTGTATGGCTTAAGGTTCAAAATGAGCTTACCTCTGTCGTCTTAAAAAATGTTTACATATCTGACACTATGCCGGGGAAGTGGTTTTCAGATGTGTCTGCTCAAGTCACTTATTTGGTTCTCTCTCAGAATCAAATGAGGGGGAGGTTGCCACACCAGTTAAATTTTCCATATTTAAATGTCATCGATCTGAGTTATAATCACTTTGAGGGTCCTCTCCCTTCCTGGTCCACTAATGCGACCGATGTATTCCTTCAAGAAAATTCATTTTCAGGGCCAATACCTGAAAATATTGGGGCCCTCATGCCAAGATTGCAGAAGTTATACCTCTCCGGAAATTATCTGAGTGGGAGAATTCCATCATCCATGTGTGATATAGAGGGGCTGAACATTCTTTCCCTTGGAAACAACAAGTTGTCTGGAGAAATCCCTAACTGTTGGTATCGATCACTAGTGTTATGGGGAATTGATATATCAGATAATAGTTTGACAGGGAACATCCCAAGTTCCTTTGGTTTCCTAGCTTCTCTAAGTGTGCTGCTGTTGAGCAACAACAATCTGGATGGGGAAATCCCTTCGTCGTTGCAAAACTGCTCCGGTTTGACAAGCTTGGACCTTGAAGGGAATAAAATTTCGGGGAGTCTACCTTTATGGGTGGGAAAATTTTCTTCGTTTTTCATGCTACGTCTTCGCTCGAACTTTTTAAGTGGAAGCATACCTGATCAGGTCTGTAGTCTTCAAAATTTTCACATATTTGATCTTTCCCACAACAACGTTTCAGGGCCCATCCCTAAGTGTATTGGTAATCTGACCGCCCTCGTCTATGGAAAGAGAAGCGAGGTATTTGAAGGGCTAATAAAGGTAGTAACAAGAGGAAGAGATCCTGAATATAGAAGCGTTGAGGCAAATGTGAATAGCATTGACCTCTCAGGGAATTATCTTACAGGAGAAATCCCTCATGAGATCACAAACCTTTTTGCACTGCGCATATTGAATTTGTCACGAAATTTTCTAAGCAATACTATTGCTGAGAATATTGGAAACTTGCAACTGCTGGAGTCGCTTGATCTGTCACACAACCATCTTTCAGGAGCGATCCCGAAAAGCTTGGCATCTCTGGCTTCTTTGACTCGATTGAACTTGTCATACAACAACTTTTCTGGAAGAATTCCTCTTCTCCCAAAATTTAATGATTCCTCCATTTATAAAGGGAATCAATTGCTTTGCGGGAGTCCACTTCCTACCAAGTGCCCAGTCAAATAGATACAGCTTGCAGTTGGATGAGGCATTGCACAGGAGTGACAAAGATGCAATTGGTCTCACAAATTACAACACTATAATTTCAAATGCTATGATGCTGTCTATTTGCACAAAAATAAAAGCTGTAGTTAATCCTAATCTGATGTCGCGCACATTTGGATTTTTCTAGATTTATGCATTCTTGGTTATCCGTCCTAGACAATACAAGCCAAACTAAATTGGCTTTGCAGGTTTCATTTATTAATGGCTTGGATGACGTAGGTGCATTTTCTTCAGTGTTCACCTAACCAAATCAATTCTGTTCAGGCCCTTTTGCCCATTGATTCAACCATGGAAGTGGTCTGGGACAGAAAAAACACAGGAGAAGTAGTTGGTTGAAGCCTCTCTTCGACAATCTAACAACTGACTGAAGAAGATTTAAACTAGACTGCCTAAGTAGGATTATTGGGCAAAATGGAATTTGACCCTGCCTTCCACTTATCTTATACAAATACTGTATTACATGAATGTATATATACTCTAAGCACAAGCAATAAATTTCCAAAGTTAGTGACTTTGGGCAGTAAAAATATAACAGGGGGACTTTCCTTTGCAAGGATGATCCATAAGTCCAAGAAGCCTACCTGCGATCACCAAGTTCACCATGAATTGTTAAACAAACACATTTAACTTACTGGTAGTATGTGGAAAACCGAAAAATACAAGAAATTGACGAAAACTTCAAGGTGTGTAACAATGCCGCTTTCTTTAAGGTTTTATTAGCCTTCAACATTAATTAGATATGCAAAAAGATTACCGGCCTATAAACTTCGAGGATACAATGAAATCCTACGATTAATGGAGTTTTGCATCAACAACATCAATATACTTTGCACTAAACAATGTGTGACAAAATTATCAAAATTTTGTTTGTAGTTTTCCATCTATTTTTCTTCTCTGTCTTCTAAATTAGAAGGATTTTATTTATAGGCAAATAGATGTCTCTTTATATGGACATAATTTTTTCAAATACATGTCTATTTGAATAATCACATCATTTGATAAGTAATCAAAAGACATCACTCTTAATTAAATAATTAAAAGATATTATTTTGAAAACATGATCTTTTATTATTTTAAAAATATTCCAACCCTTGGTCTGTCCTCTTTGTATATAGGAGTGAGTATAAATATGGAATGGGCAACAACAATCTTTTCCCACCCAAATTCATCCGTACTTTCTGCTTAGTATTTCCATATTCGGAGTCCCTTTGCGGTAAACCACTCTCAATAAAGTTGACTAAACTAACACAAATAAAATAAACACGACCATGTATCCTATTATATTCCAGCCTAGCAACAATTTTCAAGGGGGGCCTTGGCCTTGCTTTGACTTTATACCAATATTGTGAGGCCAGCGTGCACGATTAACAACAAGGTAATTAAGAAAGTAATAGCACAACATGAAGAAAAAAAAATTAAGTTACTATTAGACATTGATGGCTCCACAAGTGGGGATGTAGCAAAAAGAATAAAAGGCTTCTTCTGTCCACTTTATTGTTTATTCTATAATGTTATATAAACCTTCTGAAATACCTACAGGAAGCATGGAAATGAAAGCTGAAAGACAAAGATATAAAGAACAAGCAGCGGTTATTTGGACAGAACCATAATTGTGGGGCATGGCTTGGCTTGGATCAAGTAAAGGTTGTCAAAAGTGTAAATTAATTAATTAATTCAAAAATCTAATCGCGTAAAAGAAATTGTTAGAATTTTATTTTTCTGGTCTTTTTGTATAAATGGCAACTTGGGATTACGAGAAATGTTGTAGATGTTGTGATTCGAACTTTAAACTTATAGGAGTCACTATGACTACATAAACTAACCAAACTAAGTTAACGGTTAAAAAAAATTATTTCAAATAAATTTGTAAATAGTTCGTCTAATTTATCTCAAGTTCGCAACGATGAAAATGAAACGTGACAGACACAACACAACAGAAAATAAATGGTGAAGGTGAAGCTGCCTACCAGCTTAATTGGAGATTACAGAAGTGTTTTCGTTCTTTAATTACTCTGTTAAAACAAGAGATGATGAACAAACAAATATATCTAGAGACCAACAAGTATTGTTTCAGGAGCAAGACATTATGGCAAAAACAAAAAGAAAAAGAAAAATAGAGAGTGAAGGGATGCTGGTGGGGAAATTAACGAAGCAAAGAAATCATCATCAATTAATTAATGGAGTTGATAAAATTGCAGTTGGTTCGAATTTCGCCTTCATCGGGACCGGGGAGGACCTGAATGTTTGCAAGCTTGAGCATGGAGGCTGAGAACTGGAGTCTGAAATCGGAGGAGCTGCTTTGGATTATAGTGTTGACGATAGGCGTAGTCCTTGCATCGGAATAAAGCACTTGATCGGTGGCTAAAAGTCCCATATTGTTCTGAAGATTAGCATAAAATTGGGAATCAAATGTGGTTGGGGTTGTTGCATCAAGATCAACATACTCATCTGCCGCACATCTGCATTTTCTTTGCAAGAAGTCCAAGTAGTGATCATCAATAGGTGGATTTGACATAATGCCCTCCGTTCCGTTCAACTCCTGATACAGCCGCTGTTGAATTGCACCACATGCTGCCCTGCCAATGGTGTGTGCTCCTGAGAGAACAACCAAATCAATGACATTCAGACCCCGAGATTGGAAGAACTCAATCAGAGTGGTAACGCTTTCGCGACCATGAGGCACCATCTCAGTATCTTTTGCATTTGAAATTCGGGAATCTTTCCTGCCATAGGGAATCATCCAGTATGGAACTCCGAGTAGGACAGTGGCATCCCTGGCGGCTGCCGTCAGAATGTCTGTACAAGAAACTGTTGCTGGGCAGAATTTCTCCACCTCCGCCTTAATGTCGTCTATCACTTGAAACCCTCTCAATGTTTTGCTGGCCTCTGCTCTCCTCTCACTTCCCTCGTGGTTTAAAAGAATAGAAGCATCGCATCCCTATTCAACCACATCAATTCACATCACACCCTCAGCCTTAGATCTACATGCATACACACAAAAAATTAATGTAGTAGGACTGTGCCCAAGTTAACGAACGAAAATAAGCAAAATTAATTACCGTGACAACGCAATCATGAAAATGCAGCCTCAAGAGACTGGGGGCAAGAGTATGATCCTTTGCAATCCATTCTTTCACTTTTTTGTTGATAATTTCTTCAAGCTGTGGACATCTCTGCTGGTAGTAGTCAAAGGATAGAAGATTATCAAAAGGCCACGTCTCTGGCGACATGGAAAAAGTTGGAGAGTAGTCTTCTTCACCATGGCCATAGGCTGCAGATATGATTAAGACAAGTACTGTCGGGAGGAAAAGGCAGACAACGGAGTATTTCATTGTTTTTAAGAGAACTTCGGATTTTCTTGTCTTTTCACGATGATGATAGACGTATTATTCACCAATGTTCTTGCAATTGCGTTTGTTTATATATTAGTGGTAATTGATGAATAAGATATAGTTGGCATGGCATGGCAATCACAATTATTAAATTAAGAAATTACAAAAATACGTGAGACGCAGGCCCACCAACATTATTAATCAAAAACGACATGCTACCCATGTCCGACTATTGATCATCAATATAAATACTTTTGACTTTTAGCATTACTATCACGTTCTTAAAGAAAGCAAATTGAGTTGCATTAGGCTTTTAAAAAAAAATGTTTTCTCTTTTTGGGAATTTGGGTTATGTGGACTTGATAATGGCCCAATCCAACAACTGAATAATACGCAGGTATAACTGCAAGCCCCAACCCAACGCAGCGACAGAAACAGTTATGAATATGGTCACATCACAGTTGTCATTTGATTTTCAATTGTAGATTGTAAAGATTTGAATTATTTAGTTGTAGAATCAAGATGAGAAGGGAGTTGAGTTGAGCACAAACATTGTAAACCAATTTTTTTTTTTTTTTTGCTGTGTAACTGTGGTGCATGCCCAAGTCCAGCCTTTTATAATCATTCTTTTCCAATTAGAAACAAAAAGGGAGTCGTTGTTGGATTGACGGTTCTCAGAGGGTACTGGAGACGGATACAGTTAGCAAAGCATCACCAGTTTATCAGTATTCACTGCTTTACTTCATCTGTTCTCTGCTGTCCTTGTGGAATATTAGTAACGAAAACAAATTTTCACTATTCCTTGTACATATTGAATTGTCAACCTCATTGAGACAAAGTTATACAATTTATATCTGATCCAAACAGGGCCGGCTCGTCCATTGTAAGCCTTAATTTGTAAGGCATATATATTTATATACATATATATATAAATATAGATATAGATATAGACCACATATCACGTGCCCTTGCCTTTCTAACTCAATAACACTCCTCATATATATTGTCATCCACTAGTCTTCAGTCTAGACTTGAATCCTATTAATTAACACTCCTTTCTTTTAATTTCCATCAACAAGAATAAAATGCAAATTAGAAAAAGATAATTGAACCACACCCTCCTTTGTTTTCGTTCCCAAAAAAGAATAGCTTTCACGTTTGTTTTGATCAAAAGGTTCAAACTCAAAAAGTTCTAAATTTAAAAATGGGTTGAATTCAAAATTAATCAACATGAACAGTATCACGATTCGAACCCGTCCGATTGTTACTTTTACTTTTAAATCTCGGCCTGAGTCCAATTCTTATTAAGCCCATTTTATTTGGGGTATTTGGAAATATCTTCAAGGTGATTGTAGTGATTTTGAATTGAATTGGGCAGATTTCTTTAGAAATTATTGGGCTTAGCTCATTTTAATTATACTCTGGGATTTGTTAATTGAACCCTGAATTTGATTTTGGGCTACTAAATTGCTTTTGGACTTCAAAACATTTAATTGGGTCTCGAAAATTTTTTGTTGCACTTTTGTAAATTGTCGAGAACTTAGGTTCCTTTGCATTTGGATCTTGAGATTTGCCTCTAGGTTTTTTAATTTTTAATTGGCCTTTTTAGAATTTTCAATTTAGCTTTTTAACGTTGCCTGAGCCCGATGTGAAAACCAGCTTCTCCAATAATCCTCTCTCCTCGTGTGTGTATGAGCAAACATTAATCGTAATTAGCTACAGGATTTGTGGGGCAGAGCAGCAAATGGATTAAGGAAGTGAGGAGAGGTCATTTGGATTTTGGAGTAGCCTACCAATCAAAAAGGAATTGAAATGCCACAAAAAGACACAAGGGATTTGGTGGCTCAACCCAATAATATGATCATCATTAGAATAATTAAAAGCAGAAAAAACAATGCGGAATGCGGTTGTATTAGTTGTTTTTTTTGTCTTTACAAGGATGATATTTGAGAGCAATTAAGCCCATGCCTGGCTCTGGATGGATATTATATCAAATTAACGCAAGTTTTTGGAATAAAAGCAAGCTAATTACGTGGGGGTGGGGTTGCGGAATATATATCATGTCCAGAAAATATATTTCTATAAAGTACGTGAGAAAAGGTAGAGTGGGGACTCCATATGCTTTGACGTTGAAAACCTACCTTCCAAGCTTAGCTAAGCTACCTAGCTTTTTCAATTAATCTGCATTCTTATTTGAACAAAACAGAGGAATTCGAGTTCAACCCCCCTACTTGAGGGTTTTTAAGTCATTCTGATCTGATCTGAGCTAACACACTACTAAAAGTTACAAAAAAGAACAGGCATGCCCACCCACCGCCTGCCCCCTCAAACTTGCTCCTCTTACTATTGCAAGCAAAGCTACTTATCCATGCATTTATAAGTTTTAACTTTTATACCATCTCTTCGATTCCATTCATTTACAATTTTCTTAGCTTGTTTGTTATTGTTAATTTTATGCTGCCCGGTCCTAGATCATGAGTTCATCCTATTTCTATTTATATTTCCATGTCCTTGCTGCTCAGACCCACTTTTGACCTTGTCAATACGAAAATAATATTTTAAATGTTCATCTTCGTTCATTTATGAGCACACCTGTCGACAGCACTACAGTTGGATTAGAGTCATCAAAGTCTCTCAAACTATCTCTGGTTCTGCAATTATTCTGCCGCAACCAGACCAGTCTACCAAGTTGCCTCCTCTTCCCAATACAGCAGTAGAAGTTGGGCACTCATTTATGGCTTTCTTACTGACAGACTAGCGCTCTCTCATCTAATGTCAACGCTCCTTATCTCTTTTCCTCATTTCACCCTTTTTAAGGCCTCTGAAGATACTACTCTGCAAATATTATTACCAACTCCGAATGCTCAGCTCTCGAGTCTCGTCTCATCTCCTGCACCTCCCTAATTAATGCACCTCTCATCCCCTTACCTCCTAGCCTTGTATACCACCACGCGTCCATGTTCTCCAAGCACCTACTTCATCCCCATGCACCAATAACAATTATGCCAAAAACCAGTAGATAAGATAATCCTGTGCAAAGCTCTCTATGTTCATGCAGTGCAAATGCAATACTTTTATATCCTAACAATCCTTTTCTCTCTTCCACTACTCGGTTTCTCCAAACCAAACACATGGAGTGGATGAAAAAGGATTTCTCCATCCTCCTCACTATACTCTTTTTAACATGTTATGCTTTCGCTTCTGTTTTCTGTCATAACCAAGATTTATCGCTTCTTCTGGAGGTCAAGAGGTCGTTTGTACAAGACCCTCAAAATGTTCTGCATGACTGGTCCTCCCAAACCAATCCCAATTTCTGTACCTGGACAGGAGTCAGTTGTGGCTTCAGCTCCCCTGCCAACTCATTCCATGTAATGAGTCTAAACCTTTCTGGTTTCTCACTCGGTGGCTCAGTATCACCCTCGCTTGGTCGTTTACAAAACCTACTCCACCTTGATCTTTCCTCTAATCGCCTTACGGGCCCCATCCCAACCACTCTCTCTAACCTATCTTCCTTGGAATCTTTGCTTCTATTCTCGAACCAACTCTCTGGCCCCATCCCACCTCAGCTGGGTTCACTCACCAGTCTCCGAGTCATGCGAATTGGTGATAATGGACTCACTGGTCCCATTCCTTCCACTTTCGGAAAACTTGTCAACTTGGTCACCCTTGGCCTAGCTTCATGCCGTCTCACAGGCCCAATTCCTCCCGAACTGGGTCACCTCGCCAGACTTGAGAACTTGATTCTGCAGGATAATCAACTTGAGGGTCCTATCCCGCCTCACCTTGGGAACTGTTCAAGCCTCATCGTATTCACTGCAGCTTTCAACAACCTTAATGGATCCATCCCAGCGGAATTGGGTGGTCTCAAGGACCTTCAAATTCTCAATTTGATTGACAACAGCCTTTCAGGGGATATACCGAGCCAACTCGGTGATTTGAGTCAGCTAGTTTATCTCAGTTTAATGGGGAACCATCTTGAAGGTGCAATCCCAAAGTCATTAGCGAACTTGGGCAATCTTCAGAATCTTGATTTATCGTTAAACAAGCTCACAGGAGGCATTCCTGAAGAGTTAGGCAAGATGAGTAAGCTAGTTTTCTTGGTTTTATCAAGGAACAATCTTTCAGGTCCACTACCAAGAAATATATGTTCCAACACTAGCAATTTGGAGCATCTGATTCTTTCAGACGTTCAACTTTTGGGTGAAATTCCGGCGGGATTGAGACTCTGTCGATCGTTGAAGCAGCTTGATTTGTCGAACAATACGCTAAATGGATCAATACCTGTTGAGCTTTATGAGCTGCTTGGATTGACCGATCTCTATCTCCACAACAACAGCTTGGTTGGTTCAATTTCTCCGTTCATAGCAAACCTCAGCAACTTGCAGACACTGGCACTGTTTCACAACAATTTAGAAGGCAACCTGCCTGGAGAAATTGGAATGCTGAGTAAACTTGAAATCTTATATCTGTATGAAAATCTACTATCTGGGTACATCCCTTCGGAGATTGGTAATTGTTCAAGCTTGAAAATGATTGACTTTTTTGACAATCGTTTCACTGGGGAGATTCCCGTTACTATTGGCAAACTAAAGGAGCTGCATCTGCTTCATCTGAGGCAAAATGCGCTTGTGGGTGAAATTCCAGCCACATTGGGTAACTGTCATCACCTGACTATCCTGGACTTGGCAGATAATCGCCTATCTGGCGGCATTCCTACGAGCTTTGGGTTCCTTCAAGCCCTGGAGCAGCTCATGCTTTACAACAATTCACTTGAAGGTAATCTCCCCGCTTCATTGATCAATTTAGTGAACCTAACGAGAGTCAATCTCTCCACGAACAAAATGAATGGCAGCATTGCTGCATTATGTAGTTCACGTTCTTTGCTTTCCTTTGATGTAACAAGCAATGCATTTGATGGTGAAATTCCTCAGGAGCTTGGTAATTCACCGACTCTTGAGAGGCTAAGATTAGGAAAAAATCAATTCACTGGAAGAATCCCTGGATCATTGGGCATGATTCGTGAACTGTCACTATTAGATCTCTCAGGTAATTTGCTCACTGGACCTCTACCAGCTGAGCTGATCTTCTGCAGGAAATTGAGTCATATTGATTTAAACGACAACTTGCTTTCTGGATTAATACCACAATGGCTCGGTGATTTGCCTCAGCTAGGAGAGCTTAGGCTTTCCTCCAATCATTTTTTTGGTTCTCTTCCTCGAGAACTTTTTAATTGTTCCAAGTTGTTGGTATTGTGCCTTGATGGAAATTCGCTTAATGGAACTCTTCTGGGTGAAATAGGCGAATTGTTATCTATTAATGTACTCAATCTCAACAGAAACCAACTTTCGGGACCCATTCCTATAACCATAGGCAAGCTAAGCAACCTATATGAGCTACAGCTCTCACAGAACGACTTCAGTGGTGATATACCGACTGAGCTTGGGCAACTCCACAATCTGCAAAGCATTCTAGATCTCAGTTACAATAACCTCACTGGACAAATCCCACCTTCTATTGGAACCCTATCCAAGCTCGAAGCCCTTGATCTTTCTCACAATCAACTCATGGGAGAAGTCCCTCCTCAAATTGGTGACATGAGTAGCTTGGGCAAGCTTAATCTCTCCCACAACAATCTTCAAGGCAAATTAAGCAAACAACTGTCACACTGGCCAGCTGAGGCATTTGAAGGGAACTTATATCTTTGTGGAAGCCCACTTGATAGTTGCGACAAAATTGCATCGAGCAAACAGCAATCAGCCCTGAGTGAAACATCTGTGGTGGTGATATCAGCAATTTCAACTTTAGCTGCAATTGCTCTGCTTGCACTGGTGCTAGCCGTCTTTTTTAAACAGAGGAGAGAATATTTAAAGAGAGCCAGTGAAGTGAATTGCACCTACTCTTCCAGTTCTTCCCAAGCAAGGAGAAGGCTACTCTTCCACAATGGGGCTGCTAAGCAAGACTACAAATGGGAAGACATCATGCAAGCCACAAAAAATCTAAGTGATGAGTTTGTCATTGGCTCCGGAGGGTCTGGAACGATTTACAAAGGTGAACTACAGACGGGAGAAACCGTGGCTGTCAAAAAGATTTTATGGAAAGAGGATATTATGTCGAACAGAAGTTTCACCAGAGAGATCAGAACACTTGGGAGGATAAGGCATAGGCATCTAGTGAAGTTGATGGGGTATTGTAGCAACCGAGTGGCCGGTTTGAATCTCCTGATATACGAGTACATGGAGAACGGAAGTGTCTGGGATTGGCTACATAAGCAACCGATGAATATCAAGAAGAAGAGCCTTCATTGGGAGGCTAGGATAAGGATTGCTGTGGGATTAGCGCAAGGAGTGGAGTACCTCCATCATGATTGCGTGCCAAAGATCGTTCATAGGGACATCAAATCGAGCAATGTGTTGCTAGATTCTAATATGGAAGCACATTTGGGAGATTTCGGGCTAGCAAAATCACTTGCTGAGAATTATAACTCCAGCACAGAATCAAATTCATGGTTTGCAGGGTCTTATGGTTACATTGCGCCAGGTAGTAACCAAGTTAATACCTTAAATAATACCATATGTTGTTTAGAGCTCAAAAAACATTCATGGTTGAGTGATATTTATATTGTGTTTGCAGAGTATGCTTATACGTTGAAGGCAACTGAGAAGAGTGACGTTTACAGTATGGGCATTGTGCTAATGGAGCTTGTCAGTGGGAAAATGCCAACCGATGCCCTTTTTGGTGTAGACATGGACATGGTGAGATGGGTGGAGATGCGCATGGAAATGCAATGTTCTGATCGTGGGGAACTGATAGATCCTGCATTGAGACCCATCTTACCTTGTGAGGAATCTGCAGCCTATCAAGTGCTTGAAATAGCACTCCAGTGTACGAAAACCACCACACAAGAAAGGCCATCTGCCCGTCAAGCAAGTGATCTTCTCGTTCATGTATGGAACAACAGGAAGGTAGATACTGACAAGGTGAATACGGAACCCTCCAAATGACCTAACCCTATCAGTTCTTATGGCTGAAAATAAGGAGAAATCATTGTTGATGTAGATTCATGTTGGGGAACTTCCATTTAAACACATTATTATCTAGTTATGCCAAAATCTATGAACGGAAATGTATTAGTCCAAGTTAGTCCTACGTACTTGAAGTATCCAGCTTGTTTGAATGGTTTTTGTTGAGAGTTTTTTCTTAAGTAGTCGTACAGAAGATAACACTCATTCTAATAATAGCAGTGGAATTGAATACCAAGCTATCATCTTCTTCTCTTCCACATCCAAGCCAGCAAAGCATGCATGAAGCCCCGCCTCATTAGTTTGAAGAAACTGCGCTGCGATGGTTAATACTATGCCTACACCACTTCAACTTAAAAGATATAGCTAGTTGAGATATATCAGAGCAAGAAAAGAGGCCGTGCAGATGACAAACCAATCCCCCACAAGACTACAGCCTTTCCGCACAATCCCATCTACCACGGGTTGATTAAAATGCACCAACAATTGTAAATACACACTTCAACCTATTGTCATCATTTAAGACAATATTTTACAAGCCTCACTTTTCCTAGGATGATTTTTGGTAGATTTTTGCTCAGATTACCTGAAGAAATAAACAGTTCAGTTTTTAACAAATGATTAATGGATTACTAGATTATTTTGGAAAGAAAAACAATTTAATTATTATCGTTATACATCTCTTAATGAGTAGTAGTTTATGACACAATAATTCAAAATGAATCTTCAGCCATTGCAACATAATTTCATATTTAAGAAACACTGCAGCTCAAAAAAAATAGTGCCATTTCTTTGAATTATTTTTTTACTTATTTCAAAAGCAGCATTTGCACTAGCCAGTTTGCACCTAGAAGGCATCGAAGCTTATATTCAACAAGAAAAAGGCAAACAAAGTAAAGTTCAACAGGCTTGAAAACACACAAACAAACAGTCCAAAATCCTCCATCCACAATCCAAACCAGTTTTATGACCCCAACTGCTTGGTGCATGAATGTCTTATCTGATGATAAGGCTAAAGCATTAATCATCATCTTCATCTGCAGTTTAAAGAGGAAGGAAATTTTGTGTCAAAACAATGCCATGCAGGCAGATTAGATACGTAACTTTAATCTTTAAGTTTGGTGTGGAGCAAGGTCATAACCATTACTATTGCCATTGATCAGCCAAGGGAAAGATATTAAGAAATTAGAATATCTAGTTCCAGAGTTGGTATTTTTTTTTCTTTTTTCAAAAGGGGGTCAGTTTGGGATAAATTAACAACACTTGCTGCATCAGAGTAGTTTCGAGAACTCTATATATATATATTGCATGCAGTAGCTAAATTACAATTATACAGAAAAAAGAGAAGTTTGGAAAATAGGGATATAAGACTGCAAGCAAAGGCAAAGGTGCATGAGCTGGAGAAGGCTGAAATAAGAACACTAATAGTATAAAGGGGTGCAGATAATATTGTTGCTTTGTTTTGTTTTGCTTAATTTAGTTTTTTTTATTTGATTTAATTTTAAATAATTTGGTAAATTGATAAAATTTATGGCTTTGTTTTCGAAAGTACGTCTTCGCAGTGAACTTAAGTTTGCATTGAAATAAGATAAAGAATTAACAACTACTAGTAGAATCGAAAGTCATGAAATGAATGAAAACAGAGTTACCGACCGAAGTAGCGGCGCTCGTTGGCTTCCTTGGCTTTTTCGAGCATTTTGTCGAGGTCCCGTTGGAGCTGAGCATCCCACTTCACCAGCTGGTTCACGAACACTGCTCCCAGACCCATCCCCAACAGATGCTCCCATGGATCTGCATTTCAATTTCAATTTTAAGTTTCAATTTCAAGTCTAGGGTTTCGAATTTGGAAGAATTTCAACCACATGAATAAATAAATAGAGAAAGATAGAAGTCGGACGTCGCATGTAAGGGAGCTTGCGGAGAGCATTGGAGTACATTTGGGTGCCCAGCCCCAGCAATGCTCCGATCACCGTTGCGCTCACTGCCATCTCTTTTCCTCCTCCTTTAGACCTTTGCCTTTCTGTCTCCCCTTCGTTTATCTCTCAATTTTGTCATTATAAAATCAATCATCAACGCCACAATATCTGGCCACGTGTCTTATTCTTTGAGCATTGCTTTCCATCTTTGCTCTGCATGACCTGATATACCACGTACTGTGTATCAGTATCTATAATTTTTTTTTTCAATAAACTCAAATCCGAAAACTTGTTCACATACCTATATATATATATATATATTTATGAACGTCTATACGTAAAATTTTAATTTAAAAATTAAAATTTAAAATAATTTAAATATAAATTTAATTTTAACTTAAAAATATAAAATATTATATCATTCATAAACTAAAAATAAAATAAAAAATATATACACAAAATAATTTTAATTTAAAATAATTCAAATTCAAAATGATTAAACTTTGAACTTACGTAACCTTTGCATCTAAATACTAATCTCTAGTTCTTTCTCTTCAAATATTCTATTGACTTTTTTGTTAAAGCACTAAAAAAACCTTGGACTATCTATTTTTAAGCATATTCTATTGAATTTATATTTTTATTATACTTATATAAATTTTTATGCTTTGATTTGTATTTAAATAAATTTTTATTATGAATAATAATTTTACTACTTAAGTTTAAATTAAAAAATAAAAGACTTATTTGATATAAATTAAGCATTAATAATTTATTTAAATACAAATCAAAAGATAAATGCTTATTATTTTTTTTGGTTGTTTTTTTAACTTTTTTGTTATATTTTTCTTTCATATGACTTATTTAATTTGACATTAGTAAGTCCCTCTCATTATATATACACACTGATCCAACTATTTTTCAAAAACCAAGCTTAAATCAAAGCCTCCAAGTTTAAGCACTCGAGTATCCTTAATTAGAGGAGGATACTGTTTCTTGGTAAAATGGATCAAAAATCAAACTATAGATGGTATTGCATTTCAAATAATTTCAAATTAATTCACGGAGTAATTTTGCATTCGAATGCTTATTATTATTATTATTATTATTATCATTATCATCATTATTATTATTATTTCATGCGTGATGGCGACTTCTCTTCTTGCTTTAGGCCAGACGAGACAGTTGATCATTAAGTATTTTTCTTTCTTCGTACGCTCAAGTAGCGAAGAAGAAATCTATGTAATGAGAGGAATAATACAGAGGCAATAATAAGAATAGTAGTTTTATCATATTGGAATGCAGTCAAAGTCGAATAATTTCCTCATATCAAGAATAGGATAAGCCTTCCTCTAACGCCATGTCCCATCCGCCTTTCTCTCCTTGAGGCTCGCCTTGCAGATAGGAAATTTCTTAAATATAGGGGGGTATGACCTCATACTAACTACCAAACCAATGGTTCATACTTCATATACGTGTTCATAGCTAACAATTTAACTCCATTCCCTTGTTTTCGTTAACCAAGTTTGCTGCTGTCTATTCAATTTGCTTCCCCACCTCTGTTTTAGTCTTCTCACTTTAGTTATTTTTTCAATTTCTAGACACAATCCCTCGCCCATATCCAAACCCCTCGTTCTTTTTTTGTTCATATGTTTGGTTTGTCTGTTCCCGATATCCAACCTCCTTTCCGATTCTGTTCCTTTGCTTGCATTGGCAATGCCCATATACGTACATACATATTACGAAAATACATTAATTTAATCAAATCCGCATTCTTCAAATATGGCATCTTCCCAACTGGAGATTGTTTCCTCTTCCTCGCCTTTTGGATGTGTCCTAAGGGATCAAAATCGTAAAGAACGATGCCGAGAGAGCAATGTGAGAGTTATGCAAGCTGTTTTCGATAACAATTTCAATGATTTGGTTAGAGATCATATCAATGACTACAAGTCTCTCTCTTCCGCCCAAAATTCACAAAATCAAATCACCCATGTTGCTTCTTTGGTCACCAATGAACAAGTCAATGGTAAACACCCTCATAAATTGCGATTCTTAAACAAGAACCACCACCACAACGTCAAAAACGAGGAGCCTTCACCAATCACCCCAAGGCATTCTCCTATTCTTGATCGATGGGTAACTAGGCAGGCCCAAGATGCGACGGTATCCACCATCGACAAACATTCAAACGAAGCTGCAGAACCATTATTAGCTCCTTCACATTCAAACCCTGTATCACTAACAACATCAATGGCATCAAGTTCTAAGACGAAAAATGCCCAAAATATTTCGACTCAAATAGATAATGCCTCCATCAAGAACAATCTTGGCGCTTCGTCCCTTGTTCAAATATGGGAGGCTAGACTAAATCGATCAAATAGCATTAATTCAAACCAGAATCAAAGCCAAAGCATGGGTTCGAACGCCAGTAGGACAAGTTCTGGTTTAAGCTCTAATGAAAATAATACCTCACTTGTGGAAGAACCTTCAAAGGCCGGTATATTTGATGAAAAACTTGACGATAGAACAAACAATGATGATTCTTTAATAGATTGGGAGTCACAATCAGATAGAACTGTGGCATGTGAAACAGCTTCTTCTTCATGTAGCAGGAGTTTTGATACTGGAGAAATTGAAAGAGTGAGAATTGCAGATATCATTAAGAGATTGAAAAATGGTAAGGAAGATGGGGATAATTGTGAGCATAACGTTACACACTCACAATGTAGAGAGCATAAGCATTGTTCCACATCAGATCAAGCAGAGCAGAGGTGTTTCTCACAGGTTGTAAACTCACCTCGACTAAGAGGGCGACAAGCATTCCATGATTTGCTTACACAGATAGAGCGAGACAAGAGCAGAGAGTTAGATTCACTAGCGAAACGCCAAGCAGTCTCAAAATTCTCACAGCGTGGCCGCCTTCAGGTGTGTTTTCTTTTTCACCATAAGGCCCATATAACCATAATATATAAGCTTATTGATTAGAATATTCATTAATTCTTTCATTCCAACTCATGTGATTGTTATTGTTTGCGTTATGCTTCCATTATTGTAGTCAATGCTAAGGCTTAAATGTCTACAAAGCTGCGTGACAATTCAAGATAAATGTCGTCCACAATCACCGGCAGCCAATGTGAATCGACTCCCACAAGGGTCTACTATTATGCATCTCAGGTATCACCACAGTTAGCTTAGCTTGCGTTCAAGCTAACAAATGAATCTCATCCAACTATGTTTTACTTCCAAGTTAAGAAAGTTCCAGCCTATAAATGCATGCGCCTAGTTTTTAATTTATTCAATTATATTTTCCTTTTTGTTTGCGTTTTACCAACTTTTTAACACATGTGAAACTTAACTATCCAGGGAGAAGTTTAGCACTGGTGCTGAGCATCTCATGACAGCCCAGAATGTTTCAGCTACTCCAAGATGCCTTCATAGAGAGGTCATAAACAACTCGATACCGTTAGACAAAAGCTCCACTCGCAAACTCCCACAAAGTGAAGATACTCGTTGCCAAAATCTGTCTTCCGCTGGCCAGCAGAGTACATTGCCAGCTGATCGCTTGGCAATGAACAAAAACGAAGATCTTCATGAACAGGAGGCCAAGCCACCTTTTAATGCTATACAACAGAAAACAAGATGCCTTGAATCACTAAAAGTTGCAAAGGCAACGACGCCCTTGGAGGTTCAATTTGAGAATGAGATGGCAAAAAAACTAGGGTCCAACAGCCCACAACATCTCTTCCTTGACTCACAAGAAACTGCAGAAACATTATCATCTTTGGATGTCTATACCCAAAATGAGATTGCGCAAGAAAATCACCACCATCGTCTTGCTCTTGACTTGCAAGAAACTATAGAAGCAACAATATCCTTAGATAGTAGCACAGAGAATGAGATAGTTGGAGAACAGGATATTGGTGACCATGAGCAGCATCTCTGCCTTGTGTCTCAGGAAATTGCAGAGAACTCAACATCCTACAATGACCAGAATGAGAATGAGGTAACTGAAGAAGTGGAGGATCATTACCAACAATATTTTGCTCAAACAAATTATGACTGGTTTAGTAATATATCTCGACCCAGAAGTTATTGGGAAGGCTTACGAAAAGCATGGTACCAAGAAGTGCTCAACACAACCTCAAAAAATGAGATACGTCAGCTCCTAGAAAGGTATACGAAATTTACTGTTTAGCTGTTTTTTTTTTAAACGTTCTATATTCACCTTCGGAAACACGATTCTCGAGTTAAGTGAAATTTGTACATGCAGGAGGAGTAAATGGGTAAAATAATTCATATTATTGCATTTGCAACCTACTACTTTAGTTGGTTAACTTATGCTGGAGATGAATTGGTTAATATAGAAGCTACTGATCATGCACTATAAAATTTCTTAAGTGAGTGTACGTAGCTGAGAATATTCATGGTGAGTTGTTCCCTAATTTGGCATGCGTAATAAACTAATTTATTTAACCAATATGAAGGGAAAAAAAAGAAGGAAAGATAATGGATCAACATTTGTCATAAAGTATCATCTTTAAAATTATTTGTCATCGGCGTCAGCATGCTCCGTTTTTGTTCTTTTTTCTTTTGGGGTATGTTTGTATATTATCGCCAAAGGAGGGGAAAATTTCACTTCACATGCATATATATATGTGTCTGTGTGTGTATAACCTTGAAATATGAGATAAGGGTATAGAACTTGATGAATTATGCGCATTTAGCATTGACTTCTAAATGGGAAAATACTTGTCTGATCTTTCTTAACTTGCAATATGCAAAGACTCATCATCTTGATTTCCGATTTACCTACGCCTGCAGGGGAAGAGTTTCAACTGTACTTGGCAGTGATTTCAGGGAGAGAATGGACCGATTAATGATTTCTCGTGTACAAATGCAAGCAGATGGAACCGAAAGTCAACAAGAGGTGGATGGTAAGGAAAGAATGGTCCAAGCGATGTCTTACCTACGGAGACATTTGCAACCAGCAGGTGATCAAGAAGAAGAAGAAGAAGAAGAAGAAGAAGAAGAAGAAAGGAGCTTAAGCAGCCATCAATGTCATGAATCCAATAACTATTTTAATCAATCCACATCATCTTTGCTAGTGCCTTCACCATCTGATCTGATGAGGTCATGGAGCTTTCAAGATGATAACGGAACCGGTAACGATTCTGATCGGAGTGCATCTGTAATTTCATCTCCACCCGGACCATCTCAAGCTCAATGTTATGAGGATAATAGACAGTCCTCTTCTCTCGTGAGTTGTTTTGGATTATATATATCTCTTAGATTGATTTAGTTATGCTGGTTCAATATTTTCAAAATTTCAGTCACTGATCAATGGATTTTCCTTTGCTATATATGCATACATATATTAAAGGAAATGAAACTCATTTGTGATTTAAGAGGGCATATGGAGCAACTTCACCACGAGATAAGTGAGCTAAGAAAATCAATTCAGAGCTGCATGGACATGCAGATGAAATTGCAACACTGTTCCGTTATTCGGGAAGTTCATTCGGGTGAGACTTGACTTAATAATTAATTATTTCTTTCACAGTATGCTTATTTTCTTGCGTATCGCTATCTCACTTTTCGGCCTTGAGAATGCGACTTATACACGCATATATAAATATATAAAATCTAATTGCGATATTGACTAGAAGTTGATGAAATGGTTACAATGATTAATGCAGTTGAAGGGGAAGGGGAAGGGAAAGGGAGGGCAGATAGGACAGCGTGGAAACGTAGTTGTTGTATTTGCTACGAAATGCCGGTCGACTCACTTTTGTACAGGTAAATAGTACATCTTTTGTACAGGACTCCAAAGCCAACCTAGGAGTAGCAGCCTCAGTTCTTCGTAGATTTATACTAAAATAAAAAAAAAAAAAAAGAAGGAAAAGAATCGATAGAAAGCACTAATATTTGGCTTTGTATTTGATTTCCTCAGATGCGGCCACATGTGCACCTGTCTGAAATGTGGGCATGAACTGCAATGGAGGAGTGGAAAGTGTCCAATATGTGGAGCTCCAATCCTGGATATTGTGCCAGCCAAGTGATCACGCAACGCATCGCATCGAGTTCTTGCTCCAGAGGACCGTACGTCTGCATTAATTCTTAATTAACACTGATTCAAATTCAGCACATTTGCTCATTTCCAATTTCTTTTTCTTTTGTGTTTTAATAAATTAATTTTCGAAGTTTAATTATATATTAATAAAAGGTTTACTAATCTATACTGTCTTTTTTTTAAAAAAAAAATTTCTATATAATCGCTACATATGTAAATATTTCAAATGCAAGTTATGTCTTGTCTTGACCCGCTCTTTAATCAACCTTTTTTTTTCTACTCTTTAATCAAGTTGTTCTTCTTCTTTTTTTCTTAAACTTGTTTAACTACTGCAACTTTTAGTGGTGATAACATTTTACTCCTGCGGACAGTCCATACAAATACAATATACAAGAGAAAGAGGCCAACCTCTCTCTCTGTCTCTCTAAATATGAATATTTTTCTCTCCTTAGAATAGAATTCTTTTAGCAATTCTCTTTTATATATATATATATATATATATATATACATAATATGGTAATACAGATATTTGTGACAAAATATATTCTTTATATACCTGGTAGCAATAGCACTAAAAATTTCCCTTCGAACTCCCTCTGAATGAAAGTTGCAGCAGCTTATACCTACATCTATATAATGATGATGATGATGTTTTTTTAATTACAATTATGGGCATTTTATTTCTACAATCTTGCATCAATTTATTTATAATATATATATATATTAACTTGGGATGTTAATTTCATCTGAACTCAATGAAAACCCAATTCCTATTATGAGAGGATAGGGAAGATTTTGAATTTTCCGTTGAGGACGAGGAAGGCTGATGAGGGACTGAACCCCCCCCCCTCTCCCTTTCCCATATGTATTTAATAAATATATATTTATTTTTTTATTATAGTTTCATTTTAAATTATTAATTAGATAGCTGGAAAAACAATTATATATGTTTGAACCTTAAATTTTGTTCTACTTATTTTATTATTCGACTTTTAGGAGTGTTAATTTTAGTTTATTTTAACATTATGTTTAAAAAAAAAAAAGAAGGAAAAACCTGTGGTAGACGATACAAGCCCATCAAACCACACAATGTTGTGTGTATTTTCTTATTGCCATTTTGTACAGAACTCAAAAAAAAAAAAATCTAAGTTTGAATTTTTACTTTTATTGATTATTAAGGTTTTTTTTAATTACATTATTTTATATAAAAAAGAAAAAGAAAAAGAAAGTGAGTAAGTATAATTAAAACGCAATAAATAAAGATATTTATTAATTGAGACGGGTCGAATTCGATTTGATGATGATTGATTAATCTGATTATTTTAAAAAATAATATTAAATATTAATTTTAAGTATAATTAATTAAAATTAATATTTTTTGTTTATTAAATTGAGGCCGAGTAAAACTTAACTCGAGCTTCAAACGAAGACGTAGTTTTAGGACAACTAAAATAATACAAAAAAGATAGCTTTTAGTGCTTATAATTAAGGAGCAGAGGGAGTAGTTGATTGTATGGAAGCGAAGAGATAAAGTGGAGACCAATAAATTGAAGCGCAAGCAAAATCGAACTGTTGGGTGTTGCTAATGGGAAAATAAACGCATTAGCATACTGTTTTTAAGTTTGATGGATGGGCCGCCCTATGAGAGCATCTGCTGGCTGTTGTGTCACGGGCTCGAATTTTAGTCCAACAGATCGTACGGTCTTATGTTTAAGATTTACTTTATTATTTATCTAAGTCAGCTTAAAAACATTCAAAAAGAAAATCTAAATTCTTTAAAAATACTGAAGCTAAAAACTTAAAAGCAAAAAAGAAAAAAATAACGAGAATAGAGAGGAATGCTCAAATATATTTCTTAAGTATTTGATTATACAAATAAGGCTGGGAAGGCTTCTATTTATAGTTGAATTTTTCATACATCAATAACTCAGATTAAATCTAATGAACGGCTAGGATTTACACTTATCTATAAAATCTAGAATCCCAAATGAATTTAAACTTTAATAACTTTATCTCTATCTAATTTTAAATAAGTTGAAGTTTAACTGTATCTTCAAGCTTCTAGAAATTGGGCCTTCTAGAATTCTCCAAAGATTGGGTTTATTTTAGTGGGCCAAGTTATTCCATGTAACTTGTGTCTTTGGGCCTGAGCTAATTAGTGCGGCCCGTGATATTCTCCCTCACTCGCTCTCGCGACGCCCTCGTCGTGTCTTCCAAACGAAACTGCTCAATCTTATCTTGGAACTGCCACAATGCCTCGGCCGGTTCTCAACTTGCCTTGCTATTGGGAAATCCTTTCCACCGGACAAACTACTTATGCCTTGGCCTATGACTTTTCTGTCGTACGACTCGGTGTGCAAGAATGCATTATACCTCTTTATCATAAGAAGCCTTCACCCCTACCGGTGCGCGCTGTGACTTATCTCGGTCTAGATCCTTTTGATCCTCATAGAATGGTTTGAGCATGCTGACATGAAAAACAGGGTGTACCTTGAGCTTTGTCGATAACGCAAGTTTGTAGGCTACCTTACCTACTCGTTGCAAAACTCTAAAAGGGCCCTCGTATCTTTGCACAAGCCCTTTATTCATGCCTAGGTTGCGTAGCACCAAGTGTAGTTTGATAAGGACTAAGTCTCCAACCGGAAACTGTACATCCTTTTGTTTTTTATCTGCCCATTTCTTGGTGCGCTTTCCTGCCTTGTGTAAACAAGCTCTGACTAGGTCAGTTTGCTCTTGCTAAGCCTTGGCAAACTTGTAAGCTGCTAGATTCAGTCATGTATAGCATATTACAATAGCACTAGGTATGAGTGGCTGTTGCCATGTTGCTATCTCGAACGGACTCTGGTTTGTAGCCTCGTTCCACTGTAAGTTGTAAGAAAATTAGGCTACATCTAATAACTTTGGCCAGTCACGCTGCGTAGCACTCACATAGTGACGAAGATATATTTTTAGCAAAGCATTCACTCTCTCGGTCTATCTATCTATTTGGGGATGCACGCTAGTGGAAAAGTTCAAGTCTGACCCCAATAACTTGAACAATTTTGTCCAGAACTGTCCTGTAAATCGCCTGTCCCGATCACTAACTATGGTCTGCGGTATTCCCCAGTACTTTACCATATTTTTCAGGAATAATCGAGCTGCTTCTTCTGCAAGGCACTCTTTGGTTGCTGGAATGAAAGTTCCATACTTGGAAAATCTATCCACCACTACCATGATGCTCCCAAACCCATCCACTTTCGTTAGTCCAACTATGAAATCTATGGAGACACTTTCCCATGGCCGCTCTGATATGGACAATGGCTGTAATAGTCCCGCTGTTGTTCTCTGCTCAACCTTGTCTTGTTGGCACAGAAGGCAAGTTTTTACATATGCCTCAACACCATCGCCCATGTATGGCCAATAGTAATGGTCCTCCAAGAGTGCCAAGGTACGATGCATACCAAGATGACCAGCCCATCTTAAATCATGGCACTCCTGCATGATCTCCTTGCGCAACTCTCCATATTGAGGCACATAAAGGCGGTGTCCTTTGGTGTAGAGTAAGTTTTTCTCAACCCAAAACCGTTTAGTATTTTCTTTTTTGACATTTTCTATTAAGGTTTTAGTTGTGGGATCATGGGATAACCCTTCTTTGATGTGCTCTAACAGTGAAATCTCAGGACGACTAATGGCTGCAAGATCTACCTTTCGACTTAGCGCATCAGCCACGGCGTTAGCTTTTCCTGGCTTATACTCAATGATGAAATCAAACTCTGCCAAAAAAACCTGCCAACGTGCCTGTTTGGGGGACAACTTTTTCTGAGTTAGAAGATAACTATTTACAACATTTTCTGTGAAGACAATAAACTTGGACCCCAACAGGTAATGTCTCCATATGCACAAGCAATGCACCACTACGGTCATTTCTTTTTCTTGGACCGTATACCTCCTTTTAGTTTCATTGAGCTTACGACTTTTGAAAGCCACAGGATGTTCATCTTGCATCAACACTCCTCCAATCACAAAGTCTGATGCATCGGTATGGACCTCATATGGTTTAGTATGATTTGGCAAGGCAAGTACGTGCTCCTCCGTCATGGAACGTTTCAACTTATCAAAGGCGTGTTGGCACTCAGGGCTCCAATCCCATGCTTTTCCCTTTCTAAGTAAGTCTGTAGGCGGCGTGGTGATGCTGGAGTAGCCTCTGACAAAACGTCTGTAGTAGTTTACCAACCCAAGGAATGACTGCAACTCTGTTACCTTGGTTGGTGATTCCCAATCGAATATGGCCTGAACCTTGCTTCCATCCATTCGAATCTGGCCACCTCCCATAATGTGGCCAAAGAATGACACCTCCTACTGGGTAAATGAACACTTTTCCTGTTTCACATAAAGCTCATGATCTCGCAAGACTTAAAACACCTTCCTCAAGTGCTCCATATGCTCTTTAAGTGACTTACTATAAATCACAATGTCATCGAGGTAAACAACCACAAAACGATCCAAAAAAGGTTGAAGTACCTTGTTCATTAGAGTACAAAAAGTTGCTGGAGCATTGGTTAAACCAAAAGACATCACTAAGAACTCGCATGAGCCATAGCGCGTCACACATGCTGTCTTTGGCTCATCTCCCTCAGCTATTCTCACTTGATAGTACCCCGATCGCAAGTCGAGCTTGGTGAACCATCTGGCCTCTCCAAGCTGATCAAACAAGTCTGCGATGATTGGAATTGGGTACTTATTTTTCACAGTGAGCTTATTGAGTGCCCGATAATCTATGCATAACCTCAAGGACCCATCACGCTTCTGCTGAAACCAAACTGGTGCACCAAATGGGGCTTTGAAAGGTCTAATGTACCCAGCATCCAAAAGCTCTTTCAACTGTCTTCGTAACTCTTCTAACTCTTGTGGTGACATTCAGTATGGGGCCTTAGCTGGCGGTTCAGCATTAGGCACCAGCTCAATGTTGTGATCCACCTCTCTCCTAGGTGGTAGCTTCTTTGGTAACTCTGCAGGCATCACATCTTTAAAAAACTGCAGCACTTCTAGCACCTCTAAAGGAGTCTTATCCCTGGGTTTCTGAGGCTCATCAAACTTTAAAGCTACCAAGTAGGTGACTTCTTCTCTATGCACTCCTTTGGCAAGCTGGATTACAGATAGCATCTTAGCTTTAGCATCCATCTCTCGATTCACCGGCACAATGCATTGGTAACTAGCATCTAAAATACATATGCAATCGGCAAATGGTACAAAGAGAGCATTTATTTGGTCAAGAAAATTCAAGCCAACCACACAGTCGTAGTCATCAAGTGGTATAACCTCGATGGTTTCCTTGCCTTTCCAGTCTCCAAGTTGTAAATCCATGACTTTTGCAACCCCCATGGTTAGGACCTCTTTTGAATTAACTATCTTGATCCACCCAGTTGTCTTCTCAATTTTGAGATCAAGATATTTGGCAACATCCTCAGATAGGAACAAATCCGATACCCCTGTGTCGACCAGAGCACTTATTTTTTACCTGCAATAGAAACGTCTACGAACATCAACCTTTTTTGCTTTCGACACTTATTTGCCTTGATAGAACTCATGATCGAGCCAAGTTTCAGGGTCTCATTTTCTAGCTCATCATCTTCTTTGTTGATGGAAGACAGCTTAGTTCTTTTTGGATAATCTCGCATCCGATGCGGACCATCACATAAGAAACATTTCACTAGCTCCTTGTCTTTCTTCTTATCCCATGGCTTGTAAAACCTTTGTCTCCCCCACAGTTGCCCTTGCCTTTGGGCTTAAAAGACTCAGTCTTGTCCAACTTCTTTATGTCGAGCTCGATTAAAGATTCTGCTATAGTCATGGCTTTGGTCAAGTCTTGGACACCTCTTCGTCGCAACTCTTGATTCACCCATGGTTTGAGTCCATCAATGAATGAAAAGAATGCCTCCTTCTCCCCCAAATCTAAAATATAGAGCATAAGTTCGCTAAACGCTCGAACATATTCCCGAATTATGTCTTGTTGCATAAGACGTTATAACTTTGCATGCACCTCATCTTCGACATACTCCGGATAGAACTGTTGCCTGAACTCTGTTTGGAACACTTCCAAAGTTCCAATAGCAGTACCCCCACGCTTTTCATCGTTGTATCGATGATGCCACCATAAAAGAGCCACATCGATAAAATATATGGAGGCGGTATTTACCTTAGTAGCATCATCCTCGACGCCCATTGCCCAAAAGTATTGTTTCATCCCCCACAATAAGTTATCCACATCTTTTACAAACCGAGTTCCCTTAAACTCCTTTGGCTTGGGGATCTCCATCCTATTTTTAGATGTCACAGCTAGCACGCTACCTCTTATAGTTGCTTTGAGTGATGAGAGCTCCCCCATGAGCTATTCCATTTGCTTTTTCATGGCCTCTACCACAACTTCAAGGGTATCATTCTTCCGAGTGAGAATGTCTATCACCGTGTTGAGAGCACCTTGCATCTCCTCCTTAAGCTCCTCCCTTGTGGAGTCTAGCTCTTCGATGCGGCCCTCCACAATCTCAAGGTTTTCCCGCATATCTTCGACGGTCAACTCGAGCTTAGCCACCCTGCCATCTATGGCTAATAGAACATCCCTCAAACTGTTGGCCTTCCTTCCTCTCCCACGAGTCTCTGGGACCTTTTGTGTTTGGTTTTCTGCCTAAGACGCCATCTCTACTATCAGTACCTTCACGAACTTCTGGCTCTGATACCAACTGTCACGGGCTCGAACTTTAGTTTAGCAGACTGCGTAGCCTTAGGCTTAGGATTTGCTTCCTTATTTGCCTAAGTCAGCTTAAAAACACTCAAAAGAAAAATTTAAATTCCCCAAAGGTACTAAAGCTAAAAGCTTAAAAGCAGAATAAAAAGAGAATAGAAAGGAATGCTCAAATATATTTCTCAAGTGTTTGATGACATAAATGAGGCTAGGGAGACCTCTATTTATAGTTGAATTCCCCATGCATCAATGGCTTAGATTAAATCTAATGGACGGCTAGGATTTACACTTATCTATAAAATCTCGAATCCCAGATGAATTTAAACTTTAATAATTTTATCTCTATCTAATTTTAAATAAGTTGGAGTAGTTATTTTTAATTGTACCTCTAAGCTTCTAGAAACTGGGTCTTCTAGAATTCTCTAAAGATTGGGCTTATTTTAATAAGCCAAGTTATTTTATGTAACTTGTGTCTTTGGGCCTGAGCCGATTAGCGTGGCCCGTGATAGCTGCATGTAGCTTAATTATATATATATATATATATCATATCCTCCTTATCATCATGTCAAATTGCTAATCAACGCAACAAATGTTAGATGTTGGATGTGTGCGTATGTATATATATATATATTAATGATGATAATAATTGTTAGATATTTGTTATTATAAAAGGTTTGAATAAAATTAAAGTGATTTAATAAAGTTTAAAGCTAAAATAGATTAAATCATTTCATAAGTTATGAGTTTATATGTGTAGATACTCTATTGTCTAATTTTAATTTATAATGGGCTAAATTAAAAAAAAAAGTGTGTATAATTATAAATAAGATTTTGGTCTTCAAATTATACGTATGATACTTTCCTCACATTCTGTCATAAAAAAAGAAAAAGAATTTCCTTTTTCAAAAATTCATACGTATAGATCAAAACTCACAAAATCCAAAATGTTATCAATAGTCATGGATTCAGATACACTTTTGTATTTACTTTTTTTTCTTGATGATTTAACATGAATGATCTTGATAAGATGATGGTTTTCATCTACATAAAAAATTTTTCTAATAATGAAATCTAAGCTACTCATATTGAATCATCGAGAAAAACTTTTAAAGTATTAAAAATATATTATTTCGATTCTCAATTTAGGGTTTTCAATTTTTTGCTTTTTTATATGTACGGATTAAAGAATCTTCCGTGGATTCAATTTATTCTTCTTTTCTTTTGGTTAAGAATAACAAAAAAAAAAGAAGGTAATACGACAAAGAAACTATTGAGAGCTTACTGCAATCTTTTCTCCTATTTTCTGCGCCACATTACTTCGAAGAAGGAACAAATCATGTTGGGCTACGGTTAGATACTTATTCAGCCCATAAGGTACTTTTGATAAATATCAGCCCATTTGAATTTAGTTAAACAAGCCCAATACTATTAAGCCCAATAAAAAAGGCCTCTTTAAGAAAGAGGTCTAATTAAGATTTATAAGCTCGTTAGGTTTTGGGCTAAAAGATAAAGGTTCATAGGGTGCTGGATAAGGATTCCGGTTGGGTTGACCCGACCCACTCCATTCTCGATCCCGTTTGTCTAGACCATTGACCGTTGGTTTTGACCAAATTTTTTTGATCTTTTTTTTGGGAATTTAAATTTGAATGTTGGTATGTTAATATATATATTTGATATAAATTAATTAAACCAACAAGTTGTTACAGTAACTTTTCTTGTGAAAATTAATTTATTTAAAATATAAATGATTGTATGAATGTAATCTTTATAAATATTAATCGATCTAAAAGAATGTCAACGTTTAACAAAATTACATATGCATTTGTGATCATAAATTCATGATGATTATTTGGTTTTATATGTGAACAATAACTCAACTTAAAAGAAGATTTACTATTTGACAAGTTTTTATTGTACTATCTGATTACTATATCAAGATACTATTTTAAAATTAATATTTAATCGAAAGATAAAATATTAAAAGAGTGCCCAGTATATTAAGATGGGATTTACCTTTATTCAAATTTATTATTCCTTTGATTTTGTTTTTAAATCTTCTTTAAGCTTGTTTTTTGTTTTTTTTTTTTGTTTACAATTTTTCCTGCTAATATTACTGTCAATATCAACTCAATTCCTATGCTAAATGGCACTAATTTCAAATGATTGCAAGAGAAAGGGTTCTCTGAGTCATGGATCTTGATCTTGCATTAAGGGTTGATTCTCCTTCATATCTTACAGATAAGAGTACTTCTGATGAAAAAAGAGATATGAAAAAATGGAAGAGATCAAATCGCATGTGTATGATGATCATAGAAAAAGTCGTTCTGAAAACATTAAGGGATATTATGTCTGATAAAACTTTATATTTATATTATAAAACAAAGTATTCATACTTTATATAAAAAATAGCAGTATGTTTACATTACAAAATATCTCAGCAGGGTAAATGCATTAAAAAGGAACAGATTTTAGTGGATGGTGCTGCTAGTGTTGGTGGCAACCTCGCTTTGGGCAAAAACGTATTAATAGTTTATATGTCATGTTATAATTTTCAAGATGCGATACTCATTAGCGAGTGTCTAGTATATAAAGATATTTATATTTATTTTTACATACAAAAATATGAATTTCAAACTCATGTAACAAGTCGAAGTCCTGAAAGAATCACTAACGAAATACTATATTTAAAAACTTATTTGCTTCGCAATTTAGACAAAAATAAAATTATGATGCTGAGATCTTAAATAGAGATAGATAATATTTTAGTAAATAAATTAACACTTTAAATAATAAAAGAATCATCGTATGCTCGAGAGAAATTAATGGCGGGGGTAGTCTTAGTCTCGATGGACAATTTTCAATCTATTTCACTGATTAGGAAACAAATTGGATGGGATCATTAAACAGCCAATTGTAGGGATTTGTAAACCACAAGCCTATTGTCTCCTAGTTTATGCCACAGGAACAGGATCAGGACAGCTGTGAAAAGAAAACCGCAAAATCCTAAGCCATCAGCAGCAGCAGCAGGTATTGCCAACGACCACTTGATCGTTTGTCCAAGACAGCCTAAATGTCAAATGTATTGCCTTGCTTGTTTCCCTGATCCCACCGTAACTCAATCCACCTCTATCCTCTACATAATAGATAAATCATATATCAAAGTAATATAATATTTACATACATAAAAGAAATGCTGAGTGTAAAAATTCACATCAGTAAGATATGGTTTTACCCTTTTCCTTTTTGTTTGAATTTTCATGTAGAAAGCCGGCCTTCCTCATACTCCTCCCTTCATTCATTGAGTTGAAGGAATTCATAGGGGCGTTATGCATTGCATGAAAGAACCTTTCTTTGTATGACTTTTCTTTTGCCTCAGGTCGAATGAATACGAAAGAAAGATTAATTCTAGGTTTATGCTATGCATGAATATGTAATTATAAATTATAAAAAGATTAATTATAATAAAATTAAAATTGGATGTCTGGCATATAATTATAATAAAATATTTAACATGTTAAATGTATATACAGAGCTTAAATATGGAATCAAATAAACAAATTATAAACTAAAATAATTGGAATATTTTTTCACTTTAAACATATAAAGAATAAAGTATTATGCGTGACGCAAATACAAAATAGTAAGATATATACTTAATATAATATATATACATGAAGCAAAACGTTAGTTAAACAAATAAATATTTTAAATGGATTACACTAATATGAGATTAAAACTATACCAAGCAATTATATATAAAAACTAAACACATCAAACAGGAGAAAAAAAAAACGAAGCAAACAAAAAACGATGTATGAGTGAGCATAGATGATTGATCATAAAAAAGAGAGAATACCATAAACTCTATGCATTGCATCAAAAATACACAATGAAATCAAAATATTAAAGTAGACTTTTGAGTTGAAGAAGAAGAAGAAGAAGAAGAAGAAGAAGAAGAAGAAGAAGCACACCCCAATATTATGATTTCTTTTGGTTGGAACCTTTTAGTTTAATCAATTTACCATCTAAAACTATTGATATTTATAATGTTGAGATCTAATATTAAATTAATTAATTAATTAATCGAGAAAGATTTAAGCCATTAAAATACATATAATTAATTTGATATTAATAATTGAAAATTAAAAATTAATTGAAAGAGATGTAAACTATTAAACATCACTAGTTAATTTATTCAGAGTAAAGGTGTTCACAGGTCGGGTTGTGGCTCAAAAAAAAATTGGATTCTTTGCACAAGCCCGCTTTTGGACTTGGTCGGCCTACTTATATTTCCTAAATTTACTATTCATATTAAAAAAAATTATTTTTGTATTAATATTTATATATTTATAAATTAAATTTAAATAAAATAATTTTTAATTATAAAATATCAACTCGGGCTGCTATAAATTGATAAAACACTTGTCTAAAGTCTAACCTGAGTAAGTCGAGCCTACCGGATAGCTCGATCCTTAAATAAATTTAATTCTGTTAGACCTTTAGGTGGTGAATGAAATCAAGAGGGGGGGTGAATTGATTTCTCAAAATTTTGATAAACTAAAATTTTCGTTGACAAACTTGAGAAATCCAAACAATAAGCTTTTGGAGTGTGATTTTAGTGAATGAAAGGAA
>JBBYHO010000005.1:3672081-3718680 GCA_038382025.1 Adansonia gregorii
TTATCTAATATTAAAAAGATATTATCTTGTGATCTTTATCATTCTCTATTATTTTTTTAATTTTTTTATCCTTATCACTAACAATCTTCATTTTTATGGTTTTTTCGATAGTGATTGGGCACGATCGCTTGATGATTGAAAGAGTACATCTGGCTATGTTTTCAATCTGGGTTCAGGTGCTATTTGTTGGAGTTGAAAGAAGCAGCCTTCTACTACTTTATACTCATTAAAAGTTAAGTATATGGCTGTTACTTCAGTGGCTTGTCAAGCAGTTTGGTTGCAACGAATCCTCAATGATATGACGCAAAAGCAATTTGAAGCAACTATTTTTTGTGACAATCAGTCCACCATTGCTATGATAAAGAATCCAGTGTATCACAGCCATTCAAGACACATTAAGACTCAGCATCACTTCATAAGAGAATCAGTTGCAGGTGGAAGTATAAAGATAGCATATTGTGACACTAATGAGCAGATAGTAGATATGTTTACTAAGGCACTTCCTTTAGCAAAGTTTGAGTACTTGAGAAATTTGCTAGGTGTTGTAAAATTTTGCATTATGGGGGAGTGTTAAAGTATAATGCAGAAATTAGTATGTTTATTATTTCAGTATTCATTTTGTTTAGTGTCCAGGTGTTAGTTACAAATGTTACGTGTCAATGTGATAGTCTTTTACTTGGTCCAAGAGTGTGTTAGTCCAAGTCCTAATGTTAAGCATTTCTGATTTGTAAGAATTATTTGTTAGTTTGTTTTGATTGTGCCTTGAGTATAGGCATTCTATTATGTTCGTTATCTATTTAATTGTGGTCTGATTGTTCAATAAATTTTATTTTTTTTAGCTCTATTCTCTTGTGCTTATAACCTGTTTGATAATTTTGTCTTTGCTTTTTACCTCTCTATTCTGTCATCTTAGAGAGGAACTTGTGACAATAAACAGGTTCTCAGTCTTATCAGACCCTACAAACAAGTTCTCACTTAGCATCAGCAAAATCCATCAAGTATCAAATTCAGCATTTACATAACATACCAGACTTTTGAAAGATGTTGTATGCGCTGTTCTCTTGGTCTTCTACTGATGGGGCTCGGCAAGATTGAGAGCCCGCGTGACAAATATATATATATATATACACACACACATAGATTCTTACGAGCAGTAGAAGCTGTCATAGGCAAAATTTTCAAAAGATGTTAGCAAGAAAGCTTGCAGCAAAGTGGATCTTTATCTTATGGAACCACTGTCAAACTGCACATTCTGTTCACAGAATCCTAATCAAGCAACAGAAAATAAAACCTAAATCAGTGACTCCACGCGCCGCCGCATCCGGCTGTGCATAATCCCCTCCCAGCACTTGAGTAACATAATGGAAGTCATATTAATTAAATATTGCATAACTGTCTGACCATGCAGCAAGTTCAAGGAAGCAAAAGACTTATGTGTTATGTCTCTATGTTAAAAATGCGACAAATGCATCGTGCTCCCGTAAATCCCTTTAATAAAAAGGTAAAATGATATAACCAGGAAGCAGTGTGGATAGTGATCTTGCAATTTTATATACAGGAAAAAAAAATATAACAGAGTCAGGAAACAAATTGGTGATTGAACTCACATTTCTTTTTTTGGGCCACTGAAAGCCACATTATTATTTAGTTCCCGTAAGCCAGGTCCCTATTGTTTTCGGTCTTTATGGCCTTCTCTTGACACGGTACGTTCTATTAAGTTACATCTTCTGAAGAGGGCAATTATAGAGCCCCTCTTGACATATCTAAACCATTTTAAACACCTATCTCCAAATTTATTCTCAAGAGACACAAGCCCGATCTTTTCCTTTATGTAATCATTTCTACTTTTAGTTCCTTAAATGCCCACACGTCCCACTTAATTTTTACTTGTACTGATGTCTGCTGCCTAACATTAAGTCCTCTACAAATTTGCAGATCTTATGAGTAACTTTTTTTTTTCTTTTGGTTAAGTATCAGTTAAATTTTGTGCCACAAAACTCTCTAAAGACTACTTCATTTCACCCATCAAATTTTATTACAGTGGTTCACACATATTCCTCCCAGCATTCTGCTGAAACCGCCAATCCCTTTATATGGTTCTGCTTACAAACACATTTCCAATGTACTTAATAATATCATGATTGTGTCTCTATGAATCTGAGAGTATATGAGAAGTATTTGAATGCTCAAATTGTCATAAATTTTTGCCGTTACAATTTGGATAAATCATAAAATATATGAGACAAGCATCTTGTCTGACATGAATATGAAGAGCATTGCATGTGTATCTGAAACTATCAGATAACCATCCTATTTGACATGGAAAATACTTATTAGAAGCACCCTTAAAAAAAACGAATGATCTCTTAAACTATAGCTCCTATTGTGTTCCAGAAAAGGTATATATATATATCCTTCCTCAAAGCTTTGGCATTTCACCAAGGAATCTTATACTTTTCAACTTCGGGTAAAGCAGTGCTCGCCCTCATATCCAAGCTTAAAACCAAGAAAATTATGCAGAAAAGTCGTTCAGAAAATATTCTATCAAATAATAAAGAAAACCTTGCACAAATGAATACTCCAAACGCTAGTTTCTTATTCATTTTCGATGGGTTGATCCCAAGGTTTTGCCATATGATGGCGCAAGCTCATAACGATCTAAGAAAATGAATTTGCTGACCTTCCTTTAGAGACAGTTTGGACAAATTCAATTTCAATGTCAAAAAAAGCCATCCCGTGGAGGATCAAGGATTCGCGCCATTACACCATAAGCTGCTTTTGTAGCTTCTATGGCTCCAAATGGAAGTCCACCAAGGAAAACAGTTCCCAGAGGTGGGGTAGGTAATGATACTGAAAGCTGTAGAGTCTGTCGATTCTTCATTGACGCCTGCATATTATTTGTAAATAAGATGAGCATAATATATAATGGCGTTGGTATCTTAACTATTGGTTTAAACAACCTAATGGAGCAAAAAACCAATAGATGAGCATGAATAATTCATAATATATTAACTCAATTTCTTTTACATAGGTGTAACAAATAAAAGGTTTCTAAATAAACTGAACATGGTAATGAGGATCATCAAACCCAACTCAGTGGTAGTCTAGCTCAACGGACTTTTCAAAGCTGCAAAATTGACATGAGAGAAATAGCAAGTTCTAAAAGAAAGTGAAAATAATATGCTGAAAAGATTCAGGTAGCCTGAAAATATTCATTGTTTACAATTTAATGAGCACTAGGAAAGGTGTTTCTGCGCTCAACACCAACATGTGTAGTTCATGTACAAATCTTAAAGCGCAGCGTATACAAGTCCACAACGATTGACAGCCTGCACGGCATTAAAAAGTAGGCATCGTTCTACTTGATGTTCTCCTTTGCCATATAAATTAGCACAATTTTTACACTATTCACACTAGTTTCTTTGCGGGTCGAGGCTTGTGAGAATTGGAATCTAGCGAAACTAGATATTAATTAACATGTAAAACAAAGAAGCCCCTGAGTTGAAACGCATCTGAAAAGCCTAGCTATCCCCAAATGTCCTTGATGCTTCATCAATTAATTTTGTCCAAAAGTTGAAGTATGCAAATCAAAATAAACCGTATATGCTGAATTTGTACACATATATTATTCTAACTTAGATGTTTATTAACGTTAAAAATACTAGAAAAAAATAATTTTGGCAAAGCTTATGCCTGAATATTTTAACAAAGGTCATATTCGATTACAGTATCATCAGTGCGCACGATACATCCTTGACATACCAATACGTAAAGGAGGAGGTCAGGAATTAGAAAACAACAGCACTAGAGCATTGGGTCAGAGAATGTTCTATTACCTTTAGTAATAAAATTCTCCTTATAAAATGACGTAATCATATTCTTATCAATCTTATATACATACACTTGGTTATTTTACATGCATGCATTTGGTTGACTATCCCTTCATTAAAGATGATGTTTGGTTGGCTATAAATGTGACGCTCTAAAATCATCACATTACTAAAATACTTTTTCCGTTGTATAAGCTAATACTAGATAGTAACTTGTAATATAAATTGTATTTTTTTTACTAATAATCATATGTAATTTTTATTTTAAAATATGTATCTACACCAATGTTTTTTTTTTAATTCAATATCATTTTATTTTAATTATTGTAATAAAAAATGATATTAGTAAATGCCAAAAGCAATAAACTCAAAAGGTAAAAAAAAAAAAAAAAAGAAAACCTAAAATGCAATAAACCAATAGAAAAATGCTATTAGATGCCAAAAATATAAACTTATTAATTTATTGTGAATTCAAGTTTATTAGTTGCTAGAAAAGTCATGAGCTAATGCTATTAACAAATGACAGCTATTTTACAAAAGCAAGATAGAAACAGTTGGTGCATATATCTATCTATGACATCTCAAAACACAAGCCACAAAATCAAAATATTATAAACTAAGATATTAGTGTATGCAATTACTAAACATTGACAATATCTTTATAAAAGCTTTAAGCAAAATGAAAAGCCATAAATTAGCATAAGGGTTGAAATCGAAAGAGGGTTTATAGGGATTACATTTACTTGATTGCGTAATAATTTAATCCCTTCTGAATTCTTTTACCAAAGAAAAGAAGAAATTTACCTTGTGCATATCTTTTCTAATATATTCTCCTGCTATTAGCATTGTATGTTTGGAGAGGCTTTCAATTTCCACGATTTCTATGAAAATCATCATCCTCCTATCAGTCCCTCAGCCTCTTTCTTGAAGAATACAGAATTGCCCTTAATCTATTGGGTGGCTTTTAGATATGCAGTCCGAAACTTAACTGTCTTTTTCGCCAGCTCAGATAATCCATCAATGCTTTGAGACCTTTTCTTACTTGTCACATTCTTTTTGATTAGGGCAACAACTGCTTGACAAGTTGAAGCATCGATATCATCTCCTGATTTAAAATCTCTTCCGCCTTCAAGTTAAGTATTAGGTGCATCTACAAACTCATCTTCTTTAGCATTAAGTTCTTTAACTGCATCAGTTTCAGTCCCAATTCTAGCTTTTGATGCTCTATCTTTCCTAAAACTTTGGACAAAGTCATCAAAATAAGGAAATGGTTTGTTTCTCAAACCAGCAGCTAATAGATTTTTTACTACGTGCATCTTCTTTCTTATTGATAAAACAATTAATAATTGTTATAACAATCGAAATATTTATAAAGGTTAAAGACATAATTTTGTGATTATATTATCTATGTTCCCTATAAAAAAGTCTAAATAAGCAATCAAACAGGAAACCCCAAATAAAATGAAAAAGTCTAGTGATACAATCAAAAAGTCTAACACCTATAGAAGATAAGCAAGTAAATCAACCTTACATCACAACAAGAAAATAGAAGATATATACTACCTTGCACTATCTTCCCAAAAGCATTTCACCTAAGGGGAAATTAGAGACATCAATTTGCTATCAAAAGTCATTTATGTACCTCATAGTCGGTGAACAAATATTAGGATGACTAGGAAAAGTATTTTAAGTACTTTCTACAAACTACAATGCAAATGTTTTGAAAAAACTAGAGAAATCTAAGGTAATAAAGCTTTTCCTAGATCATTTATAAACATCATTCATTCCCAAAAGCCCAAGAAAGAAAAAATGTTCTGTTAGCATCTTCAATATGATATATTAATATCCTTGAAACTAAAGTTAATCTCACCTTCGCATATCAAAATCTAAACTAATGCTCAACCTTGCTTGTGGCTTAACAATAAATAAGAACATTCTAAATCTCATTCAACTTGTTTAAACTTTGAACCAAAATCAGAATTTCCATTGCAATGTAATTAATTCTAAACCTCATTCAACTAGTCCATTTTCTAAATCTCATATTGTGAGACTTATATCCCATGTGCTTTTAAATTGTTTATCATAGCCTAATTCAATTAAATTTTGATGTGAAATCACTATGATACCCTTGAAATTGATGGAAAAAACCCTCTTCCCTGTCCTCCTCCTTCTCATCCTCTTTCTTCTCTTTTTAATTTCAAATCCAATATTTTTCTTCTTTTCTATGTTCAAATTTGTTGAGATTTTGGTATGTTCCTCACCCATATGTGTCTTCTATGCTGCTACTATAAAACTAAAAATCAGAGATAAAATCCTTATTTAAGGAATTACCAAAATATAGTTTATTTACGAATACTGTTTCGATGATTTGAGTTAAAGGTAGTTTTACTTACCCAATGGGGCTAGAATTTTCTGAACAAAAAAGGCATGCAGCAATGGCAGTGTAACAAAGGCAAAGAACTATTCTTTTCATATAACATTAAGTTTTATCTTGAAAAAAAAATATAAGAGAATGAATATTTATAATTTTTAATTTCTATATAGAACTGAAGTCACAAAGCCGATCATTGGGCATTTTCACTTTTTATGAATGTTGTTTTGTATCATATGAGAAATATAGGATTTAACTTGATTTTGATAGTTTTTTGTCTTTTTTTTTTAATATATGTTCCAGGTATTAATTTTTTAATCTTTTTAGGTTTTCATATCACAAAACCTCATATTGTGAGATTTATATCCCGTGTGCTTTTAAATTGTTTGTCATAGCCTAATTCAATGAAGTTTTGTCATGAAATCACTATTACACCTTTGGAATTAATGAAAGAACCTTTTTCCTCTTGCTCCTCCTCCTCTTCCCTTTTCTTTTCTCTCTTTAATTTCAAATCCAATATTTTTCTTCTTTTGTAAGTTCAAATTTGTTGAGATTTTGGCATTTTCCTCACCCATATATGTCTTCTATGCTGCTACAATAACAATAAAAATCAAAGATAAAATCCTTATTTAAGGGAATCACCGAAACAGAGTTTATCTACAAACATTCTTTCGATGGTTTAAGCTAGGTTTTTTTTACTTAGCCAATGGGGCTGGAATTTTATGAACAAAAAAAAGCATGCAGCAATGGCAGTGTAACAAAGGCAAAGAACTATTCTTTTCATATAACATCAAGTTCCATCTTCAAAAAAAATAAAAGAGTGAATATTTATAATTTTTTATTCATATATAGAAATCAAGTAACAAAGCCGATCATTAGGCATTTTCCATTTTTATGAATGTCTCTTTGTATTATATGAGAAAAATAGCATTTAAATTGATTTTGATGATTTTTTTCTTTTTTTTAATGTATGTTCAAGCTATTGATTTTTCCATTTTTTTAGGTTTTTATATCACATAACCTCATATTGTGAGACTTATATCCCGTGTGCTTTTAAATTGTTTTTCATAGCCTGATTCAGTTAAATTTTGGTGTGAAATCACTATTATACCCTTGGAATTAATGAAAGAACCTTTTTCCTCTTGCTTCTCCTCTTCTTCCCTTTTCTTTTCTCTCTCTAATTTCAAATCCAATATTTTTTTCTTTTCTAAGTTCAAATTTGTTAAGATTTTGGCATTTTCCTCACCCATATATGTCTTCTATACTGCTACTATAATAGTAAAATTCAGAGATAAAATCCTTATTTAAGGGAATCACGGAAACAAAGTTTATTTAGAAACACTCTTTCGATGATTTGAGCTAGGGTTGTTTTACTTACCTAATGGGACAGGAATTTTATGAACAAAAAAAAGCATGCAGCAATGGCAGTGTAACAAAGGCAAAGAACTATTCTTTTCATATAACATTAAGTTCCATCTTTAAAAAAATAAAAGAGAATTAATATTTATAATTTTTTATTCATATTTAGAAATCAAGTAACAAAGCCGATCATTGGGCATTTTCCATTTTTATGAATGTTGCTTTGTATCATATGAGAAAAATAGGATTTAACTTGATTTTGATGGTTTTTTTTAATATATGTTCAAGCTATTGATTTTTCCATCTTTTTAGTTTTTTATATCACATAACCTCATATTATGAGACTGATATCCCGTGTGCTTTTAAATTGTTTGTCACAGCCTAATTCAGTTAAATTTTGGTGTGAAATCATTATTATACCCTTGAAATTGATGAAAAAACCATTTTCCTCCTCCTCCTCCTCCTCATCTTTTTTCTTTTCTCTTTCTAATTTCAAATCCAATATTTTTCTTCTTTTTTAAGTTCAAATTTGTTGAGATTTTGGCATTTTCCTCACCCATATATGTCTTCTATGCTACTACTACAAAACTAAAAATCAATGACAAAATCCTTATTTAAGGGAATCATCGAAACAGAGTTTATTTACGAACACTGTTTCGATGATCTAAGCTAGGGGTAGTTTTACTTACCCAATGGAGCTAGAATTTTATGAACAAAAAAAGCGTGCAGCAATGGCAGTGTAACAAAGGCAAAAAACTAGTCCTTTTATATAGTTTCAAATCTAATATTTTTCTTTTTTTTCTAAGTTCAAATTTGTTGAGATTTTAGCATTTTCCTCACCCATATATGTCTTCTATGCTGCTACTATAAAACTAAAAGTCAGAGATAAAATCCTTATTTAAGGGAATCACCGAAACATAGTTTATTTACAAATAAAATTTCAATGATTTAAGCTAGGGGTAGTTTTACTTACCCAACCGGGCTAGAATTTTATGAACAAGAAAAGCATGCAGCAATGGCAGTGTAACAAAGGAAAAGAACTACTTTTTTCATATAACATTAAGTTCTATCTTGAAAAAAATATAAAAGAACAAATATTTATAATTTTTTATTTATATATAGAAATCAAATAACAAAGCCCATCATTGGGCATTTTCCCTTTTTATGAATGTTGCTTTGTATAGGATGACAAATATAGGATTTAACTTGATTTTGATGGTTTTTTTCCTTTTTTAATATATGTTTAAGCTATTAATTTTTTTTTTATCTTTTTAGGTTTTCATAGCACATAACCTCGTAGTGTAAGACTTATATCCCATGTGCTTTTAAATTGTTTGTCACACCCTAATTTAGTTAAATTTTGGTGTGAAATCACTATTGTACCCTTGAAATTGATGAAAAAACCCTTTTCGTTTTCCTCCTCCTTCTCTTCATTTTTTTCTCTCTCTAATTTCAAATCCAATATTTTTCTTCTTTTCTAAATTCAAATTTGTTGAGATTTTGGCATTTTCCTCACCCATATATGTCTTTCATGTTGCTACTATAAAACTAAAAATCAGATATAAAATCCTTATTTAAAGGAATCATCGAAACAGAGTTTATTTACAAACAATGTTTCGATGATTTAAGCTAGGGGTAGTTTTATTTTCCTAATGGGGTTGGAATTTTATGAACAAAAAATGCATGTAGTGATGGCAGTGTAACAAAGGCAAATAACTATTCCTTTCATATAACATTAAGTTCCATCTTGAAAAAAAAAATAAGAGAATAAATATTTATAATTTTTTATTTATATATAGAAATCAAGTAATAAAGCCAATCATTAGGCATTTTCCTTTTTTATGAATGTTGCTTTGTATCATATGAGAAAAATAGGATTTGACTTGATTTTGATGTTTTTTTCTTTTTGTTTTTTAAATATATGTTCAAGCTATTGATTTTTCCATCTTTTTAAGTTTTCATATCACATAACCACATATTGTGAGAGTTATATCCCGTGTGCTTTTAAATTATTTGTTATAGCCTAATTCAATTAAATTTTGGTGTAAAATCACTATTATACTTTTGAAATTGGCGAAAAAATCCTTTTCCTCTTCCTACTCCTTCTCCTCATTTTTCTTTTCTCTCTCTAATTTCAAATCCAATATTTTTTTTCTTTTCTAAGTTTCAATTAGTTGAGATTTTGGCATTTTCCTCGCACATATATGTCTTCTATGCTACTCTATAAAACTAAAAATCAGAGATAAAATCCTTATTTAAAGGAATCACCGAAACAGAGTTTATTGACATACATTGTTTTGATGATTTAAGCTTGGGGTAGTTTTACTTACTCAACGGGGCTGGAATTTTGTGAGCAAAGAAAGCATGTAGTAATGGTAGTGTAACAAAGGCAAAGAACTATTCCTTTCATATAACATTAAGTTCCATCTTGAAAAAAAATAAGCGAATGAATATTTATAATTTTTTATTTATATATAGAAATCAAGTAAAAAAGCCAATCATTTGGCATTCTCTTTTTTTATGAATGTTGCTTTGTATCATATCAGAAAAATAGGATTTAACTTGATTTTGATGGTTTTTTTCTTTTTTTTTAATATATGTTCAAGCTATTGATTTTTCCATCTTTTTAGGTTTTCATATTTATACAAAATATTTTAGAATTTGTGGGCAAAATAATTAGATTATAGAATTCTTAAATGAGATTTGGAACTTTAGATGATGAGATGTTTTCATTTTGAGTTTAATTGAATTTGGTTTTAGTTTATTTATTAAAATTGATGGAATTTAAAGTTTTCTAGTATTAGAGTTTCAACTTAAGATGAAAAAGAATGGGAAGAAGAAGAAGAAGAAGAAGATGTGGATATTTTCGATATAAAAATATCAGGTGGGCAAAAAATTAAGGCGTTATCTTTTTTTATCATAATAGCCAAAATATAAGGGTTTAAATGTCACATGGGCCAAAGCACAAGGGGTGAAAGTGGACTTTTTTCAAGATAAAAATATAGTAAATAATTGAAAAAAAATTACTAACAAATACATATTATACCATTTGGACAATTAATAATGTGCGCCATCGCCCAAATGCCCACTCTGATTGAAAGGGCAACTAAGCAAATCCTTGACCGTTAAAACATAATAGGATATCGATATGATCATCTGACGACAACATGACCTCAGGTCAGACACCTCCCTCCGAATGGCTGCCAACATCTGATTAACAGGTTTGGCTAAAAGATGTGATAGCCTGACATCTAGCCCAGCGCTAGCTATATTCCAGGTACACCATCTGACAACGTGTCCCTCAACAACACCTATAAAAAAGGTAGACAAACCTCAAGTAAGACACTTCTTCCCCTTCATCTTTCCTGATATCTTGCTTCTCATTTCTCAAACTCTGAAACTGACTTAACCATTGGAGAGTGCTTTAAAATCCCAACTTTAAAACCACTCTGACCCCTTTTAATGTTGCAAGTCTTATCTCTATTCTTTCTTCTATCTCCCTCAAAGAAAGAAAGCATCAACAATATATTTATATATATATATATGTATAAATTGTGATACTCAAGTTTATTAATGGCATGACAATAATCAATGATTGAAGTCAGATATTTGAACCACCGTTGTTGGACAAGTTCTATAATGTCAAGATATGTAATTTCACTAAAAAATTATGCAGTATAAAAAATTAAATAAATTTGTAAATAACAATTAAGTATGAATAATTATATTTTTCAATATTTTATATAATGATTTTTTTTAAAAAAAAACCCTATTTACTTATCCACTTTTGTGGAAAAACTACCAACTTAAAAAAATACTTAATTTTTTATTTTCATTAAATTTTTTTTTTAAGTCCTTACACGTTGAGGGTGTGAAATTCTAATTTGTACAAGATGATGAAAGCGTGGTACCTCTTTATGGTATGTAAGAACTAGGATTATATCCCAGATTTTTGAAAGCGCCCCAATAATTGTTGAGAGTGGAATTTTTTAATCTAATGTAATTCATAAACTTTTTTCTTTTTGATCCATCGAGTAGAAACAAGATCTAGATTCAGATTTTAAGAAAAATACATGACAAATTGACAATCGAATACAAAAAGGCTATCCGCCTTCATCTTTCGTTGGTGCATGTTTTCTTATGATCAAATAGTTGGATTATTAGAATCTCTTCATTTCTATTTTTTTTTTTTAAAGGTAAACTAAGCAGGCTTTGAGACTTCTCTATGATTACCGACAAAGACAGTTTCCAGATGCATGAATCTCTGATCGACTATTCACCTTCGATAATCTGAATTAATGAAGGATAATGATTTATAAATTAACCAAGTTCATGTAATTTAAAGTGAAAATTAGTGTTACATGACAATTTATCAAGGTGTGCCTATAATAATATCTAATAAATATGCAAAATAGTTTGAATTAATGTCATATATATTTATAAAATAGCTAGCTTGTGGAGTGATTTTTCCTTCTCTTCTCGGTGGCAATTATTTTAGTTTATATTTTCCATTTCTCCGTGCTTTATGCTGCTTGTTGAAATGTTGAAGTGTTTTAGCTGGAGATTTGTTTTAGAAAATAAGTCTTGTGTTTGATTATTGATGGTACTACCTGCTAATTTAAGTTTTTCACTTAAAAGGATTCAAATGAGCCAAGATGATAAGGAAAACCGAGAAGGAGCAAAGATCGCAGCGGAGGGAAAGGTTTCAAAGCAGAAATTCTAGATTTTTGAAATACAAAAAAAAAAACAGGGATATTTTCTGGGCTTTGAAGCCGAATTTATCACCATTATTGGGAGTCAGTTTTTTCTTTTTCCTCGTCCTTTTTCTGTATGTCCCGTTTTCTGCTTGATATTTTATTCTGCAGGTGGTTGTTTTTCATTTATGGTATCCTGTTTCATTTTGGCCTTATTAAAGGCATTTCATTTTCTTACTTTAGCTTTAAGGTTTCCAAGTTTTACTTCTGAGATTCCATGCTGTTAGACCATGGTTGGGACTGGGGAATTTTTTTTTTTTTCCTTTCTTTTCCTTTTTCTATCAGCTTTCGGGTGTTTTTTGAAAGTAGAATAGAATGAGACTTTAGCAGCTTGTCCATTGTTTGTGACGTCCAAGTATGATGATAAACCCAACTTTGATTTTAGCGTAATGATTTTAGTTTTCGAACAAAAAAAAATTAATGGGTTTTATTTCTAAAAGGATTGGGATTAAATAAAACCATGATTTTCTAAAAGAATAAAATTGTTGGCATTTATTTAATGACACATCAACATATATACTCAACGGTGTTTAGGGAAACATTTTATGTATTTTTTTATTACAATCTTATAATTATTTGATCATAATATAAAATTATATAAGATTTACTAGAGGAGGTAATTAGACAGGTTCGAGCGAGTTCGAGCTCAATTAAGTTCGGGCTATTATGATTTGGACCTATTTGAGTTTGGGCTTGTTCGGGTTCAAATATTTTTCAAGTTTGGATTTTTCAAGTTCTTGGGCATGTTTTGCATTACTTTTTATTTTGAAAATACTTTTTGGAACTTTAACTTTTTTTTTTACTTGCTGTTAGATACAAATTAGACTTGTTCAATGGTTGTATTATATGCCTAAGCTTGAAAGCCTGAAGGCTATTATAAAAAAAAATAATATAGACGGGTCTAAAACTGTCCATTGAAAAATATGTGTAAGTTTGGGCAAAATTAGATGCTCATATTAGTCGAGCTTGAGTAAACATCTTTAAAGTTAACATTATGTTTAAGCTTGGCCTATGAGCACCTCGGGTACAAATATTGCTTGATAATATGTACTAATTTTTAAGCTTTTTTTTTTTTATTATGTTACTTTTATATTCTCTTTTATTATGTAGCTAGTCTTAGTCTAACATTTTTTTATTTTTGATATGGTATTATCTATTATGATTTTTATATTTTTTCAATTTACTTTATTCCTTTATTATACTATTATTAAACTCTAATTATTATTACTTGAAATATAATAAAACAGTAAAAATAATATTAAAAAAAGCACTAAAAATTTCACTAATAAAATATAAAAATTCTCACTAATAAAATATAAAAATTCTCACTATTCAATGAGTTTAACTAATTAAATATACTCCATTAATAGTGTTTTCAAAGCTCATGATGTTATTTAATTTTTGATAAGTTATTATTTTATCATATGTAAAATATAAATTAAGTTTTCAATATTTAGTTAAATTATTAACAGAATATTAAAATATTATATATAAATTAAAGTTTTTGCTTTATAAAAAATATTTAATTACAATTTATTATTTTTATTTTTAGTATTAAATTTGAGTTCGGGTTTTGGTCACTCTCGGGTTCAAGTTTTTTCAAATTCGTTTTTTTTATTTTGGACTGTTTTAAATCTGGGTATTTGATTTTTTGATCTAATTAAATTTATTTCAAATTCGGGCTCAAATTTTTACGAACAAATTTTTGAATTTCAAATTTATTTTGTTACCTTTAACTTAAAATATGAGTTTCATGTAATATTTTTTTGAACCTTACACACATTACTTATATTGTGATTAATTACTTTCAATACAACAATTGTGCCGGATATGCTCGTGTTAAGAAATTGAACTGCATTATTACACGAAACAAAACTTCAACTATTGTATTACATATTTTTCAAAGAACAAATCAAAAAATTACTATACTTCAAGACCAAATATGGCTATATTTAAAAAAAAAGGAAAAAAAATTCGATTTGCATGAATTGCTACGTTAGGATTGAAATGAGTCATGTTCAAGGACAAGACACTCAGCTCATTTGTATTACTCTGGATATGAATTTTATTTTTATGATTTAAATTGACTTCGATCATAATGTATATGATAAAAAATAATTTTTATACTTTATTATAAAATATATAATTATTTTATATTTTTATATTTTTTAAAAATAATTTACATTAAAATATATAAAAATTTAAAAATTTAAAAAATATATAAAAATATAAAATTTAATAATTTTAAAATTTAAAATTTTAATTTAATTTCATTCAATTAATAAACACCTTTATTAAACACGCAATGCGAGGAATTAGGAGATTTTTCAGTGCATGGCATTAATTAAAAACAAAGGTGGTCACGCTTGGATAAGTATGTGACCCTAGCACCCTCCTAATTGACTGGTTTGCTTGCAGTGGTGGAGATGCTTTGCAGATCGCAATCTGCTTTTATGATTACATTCGTTGACACTTAACTTCCATAACTACCGGCTATCCCCTCACATGCACGCTGCACAGGCTTTATTGACTCTCTCTCTCTCTCTCAACCACCACGCGCGCGCCCAATATACCCTCTAGTGTTATATGCACGTATTATACGGTATCCGTGATAGTCGAGGACATTAATTAAAAATTATTTATTTATTATTTTTAAGTTTTTATTTAATAAATATTTTTATTACATTTTAAAATAAAAAATTAACTAAATATTAATTAGTCACTAAAATATTAAAAAAAGTAAAAAACTAATATAAAGCTAAGTACATGTGAATGAAAATATATTGAAAAAAGTATTTAATAACTTACACTTAAATTATTCACATAATTAAAAAAAAACTACTCATTTTTTTCGAACCTAAAACTATCTACTTTTTTCTTCTCCAGATAAAATTAGGAAAAAAAATTGTTATATAACCATATTCCATTTTTTGTTGAATGAATAGTAGATTACTTTTATATATATATATAAAAGTATATTGCTTTTCATCGGTACTAAAGTAATTAATTTAAAGGTAGGAAATATCATGGATTATAACATTAAAAAAATAATGTAATATGTCATTAATGAATAGTTATTCACTACTAATATTTTTTTCTTTATTTATTTTTTAATTTTAGAAATAAAATTTTGCACACGCCGGCATATGTTACAAAAGCTAGTATAAATTATACTTTTTTTTGTATATATCACTTTAATCAATAGTAGTAAGATTAGTTATTGTAATATTGAAATCGAAATCAGTAATAAGATATGTGCTTAGATATAAAAGCTGCAGTAGTCCTTAGATGAAAATGAAAAATATTCATTAAAGATGGTCTAAAAGTGGATTAATAAATTATTTACATTTAATTTATATCATTTTTATTTTAAAACAATAATTATTATATTTAAAAATTTAAATTCATTCCAAAAATCTTAAATTAAAAATAAATAATAATTATTAAATAATTATAAAGTTATTAAAAAACTTTAAATATGAATAATAATTAAGTAATAAACAAAGATAAAGGCTACAATTATAGTTTAAAGGGAAAAATGGAACACAATTGAACAAAATTGAAAAAGCATCTCTACTTAAGAAATTCTTCTTTCATTGGAGCTAAATCCTCCGATTAAAAAATTGAGGTGTGGCACAAGGAGAATGGCTCTGCTGTGCTAGACCTTTGTCATCTTGAGGAGGTGATGGTGTGATTGGACTCCAAAAACGGATCCAATCACAGTGTAAAGTTGCTTCATTAACTAATTAACTTTCTAAATGACATTATATTTATTTGTTAGTTCATTTCTTGTTTTTCACCTTTTTAAAAAATTGTTAACTAACAAAAACTTCAATTTACAGTTTTTTTTTTTAAATCTTCCACTATTTTTATTTTTATATATTATTTAGTTATTTATTTCTTCACCCGCATAGTGGGTGTGCATAAGACTAGTCATTTAATTATGTGACTAGAATGAAGTTATATTAAATTATTGATATCCTGATTTAATGCTCATACGAAGGATTTTAATTTATTATTTAAGATTCATTTTTTCAATATTAACATACATGCATTATTTCAATTATCTATTATATATACTTTGAGCAACAAATCAATCACGTGTCAACAATTACGATGATTATGATCTTTACCACTCTAGTTTCATGAATCATTAGGAAACTAGTTGGTCATATTCCTAGGGTTGCCACACAAAATCTTCATGTTGATCTCTTCGGTCTTTCCCTCTTGGCGCCTTGTCTCTTTCCATGTTAATTTACATTAATTCTAATCTAAACCTAAATCTATAAACTATATAATATTACATAACTTTATCAGGAACCTTTAATTACATTCAATAGGTGCCAGGTAAAAATAGAATTTGCGATATCCAAAAGTGAAGATAAGGCATGGTCCATAAAGCCTATTTCATTATGATGTGGGCAAGGGAGTCTCTATGCTAGTATGAGTCGTTCAACATGTAAGCCTAGAAATGGTAAGCATGTCATTCCTCTTCCTCTCCTAAGGAGGTGGGTCACTTCTTAAAAGTCAATTATGTCTACCTTTCTCGATATATTTTTCGGAGTCGTGATTTGAATTTTCCTTTCAATGAAAGCATGGAATGTTGCAGAGGTGAATTGTGCGATTCTTATTATCAAAAAGTGGAGGAAATGGACGTAGTTGAAGAATGAGGGTAAGTTATGTGCTAAAGTGATCCCCTTGATGGTTGTTTTGCGATTCCTACAAAAGGATATCAAAAGTGAGGTGGGAGCCAGAAGTTTTTTCTTATGGCATACTTCAACGCTCTAGTATCTTTGTAATAGATGTTGCAGAAGTAAGGAAATAAAGTAGGCGTGAAAGTAAAGAGTTAGAGAGAGAGAAAGAGAAAAAATATGGCTAACATGCAATTGAGTTGGTTAGAATTGAAATGGTCACTGAATAATACCAATATTTTTGTAGGAATAGACAAATATGATAGTGCCACATGGCATAATTAGATTGTTTTTAGCAATTCAATTATGAATAATCATGATAACGGATAGTGTGAATTTTGATATTAACAGTTATTTATTTATTTTTTGCGAATTTAAATTTTTAGATTCGGCTAATATTAGGATATTATAATCATTATGAATAGCGAATATGCTATCCGACGATAATGTTATTTAATTCAGATTTGGATTTGAATAGTAACGCATAAGTTTAATATGGATAAAAAAAGATTCAAATTTTAAGAGAACTTTGCGGATTTTAAATATTACAAAATTATCCATATCCGATTTGCTGTCATCCCTAGTGGTCTACTCAAGTCATAAGTTTGCTACAATGCGATAAAATTTTTAATTAAATTTGCCTAATATTTGCTATTGTTAGACGTGAAGAATTGGACCTATTTTAAGTCAAATGTTGAATTAAACCTAGCCGCCAGTCCATTCTTAACAATTACAAGTAAGATAATTATGTATACATGAAGTAACATTAATGATAGTATATAAATTAATACATTATGAATGCATTAAATATAAATATTTTTACAATTGATGTGAATATTTAGTGAAAAAAATTTGTGAAACAATTTTTTAAAAAATCTTTTATCCTCCCGTGACCTCTCAAACTCTATTTAATTAACTTATACGAGAAAGATATTATCCGTTTAAACCTACTCCAACACACAACCTCTAGAAATCTGATGACAATATCATGGCATCTGAACTATTATTCAATTGGCCATGATTGGAAACAAATTGAAGCCATAGTCACGAGAGCATAAATCCGCTTAGAACATAGAAATGTAAAGTACCAGCAAGGAAGAAAAAAAAAAGGGGACGTGTAAGATACGAATCTAGGCGTTTATTAGGAAAAACTATTTTTCCAAAGAAATTAATTAATAAACGGTAACAATAATAAGAAAGAGTGGACAGGGGGAAGAAAGAAGGGTTGTGTAGAGAGGGACCAAAAAAAAAAAAAAAAGTAGCTAAGGGAAAAGCAGCCGTAGTCATGAGTCATTAGTCTACAATGCCACTTTGCATTTTTTAACTTTTCCTTCCATTCACCCTGCTTTCACGATCCTTGTTTTTGTCCTGCATGCTTTAGGCGTATCCCATTTGAGTTTCATGAAGAAAGGTAAAACAATAAATGATAAAAAAGAAAGGTAAAACAATAAATGAGACCCAAGACAGTAACGTGGGGTACCAAACCTCACATGGCGTTGCCTAGGGAGGCATAAAATCTCCAACGGTAAGATAGGGTTAGGTACGGTAGTTGGAAAGTTCTATTTCACGCTCCTGCACAAAGACTAGGATAGGATGGAATTAGATTGAGACCAAGTCTCAACACTCCTCAGTCATTGCATTTGCGTCTCTCTTCCCCAATACTTTGGTCATTTCGCGTGCTTATAACGTTAGGTCAGGAATGATAAGATAATTTCCCCATTTGCATGTTTTTTTTTTGGCCAAATAAAACTGAGATTCGAGGAAATAACGTGCTGAGAAATTGGGTTACACCACAGTTACGACAATAAACATGTCAAGCACGGCATTCAGTGTCTCCAAACCACGCCGCTTAGCTGCGTTGTCGCTGACACGGCACAATCATCGTCAAGCATGTCATGTCAATCTCTTATCTACATTTCAACTAAATTAATTTGACCGGTCCATGCACAAAATTCAACTTCGAATTTTTTATGCTGGGGGTATCAGTTAGTGTTTTCCACTCTCTAACTTAATTGGCCATCTTGACTGGGACTAGGAGGAGGAGCTAGGAATAGGAGAGTTTGGACAATTTTTAAAGTGAGCTTCAATTTGTAAAATGACTAATTTTAACAAATAACAATTATTTAAAATTATTTTTATATTCACTATAATAATTACTTATGATGAAGTTATTATAATGATTTCAAATAAAATATGTCTTTAAGAAGATATCTTAAGGTACAAATTTTATGAAAGCGATGAAATTTATAGAGTAAGAGTGAGTTATTCCTTTCAGGTAACTCAAATCCAGTTTTCTGACATCCTTATTTTATTGTTAAATCTCGAGAAGAATTTTTGGAATATCTAACTGCAAGAAGGGGAAAAAAAGAAAAGAAAAAGAAAGTCGGAAATGAAGAGCATGCTGCATTGGATTCTGTCATGCATGAAAAATTAAAAACCCATGGTGTCTGTCTGTGCATTTGCAGATAAAAGATCCTTAATTTAGTTTTATATAATTCTATATTTCTTTTGAGCGTAAAATGATCCTGAAATTAAGGGAGCGGTGGTTTGGTTTGGTTTGGCTTGCATGCCAGTCATGAGTCAAGGGAGTGGTGCCCTGCCCAAAGCAATGGGCCAGGCAGGCAGCAGCAGGACTAATTAAGAGGCATGATACACATATATATTAAATATATATTATTTATAATTACCATTGCAGACTTGCTGCAGTAGGGCAGTAGCCACATTGACAAAATTAATGGAAGAAAGGGAAAGGCGCGTAGATGAGATTGAAATCAACAAAGTCGGTCATGTGATGAAGTTGACTAAACACACATCAAAATTCTAAAACTAACCATTTTTCTTTCTGGCTTTTCTCATCTTATACACTTAAATTAAATGGATTGATTCATACTTGCATCATTACTCAAAATATTCAATGACTTCATTTATAATTTTTATACTTCATAAACACATAATATCTATCACTTGTTTCATCATTTATGTTACATTAGTTATTTAATTTTACCAAAATTAATTAATTAAATATATCATAACATTTTAATTTAACTAAATATATGATTCTTAATCAATTGATTTTTTTTTAAAGAATTAACTCTTTTCTTAAAAAGATAATTTTTTTAATAAAATAACAATATTTATTTTACTGATAATATATAATAAAATTTATATGCATAAAAAATGTAATATTATCATTATAAAAATTTATTTTATTTTAAATTAAAAATAAAATATAATAACATATGGAAAAAGTAAATTTGTCGGCAGGAGTTGGGATAAGTGGGGTCAAGCAGCCGTACAAAATTAAGGGTCAACCGTCAAGCATGAGGTGGGACCCAACTCAACTAACACAAACTAACAGCAGGACGAGAGTAGCACGTGTCTCTAACGTGGCAAAACTGTCATAAACCGACAATAACCGTGACTCGCCATTTGTTTTTTTCATTTTTTTGAACTTATGACTCGCCATTTGTTAATACGGACAAGAAGCTGCGAAGTAATTAACCATGCAGCTCGTTGCACTGCCGCGATCCATGGATTAAAAATACAAAACCAGTCAATTATCCCATCCCATAGAATATAAGATGGATCCTTTTCCAATCTTTTAAGATTATTTTAATAATTGCCACGCACTTACTCTTGAATTCAATTGTAACAAAAAAAAATCTCACAATCTTTTGAATTCAATTGTAGAAAAAATCTATATTATTTATAAATTTTGAATTATTAACTAATCAAGTAATATATTTAGTAAAAAATATATAAAAAATTAGTTAATTAAATTAAATATATAATATAAACTAAAATTAAAAATGTTTAAATCTTTTAATTTTAAAAAAACCTATTAAAATTATTCACTTTTTAAAATGGTCAAGCATTTCTTTTACACATATATACTCTTTCTATATTATTATATGCTCTTAAAAAATTGTTTTTTCTTATTTTCTTATTTTTACATTTTAAAATTTTTTGATGATTTTTTTATTTTTTATATTTTACAAATTTTAATATAAAAAGTTGCTTTAATATAATCCAGCAAGTCTGTTTGTAAAAAAGGAGACAAAAAGACGACAGCGACCTGTTATTGCAATTTGTTATTTCGCCCACAGTTTCTTTTTGAAGACAATATTTTTATATAAGAATAATTTAACACTAATTGTAACACAATTACATAAAGCTTCAAGAGAGGTTAAACTTAATTATCACAAATTTTTCAAAAACGCACAAAATAACGAAGTAATTTCACATATAAACATTTTATATATAATTAGATTATGATATGAGTAAAAAATTGTATTTTTAATAAAAAATACAAAAAAGTAAATGTTTTTTAAGTGATATTTTTTAAAGTGAATAGACATTAATATATTTAATTTTTTATTTTTTATTTTTTGTCAATTTTCAAGTTTCTATTGAGTGATGCCACTTAATTTAGTGATATCAAACTTATTTAGAGGTTTTTATCTATAGCATATATAAATAAATTATATGTAGTATAGTTTTAATGAAATGTTGAATTTCAATCTTCTCTTTTCTCAATTTAAAATAGAAAATATTTTTTCGTTTGAAAAACTCACTTTGCGGTGAAAAGTTTACCTTTTTTAAAAAAAATTAGATATTATTAAAAGAAATAATGAGTTAAAAAATTCAGAGATTTTTAGTGAATAGTTATTTTATTTAAATTAAAAATATTAAAAATGATAAAGTAATTTTTAGTGGATAGTTGCTTTTAAAAAATATTAAATATTCATAACTTTATTTTATTTTTATAATATTATTTTAATTTTAATATAATTTTATTTAATTGAGTCGATATTACTTGATTTATAATTTTTATTAAATGAGAGGTACTAATGAATAAAATGAATCGTTTTATTAAGCAAAATATATTAATTAACGATTGCGTATGTGTGAGACAAAAGAATGTTAAGGTTCCATGTTGCCTCCTAGAAGTTGACCAGTAAAGTTACAGCTTACGTGGTGACATGTAGAACTGAAGTGGCAAAACCCACGGTTTCGGCAACGCCAAAAGTTAATCAACCACTCCACGTTCCACGTTCAATTCAGAGTTCCTAGTGTGATTATCTTTTCTTTTACTTTAAGAGAATTGAATTTTAAAATTTGAATTTTCGCCTCTATCATTACATTTTATTTAATTGAATATGCTAGAAGAAACAAAGAAAATTTTTTCTTCTAAGCAGAAATCGACAAACCTATAAAAGTGAGTAAATTTTTTTCCTTTTAATTTGTTTTTTTGAAAATAATATATTAAAATTTAAAAGGATTTGTTGGTTTTTTCAAATAAAAAAAATTAGAAAGTTATTTTTTTAAATAAGAAAATAGATAATAGGGAAACAAAAAACTTAATTTTATATGTATTTTAAGGAAACGGCACAAAAACTTTAATTTTATATATTTTTAAAAAATTCAATTTAGGTTTTTTTTAACTTTTTCAGCTAAGTTGATATCATTTGATTTGTAACACTAACTTAATTAAAGATTTTATAATAGTAAAGATAGAGTTTTTTTTTATTGTCTAAGAAATTTTTAAATTGTATAAACAAAATTAATATATAACACATATTTTATAAGGCTAGATTATGGTACATCGATAAAAGTGGGTGAAATAAAAACAAAAAGAAAATTAGATAAAAAAGGGGTGAAATATAAAATAAAAAATATAATTGAAAATAAGGTTACCTAATTTAAAAAAAAGTAAGAAAATAGCTTTTTTTTCCTAAAAATAAATTACTTCTATAACCTTATTAACATACTATTTTTGTTTTATAATATTATTTTTTTGTCATTTTTGAATTGAATTTTTTTTAGCAAAATATAACTTTCCATTAATTAAATGAATTACAATCAGTCAAGACAATATCAGAAACAATGTTCGGGTACTCCTCCACCCAATATCTATCCTTCTTAAGTGAAACTCCTAGCTTGGCTAACTTGTGTCCAATAATGTTACCATTTTGAAAGGTGTGTGTGAGGGAAGAAGACCAAAAAGTGGACACCTGCTATTTAGCCTTGTCAACCATGGGACCATTATAAGACTAACCTTGAATTTGAGCTTGAATTCTCTTGATGACATCTAAACAATCACCCTCCAACATAATATTTGAAAAACCCATCTCTTCTTCAACCTTCAATGCTCGAACGACAACCATGGCCTCGACTTAGAGTAGATCCTTCGCATTTCTTATCTTCAGTGAGGCAACTCCTATCTGCTTCTCTTGAGTCTCAAATTGGAACCCCAATTCCTCCATTCTTGGTCATTTTCTCAAGTGCACCATCAAAATTAACCTTAAACTTTCCTCTACTAAGTGGTATCCATTTACGATTATGATCTTGTACACTTTTGAGTGATTAAATCTTTACAGCATTAAACTCTTGCACATAGCCATGTATAAGTTGTCTTCTATTTGTAGGTCCTTCTGGTTGCCTTCGTGAAATTCCCTATTTCTATAATTCTAAATTGCCCAAGCACTCACCTTAAAAGGTTGTAATTGTTCCCGGTTCACGTTTGGCAAGTACGTTTGATCCAACATGATAGGTGTTCATCCCTTATGCATCCATTATCCCAACTGATACCCTATTTGATTCGATATTATTTTGCAGTAAAGTAGTCTCGAATCACATGTAACATTGTTTTTGGCCTGTCTCCATATTTGAAGCATTTTGTGTCCTCTAAGATCTTCCTTTAATAGAGGTTTTCTTTGGTAGGTAAAACATTAGGAAACATCCTTCATTGTAAAATCTTGGTCTTGATTGGCACCTTAACAAACCATAATTTTTTGTAGTGTTGTTTTTCGGTTGTCCTCTTGCTACTTTGTGTAAGTCTCACAAGTGTTTTGTATCTCGCCTCTAGTAAGTTTGTACCCACTCTTAGCTATTTGTTCCCTATATTCGTTAAAATGCCAAACACACCATCACACCTTTTTATCAATGATAGATTTGGCATTCCAAATGCTATGCCACATTAACGAAGGGTTTGGTCCTAACATTGGTCTAGAAAACTCACCTTTTGAAAATACTTGGCTTTTAGCACTTAATAGGCTAATGTCTCAATGTCTTTTAGTAGTTTCCAACCTTGTTTCCCTAGTGGTGCTTGATTGAAACATTTCATATCTCAAAATTCTATACCATCTCTGTCATTCCCCATACATAATTAGTACTAACTTAATGAATTCACCACTTTTTAAGCTCTGGCAACCACTAGTAATTACTTTAAATGTCATCAATCTCCTTACAAAGAGTTTTTGGTGGTGTGAGATAGTTCATGGCGTAAACTAGTATTGCTTGAAGGACTGAATTTGTGAAAACCTTTTTCCTTCTAAGACAGACATTTGTTACTTCAACCCATTAGCTTGCTTTTTATTCTTTATTTTATATCTTTAAGTGCCTATTTCCTTACTTTCCCTACAAGACTGGGAAGTTTAAGATGTTTTCTTGGGTTGTTAGATGCCTGGATGTCAAAGAAATGCTTTAAGTTTGTTTATATGCTGGCCTTTATATTTTTACATAAAAAGAGAATAAACTTATCAAGCTTATCTTTTGCCCTAAACCTTTTTTCTTATCTTTATAATATGTGTCCTGCCTTATTGCTTTCACTTCAATTTGTCTTAGCAAATTGTAAGCTATCATCTGTGAAAAAAAGGTGAGTGACTTAAGGTTTATTTTTGCTTGCTCGAACATTATGTATCAATCCTTCTTTTTTTGTTTTGGCTAATAAAACCTACAAGCCCTTGTTGCAAATCAAAAAAATAAATATGAGATAAAGGGTCCCCTTGTCGAAGACATCTTTTGGGCAAAAGCTATTAGTTACAATGCCACTAAGAAGAGTAGAGTATGAAAAAGATGTGATACAACACACAATCAACAAAATCCATCTTTCATAATATCCTAATCTTGCCATCATAGCTTTTAGAAAATACCATTCAACTCTATCATAAGCTTTGCTTATGTCCAGTTTAAGGGCAACATACTTGGTATAACCCTTTTGCTTATTATTAAGGATATGTAGTAATTCATAAGCCACTAAGACTTTATCAGTTATGAGTCAGCCGGCCTAGAAAAAAAACATTCTCGGCTTTATCAATGCAAGAAAAGGACAATTCTGAGTCTATTAACTAGTACATTGGTAATTATCTTTTAAAGTACATTACATAAGTTACGATGTCTAAATTAAGTAATGCTCTTAGGTTTTTTAGTTTTGGGAATTAAAACAATGTTTATTTTATTAATAGTACTAAGATCACCTACACCATTTAGGAAAGAGATACAGAAACTAAAGACATTAGTCCCTATTACATGCCAAAATTTTTGACAAAATAAAGTAGACATATAGTCTGGTCCTAATACTTTTGTTAGGTGCATCTATTTAATGATAGTAGTGACTTTCTCAACTCTGAATTCCAATAAAAGAGTATGTTTTTCTCATATATGACTCGTTTTTAGATCTTATAAGTATATCCTCACAATGGTCAAGTCCCTAAGACTGGAAAAATTGTTTGAAATAGTTAGTGGCAATGCCCTAAATATTTTCTGCCTTGTCATGCCAACAACTATTCTCATCCTTTAACCCTTTAAATAGTATTTTCGTGCTTGTGTTGTAAGGTTTTTAAGTGAAATAATGCAATATTTTGATCTCTCGCTATCTACTAGTTCCCTCGTGCCTTTGGGGCCCATAATGTCCCTTATGTTTCAAAGGCGATGCTAAGTTTTACTTTTAGGATAAAAACTTTTTTTTCCTATATTTGCATAAGTTAGGGCTAGTTTGGAAAGCTATTTTAAATTCCTCCATAACTTCTCAATGCTTCCCTATCGTTTATAAATCGATCCTTGTCCACGCCCTCAGATTCACCCTAGTGACTTCTATCTTGCAAATAATAAGGTTTATAATTAAGTTACCCCATAAGTAATGAACCTTTCCTTCACAATCAAGCTCTTTAAACCATATTGCCTCAAACTATGGCTTTCTTCTGCATCTGTTTCTTGGCATGCTGTTGGTCTATCTATTAGTGTTAAACATGATTAGGTAGTGGTCTGGGACATCTGTTGTAAGATGATAGGCCGAATACAGAGGGAATAATTCCCACAAACCTCTTAAAGCCTCTTGATCGAGTTGTTTCTTACATTTGTTGGTGATTGTCTACCCCGTTCCCATGTATACCATGATCTAAACTGATTTCAACATGTTGAACATCACCTCTTTGTTAAAGGGTTTGATGTTGGCAATTTACCCACCATCTAATCTTTGTTTGCACCATATTTGTGTTTTTCTTTTGGCCATCAAGGACAATAATCTTTTTCTCCCCTTTGTAATATTTAAGTACCACTAGCTTTCCACTAATTGTTCTTCCATCTAATATGGACTATTGCACTAACAAATTAAAAAAACTAAACTAGTTCAAAAAATCATATGTGGATGACATTGGGAAATAAACCATTGTCCATGGCAAGACTTGAGAGAAAAATTCCTTCTACAGTTTTAGAAACTAAGAATTTTTATTTTTCAATTGAGTTGATGTTACTTGACTCATAACATTAAACTCATTTGTGCATTTTATGTTAGTAGAGGTATAAAAAAGAATAAATTACAAAAAAATAGATTAAACACTTATTTTAGAATTTATACTTTATCTAATTCATATTAGTATTACTTTTTAAAAAGAAATTAAAGTGAACTTTTTTTTTTCAATTTCATTTCGTTTTAGCAGTTATTAGTTTCATTACCATAATCCCCTATTTCTTTCATTTTTTTTTAAATTGGTTTATTAAAGTGGGAAGAAAATAGAAAAGATGTAAATTTGAAGGAGATGAAAAGTGAAAATAAAGAAGATATATTTTTTCCATTAGTGTGCTAGGTAGAAAATAAGAAAAAAATAATTTTATTTTCATCCATTTTTGGTATAGTTTTAAAATGAGTGCAAAGAAAATAAAAATTATATTGTTTTAACATTACTTTGTAAACTAAGATAAAATTAAAATTAAAAAAATAATAGATAATCTTTATAAAAACACACACACTTAAGCCAACTTTCTCTCACTTTTTTTTCCTCTTGTGATTTCAATTTAGAATGATTTTCTTTATGTATAATGATGAAAAATAATCATTTTTCTTCTTTTCTTTCTTTTAAGTTTTCTTTTTTATTAAACACACTCGAAATTTATTTATTTATTTTTACTTTTTCATCCTCCTTTATCCACTTTTCTATTTTCTTAACTCTACAAAAGCACACTAAAATAAATAAAATTTTAAAAAAAATTCATTAAATCCTAAATCAAAGTTTTAATAAACATTAAGGTTGTGTTTGAGAACTTAAATTTCAAAAGATAGATTTGGAATTCAAAAATAGTATAATACATGAAATAGAAATTATGTAAATGTAGCAGTTATGATAAGGATTCAAATTCATGGATTGATATATACTTAGTTCATGGTGAATTTAATACACCGCTAGATATTTTCGAATTGAAATTATGTTTTTATACCTTTCAAATATATAATTATATTAAATTTTAATTAATTTATATATAATATATGTATTTAATTCTCACGATTTATATAGTAAGTGAAATCCAAATATAAATTAATGTTTTCAAACATAGTATTAATTTTTTTGGTGAATGAGAAAAATTAAATATAGAATCATTATTTAGCTTAAAATAAATGTGTAAACATAAAAAGCATAAATTTAGTAAATATTTCTTAGGTTCAATCTCGAATGAGTCATACTCTCTCCCTCTATAAATGGATTAGTATTTGATATAATAATAGTGAAAATTTTTTTTAATTTCATAAAAAAGTTAGAAGTTTATTATATATTTCACTTTTAATTTTAATAAATTTTTTATTATATTTATGAAGTATATGTCATTATTTTAATATTACTTATAATATTTAAAAATTTTTAGTGACAATGTTATAAGATAATTTATATATATATATATATATATCTCATTTATAAAGGGGGAAGGAAAAAAAATGGGGAAGTCGGTCATGTGATGAAGTTGACTAAGCCAAACATCTAAAATCTAAATCGAATCGAGTTTCTGTCATTTCCCACTGGCCTACCATTTGATACAACCATATTATATTAGTATTTAATTAAATTATTATAAAGTGATACTAAGCTAATCCTATCCTATGACCATCGACATGGATCTAAATCTAATAATCATATCTGTGCTGTGTAGATATTGGAATTCATGCCCTGGACATGGAGCCGTGGGAGTGGAACCTACCTAGCTTTCTCATTTTCCCTGTTGCGCTGAGGGACTGTGTTCACCATATCTCATCCATCAGACAATTGCCACGCACAAATAAAACAGAAAGATACCTCTGCTCAATTTCCCGAAATGATTTTCTTTTAAAAAAATTTCTATTGCGAAAATAAAAAATTAATAAATATTAAAGTTTAAATTTAAATTTATAAAATATTATTTTTAAACATAATTTTATAAATTAATTAAATTAAATCTGAATTTTATTATTAGTCTGGCTTGGGAACATATGATCTGATTTCTCGCTGTTCACCATATTTCTTTCGTTTTTTCACCAAATATTTCTTTTGATGACGCTGAAACTTGGAATAAGCTCCTAGTTGTAAATTTATTCTCGTACAATTTATTTGTGAAGCTACTTACCCCCACGAGCGTAACGCAGCCTGCAATTTCTTCCTAACCAATGTTCTTTTTCTTTTTCTTTTCTTTATTTTTTATATACACTTCTCATTACGATAACGTATACAAACAAATAATAAAATTTTTTATTGAGTAGTCAAATGACATTAATTCGATAAAAAAATATAAAAAAATTTAATAATACAATAAGAATATTTTTTATATATAATTTTGAAAACAATTACAAACTTGTTAATAAAAAAAACTACTCATAAATACTTTTTTCTTTTAAAATATTTTTTACAGAATATTTTCCCCTTTTACCCACATAATGGATATATTTAATGTGTTAAATTTTAGAAGGGCTTCTCGTATAAAATAAGTATATTGATCACTATTATTATAGTTGTGTGTTTAGGTTACTCTTAATTTTATAAATGATGGTATTTTTATCTTCATTCTAATACTTCCTCTCATTTATGGAGATAACGAACTTGTGAGGTAAAATGAATTCCGCATATAAAAATAACAAACTTGTCACTGAAGGAACATTAAATGAGAACATTATTTGCTTTCATACTACTTTAAATTTAGATAAACATTTAATATAAAATAAATTAGTAATAAATAAAGAAAACTCTTATTATATTTATCTCTTAAGTTATCTTTTTTAATTTATACTATATTAAAAGAATTAAATTTATATTATGAATTAATTAAATATCAATTTAATTAATAAAATAATTAAAAATTTAAATAATTATTAAAAATGATATAAATTTAAAAATAATCATATTTATTTATTTATTTATTTATTCTTATCCACCCAGTGAAAGGTTTTTTAATGTTGGTGAAGTCAATATGCTACAAGCAAACAAACCTGACGCAAGAATCAAAGGTGCTTTTAATCTAGAATGCTTACTAATACTAAATAAATATAAAATGAGAAAAAGTTGAATGATCATCTTTTTGTTGATTACAGTGATTGGTAGAAGTGGATAAGACGTCAGTTTTAATCCGTTGAAAGGACCTCTAGCTGGTCATAAGCTGCAAGAGAATGAGGCAATTTCATTAAGCTCTCCGCTCTTGTAGACTGGTGGAGCCAATCTCGGTAGGCTGTCGGCAGTCGGCACCACGACCGTGACCCTGAGCAAATGTAAAAAATTGAGCAACAAATCGTCCAATTGACCAAATCAACGTGGCAATTTCGATTTCTATGGGTTGTTTACACAAGAGTGACCGCCCTGCCCGCTCACGACCGAAAAGACCTGCCATTTATTCCCTGAATCAATACTCATTTACGTATTCATTTGCATAGACAATAAAATTAATTTTGATAAAAATAAAAATAAAAATAAAATTATTATTATTATTATATTAAAATTAAATATTATAATAATAAGATTAAAATTAATAATAAGTTATATATTTAAATTTAAAAATAATTATAGTGATAAGATGCATCTTATATAATTATTAAAAATATTAAATTAAAATATAAATATAAAATAAATAATTTAAAATATTAAAATTAAATTTATATTAAATAATGAATATATGTTAAATATATAAATAAAAAATTAAAATCATATTTATATTAAATAATAAAATATATATTGAATAAATTTATGTTGAATAATAATTAAAATTATTGAAATTGTATTTGTTTAAAAATAAATTAATAAAATAAAAAAATTAAGAATTAAAAATAAATATTACTTACTTTTAATTAATTATATTATCTAAAATTTTATTTTGAAGTAAAAAATTGACAGGGACAAACATACCCCTGCGCTACAAGGGAGGGCATCTTAACCCACTAGAGCTCAAAGCTCTAGCGGGAAAAATTGGCATTAGCATGGTAAAATGTTACATGTGGGATAATTTTTTTTTAAAAAAAGGTAAAATGTATAAATATCTTTAATTGCTTTTCATATTATAAATTTAATGGTTCGGTTAACATCTCTATAGATCATTGTTCAAAGTTATTAAAGTAGTAATTTAAAAATGTTTCGATTTTTTATAGAGCAGAGTTTTTAAATTTTGTAATTGAAAAAAAAATTACAAAAAATAATTTTTAGTTAGTTTCTATACATTATTTATAGAAATTTCAAATTTTACAAGTAAAAATTAAAAATTTTTATTAAATTAATTTGTTAATACCATATTGGGCTATGTGTTACCTTGTAAATTTTGATGATGAAATTCAAATTTTTAATTATGTTGATGAGTTTAAAAACTTTATATTTACACTTATTATAAGTGATCGGTATTTGATATATCGATAGTAAATTTTTTAACTCCATAAGTGTGTTTAAAAATTTATTACTTATCTCACTTTTATGTTTAATTAATTTTTATTATAGTTGAAAGATGTATATCACTCTATTTAACACTATTTGTGAAATCTTAAACCACTACAATGTATGAGATAATTTTCATATTATAAAAGAACCTTAATTGAATTGGCTTCAGTTTAAGAGTTAAGTGAATAGTGAAATATCACAAAGTTTGTATTAAAATCATAATAAATTTATATTCACACAAAAAAATATGTTGGAAATTATTTGTTGAAGAAATATTTTGCATTATCTATTTCATGGTGCCCATGAATACAGTGCAATTCCTCCAAAATTTTTACCTTGGAAAATTGCACATCTTCTAAGGCCACGACCCATGAGATTTTACTCATTTCTCTTTCTAGAAGGACAGATTATTTAGCTTTAAAATAAAAAAAGGAGCAAGAACCTTCAAAAATCACAATGACTAAGGAATAAAATGAGTTTAGAATTTCTGAATGAATTGAATTAATATCTTATCCCTCAAAACTGATGTTTATTGGACTTGGAAGGCTAAAGCAGTAATTAAATAAAATACACGTTCATAGTTTATGAATGAACCCAATAACACTCATGTTCTTACCACAGCATAATATATGTATTGGTTTATATAATGAAACATTTACGGATTAAAGATTTATTAATTAGATAAGGATTAAACATCAAAATTATTTTTCATTTAACCAAACTTCAGTCTACAAGACCATGACCCAAATTACAAGATAAGTTTGTAAAATATCAAATATAAAAAAATTTTTGAGTTTATCATTTTGTCATTTAAAGGTGCTTTGATATCAACTTTTCATTTATCAATAATTGATTTAAATATGTTTATATTTCATGCAAAAAATATGCTAAATTACTCATGTTGTGCAAAATCGAATAAAGTTTTTAACTAAAAATATGAGTCGATTGCACATTTAATTTAACCTGTAAAAACCAATTCCAACATAATAAACTATCTAATACTTTCACAATTAGATAATTTTTATCTAGGTATACCAAAATTTAATATTAACGAGATAATTTTTTTTAAAGATTATATTTACATTTAATAGACTATTTATTTTATCAAATTTACCAAAAAAGAATACGTTATTACAAATTATTTTTTAAGCTATTAAATATCCCGTAAGACTGTTTAACGATATTTCTATATTACTTAATATAAGCTTGAAAAAATAATCTCAAAAACCTGATTTAGTATTTTACTGATTGCTACTACCGTTTAATTTAATGCTGGGGTTGGCTTTGGTGATTGTTTGTATTTTGTCATTGGGCCCTCTGGAAAATCATACTAGGACTAGGAAAGGGTGCAGCGCTACGGGGGCAACGCTGTGTGTTGTATATAAAAAGGCTGCCACTGGCGTTAGCCAATGGCATTCATTTTTCTACCGGATTCTCTTGTTTTCTCTCAATTCTCTTACACTCTTTTTCTTCAGTGTTTTCTTCTGTTAGTGAACATCTCTGTCTGTTTCCGCATCGCAAATTTTCATTTTTGCATATATTTGATGCTTTCTGTTTTCGTATCTCTTATATTATATATATAGTGTAAAACAAGATCAGTCACACAGACTATCTGCAAAGACTACGGCTTTGACCATTACGATCCTGCTCCTTTTATGCAACTGATTTAGCATTAAGGTAAGCTAAGCACCAATTTTTCTTCTTTCTACCTGTCTTTTTATGTGTATGCGTCTAAATGACGGAGTTGATATACTACTTTTATTTATAGATCATAACAGAGACGAAGAAGAAATCTTGCTCTGTTCTGCAGCGCTTTTTTGTTTTGAATTTATGGATGTTTTTAATTAATTATTTTTTTTTGAAAAAAAGGCCAAAAAGTGAGGGAGAGGAGGGATGAAGAAAATGAAGTACGTGCTGGTGACTGGCGGAGTTGTAAGTGGACTGGGGAAAGGAGTGACAGCGAGCAGCATCGGGTTACTTCTTAAGGCTTGTGGACTCCGCGTTACTTCTATCAAGATTGGTCTCTGCTCCTCCCCCTCCTTTCTCTGCTCTTCCGACTCGTTTCTTTTCAGTTTTTCTAGCTATGTTTTTTTTAGATTTTCTAGTCCTTGTAAGATATTTCAAAAGACCCTTGAATCTTGAGAAATTTTCACCTTTCATCTCTCTTAAGTCTTTTTTTTTCCCCTTTAAAAAGAATTATTATCACTAGTTTATTGATGTTTTTCCTAATTTTGTACCACAAAGGCCTAAACTCACCTGTATGAATTTGTGTTGTACAACTTCAACGTCTGTTTCATCTCACGCTAATTTGTCAGATTTTGCGGAGGCCTACATCCAACTGTTAATTGATATTAGGTCTTTCATCTTCTACCTAGGCCTGGCTTGCAAGTTAAATATGAAGAACAATTTTCCTTTCCCACCACCGTTTCTTCTTTGCACTATATTTATGAAAGCCTTGAAGGCTAGAAGGGAAAAAGGAAGGAAGGAAAATTACGTTTCATTTTTACTTTTCTTTGTTTGGTAGGAGAGAACTAAAAAAGGAAAAAAAGAAAGAATTTATACTCACCATTCCCCTCAGCTCAAATATAATATTTTTAAAAAGTGAAAGAAATTAATTATTTTGTTTAGAATTTTCTCCTTTCCTGTGTGTTTTTATCCTCACGTCAATCACAAATAAGAGAAAATAGCTTAGTTTAGTTTTTCCCCCCGTCTTTCCCTTGTATTTTCTTCGCATATTTCCCTTTTGCTTTATTTATCTTCCTTCTTATCAAACATAGGGTTAATTATTTTTCTTTCCGAAGGTAGATCCTTACTTAAACAGCGATGCTGGAACAATGTCCCCTTTTGAGCACGGGGAAGTATTTGTCTTAGACGATGGTGGTGAGGTAAAATATTTTATTTTATTTTTTTTCTTTAGTACTCTGTTAATGTGGCTGCACTCCTATCCTGTTCTATGCTGTCCTAATAGAGTTGGGGAATCTTAAGAGAGGATTGAAAAGTTTGATTTGAGTTGGGATTATTTATTCATTTATTTATTCTTGCTTTCTAATTGGTTGGTTCTCCTGAATCTCCTCTTCTATCAAAGGTCAAAGATCAAAGATCGGAATTTGTATGTATAGAGTTGGTATAATGGCATGGAGATAACTTTTAAAAATGGATATTTGTACCAAACCATCGTTGCGTCTAGGTCTAGCAAAAAAGATAAAATAAAATGTATTTTTGGGCCTGCTATTATGACTATGTTTTCGCGCTTGATAGGTGGACCTGGACCTTGGAAATTATGAGCGCTTTCTAGATGTCAAACTGACTCGTGATAATAACGTCACCACTGGAAAGATTTACCAAGTAAGTTTCCTAAAATGCGCGCCTCCTTTGTATTTCCAGTATCTAATAGCTTAATATTGTCTAAACTAGAATAAGGTCAAAATTTCCATTTCTTTTAAATCGCGTTGCAGTTTGTTCTTGGCAAGGAGAGAAGGGGAGATTATCTTGGAAAAACTGTTCAGGTTTCTCCTTTACTGCTGAAGCGTGGTTATAGCCTATAGTAAATATAATATGCTTTGCTGTTATTTACAAATATAGGCTTACACTCGGCCCATTTTTTTCTACATATTCTTGCAATATGTAGGTTGTTCCTCACATTACAGATGCCATTCAAGAATGGATTGAGCGTGTAGCAATGATTCCAGTTGATGGAAAGGAAGGTCCACCTGATGTTTGTGTCATAGAATTAGGTGGAACAATAGGTACATGTATACCAACAGTCTTGATCCATGCAATTTGATATAAGATCGTATTCAACTATGTTTAAAGCAACTTCTTTGCATGCAGGAGACATTGAATCAATGCCATTTATTGAGGCGTTAGGCCAGTTCTCGTACCGTGTAGGTGAGGCTATATTATTATATTCAAGTCATGAGACAAAAATATCAACGCCCTTTTTCTTCTGAATTTTGTTTTAGTTGATCTATTTTCCTTGATACTTCTTTTTCAGGTGCTGGCAACTTCTGTCTGATTCATGTCAGCCTGGTACCTGTTCTAAGTGTTGTTGGTGAACAAGTAAGTCTTTAAACACTTGGATTATGTGTCTCGATATTTGCCAAAAAAAAAAAAGCAAAAGGAGACACCCTTACAAATATAACTTCTAGGCACAGCCCTTTTGGAAGATGATTGATTTTCTTTATGCATCTTGGATACTTATTGAAACAAATTAATCCATTGGCTAATGCACTTCTGCCTTCTTGTCCACCGTGTTCAGAAAACAAAGCCCACACAGCACAGTGTTCGAGGATTGAGAGGCCTGGGATTGACACCAAATATCTTAGCTTGTCGCAGTACAATGGTTTGATTTTTTTTTTTTTAATCACTCGTCCTCCTACACATAAAAAGCATGGATGCTCTGTTCTGTAAGGTTTTGATCCTGAATAAAGATTCATTTTACAGGCACTTGATGACAATGTGAAGCAGAAACTCTCTCAATTTTGCCATGTCTCGGTACGTTAATTATAGGAAGAAGGTTTTATTTGTGTGTCATGTTGAACGTTCATTTATGTGGTTGAAAAAATTTAGTTAATTGAAAATACTTGTTCTAGGCAGAAGATATTATCACTCTTTATGATGTTCCCAACATCTGGCACATCCCTTTGCTACTGAGAGTAAGCGGTTTGATTTCATTTTGAAGTATAGTATTATATATTCTGCCCAATTCTCACAATTAATGTTGGATATATGTTATAATTCTTGACTAGGATCAGAAGGCTCATGAGGCAATTTTCAAAGTGCTTCATCTTCCAGGGTGTGTATGACGTGATCAATTCCTTTTCTTTTCTTTATTTCTGTCTGGATACTTAATTTAAGTGCTGAACGTTGATCTTACATAATTTGGGCTCTGCATTGCAATTTGCAATTATGTTTTTGCTGCAGTATTACCAAGGAGCCTTCTTTAAAGGAGTGGACAACTAGGGCTGAAATTTGTGATATGTTACATGAGCCTGTGCGTTGCAACTAATTTTTCCAATTCAATCTTTATCTCTGACTGATTACTTCTAGAGTCTTATTTATTTATGTCCTTAATATACAGGTCAGAATTGCTGTAGTGGGGAAATACACAGGACTTTCTGATTCCTATCTCTCTGTGCTGAAGGTGCGTCCTTAAGCTGTTACCTTTCTTGGCTGAACACAGTTTTTCACCTGGAAATTTTATGTTTCCTTGTGCTGGAGTTTTTTTTATATATTTGGGACGATCCTGTCCTAACTGTTAAGAGACGGTTTTTTTTTTTTTTTTGGGTGAGAACCTTTCTTAAGTCACTTAGATATATTTTGTGACCAAAGCACATGGTTATCAATTTCTCTTGGTCCTCTAGGATTGTTTGCAGTGAAATAGTTTTTTCATTTTTGTTCCAACTGGTATCATATGTAGGGCTGATCAGTTTTTTTCTTTTTTTTTTTTAAAGAAAAACTGAAGTGGAGGTTATATGATATGTGATAAATGAAAGAGCATATCACCTACGGTAATTGTACTACAATTAACCAATCAGCATTCGAGGTTACGTAAGACCTATAAAAAAATTATATGGAGCCCACATTTATAAGTGGTGCATTACATAATTCTTGATTGTGATTGGATAATTATGGTATTGTAGTAGAGGGCATTGCAGGTGAAATGCCCCAGATATAAAACTGTTTTGCTGTTTGTGCAGGCTCTGTTGCATGCGTCTGTTGCTTGCCGCAAGAAACTTGTGGTGGACTGGGTTCCTGCTAGTGACCTTGAAGATATGACTGAAATAGAGGTCGAGCAGATTTTAAATCCTTTAATGTATTATGCTTTGATCTTTACTTCTTTAACTTCTTGACAAAAATATTTTGTTTACAGAATCTTGATGCTTATAAGGCTGCATGGAAGTTGTTAAAGGTCCGTATTTTTTTATTTCTCTATTGCCTAGGAATGATTGGTTATAATTCTTTTCTTCGAATGGTCTCTGATAGTCCTCTGACTGGCTTCTATCTTCAGAGTGCAGATGGTGTTCTTGTTCCTGGAGGATTTGGTGACAGAGGGGTGCAAGGAAAAATTCTTGCTGCAAAGTATGCACGGGAAAATAGAATTCCCTTTCTTGGAATATGTCTGGGAATGCAGATTGCTGTCATTGAGTTTGCACGATCTGTTCTCGGATTGAAAGATGCTAACAGCACTGAGTTTGATCCTAACACCAGGAATCCTTGCGTTATATTTATGCCCGAGGTTTAACGTTTTCTGTTTGCTATTTTGTACCTTCCTTCATGACATTGAGTTATTTTATGATTTCTTAAACATCTTCATGTCTGTACGCCACTAATCAGGGCTCAAAAACCCATATGGGTGGTACAATGCGTCTTGGATCAAGGAGGACGTATTTCCAAGTCATGGACTGCAAATCTGTGAAATTGTTAGCACTGTGGACTTCTTTTGCATTATAAGCATTTGGTTGCCTATTTGCACATATTTATTTATTTGTTTTAATTTGGAATGTATGGGGTAAGTATTAAATGGTTTATGAAAATGGTCAAGTGATTATTTTTTTTGGAAGACCAAAAAGTTTTGGCATTATAACACCGGTTATGTGTATAAGAAAAAAAGCATGGATCTGGCATTCTGAATAAATATGTGTCCAATTAGCTAATCCTTTTATTTTGCATTGCTATAGGTATGGAAATAAAAGGTTCATAGATGAGAGACATCGGCATAGATATGAAGTAAGTGACACTGAGATGGATACATTTGATGTGTAAGCGAGCAAGCGACCTTGTGATAACAAAGAATAAGCCTATATTTGCAGGTAAATCCTGATATGGTAGCACGCTTGGAAAATTCTGGCCTATCTTTCACTGGCAAGGACGAAACTGGTCGGCGAATGGAGGTGTTGATTCTTTGCACTTGAAGCCCATCTCTGTCTGTCTTGTCTGTTTTTTCTCTTCTTGTACTCTTGTGTGTCTGGTGTGGTGTTGGGGTGTTTTGAGTTTCTAGCAGTGGGTTCCTGAATTAGTAGTATCTGGCACATTTATAATGCAGATTATTGAAGTACCTGATCATCCATACTATATTGGCGTTCAATTCCATCCTGAATTTAAATCAAGACCAGGAAAACCTTCTGCCTTATTCTTAGGTACTTTTTTTTTTTCATTTGTATTTTTGCTGTCCAAGACATATTCGTTTATTGAGGGCGGCCATGCTCGTTCATTCCTGCATGTTTTTTGTTTCTTAGTTAAATGAGTTAGCAAAGTTGTTTACGGATGTTCAGGCACGCTGTTCTTTGCTGTAATTTATGTGTTGTCCGAAATGTTAGCTTTGTTGAAATGCATGCAGGTTTAATAGCGGCAGCTTGTGGACAATTAGATGCCGTCTTACAAAAAGGTTTGGAGAGCCGAGAGAAGGTGAACTGTGAAATTGGTAATTGTCCCTATAACAAGAAAGTTTACCAAAACGGATATGCTACAAAGCCTGCAAATATCATAAGCGATGCTATATACAGTTATTGCAACGGTGTGCATTCTTAAGCGTCCTTTGGTCATATATTATATAATTTGTGTTTTTCTGTAATGATACTGATTTTCACATGGGCTTTTGTCGGGAATCTGTATGTCAGTCAGGACGATTACCTTGCTCTGTGACGTAAAAACATAGCTAGCTAGCTAGTAGCTGAATCCCTGTATTTTAACAAGGGACCGGGCAGCTTGTTGTATGGGTTCGGTTATAAATAAATAGTTTTATTTGTCTCCTTTTGGAAAGGCTCCTTAGTTGCGTTTTATGGTTCTTCCGAATCCACTTGCGGCGTTGTTCCTTAATCGTTAGGTATATCTATAATAACAATACTATTAATATAATTTATTATTTATTTGAATTGCTTTATTTACATAAATTTATGAATTAGAAATATTATTTTAAAATATTAATTTAATCATCCAGTCGTTTGAAGTTAAATGTAAATAATATATTATTTCCAAGGGCTTTCCGGATTGAGTGGAGGGGAAGAATGGACTGGAACAACGGGTCTTGGTCTGGTGAAGGCCAGTGATTCTCAATTTTTTCTTCCTTAGCCTCCCAAAATAAATCTGCAGCTAAATCATCTGGCGAATGTCCTTCAGTTTCGCCTGAATTTTCTTTCCTATGAGCACTTTGAAGTTTGAATTTACTCAGTGGTCTGGTGTTCGCCTTCATGACCTTCATCACTATTTTCCCATCATAATTAATGGAGTTTCCACTTTGCGTTCTATTACTTGTCATTGAAAAGGAACCCTGCATAAAGAGAACTGGAGCTTTTTAAGTCAGAATGAGAGTTTTCCTTCTCGATTTTGACCCTTTCTCCTCTGGCCTTCTTACTGTTTTCAAGACGACCCTTTCCCTCCTGAGCTCTGACTTGAGGAACCCACACTCTTCCCACTGAAATTCTTCGTCTGGCTTTCTCGTGCACATGCCCCAAAACTGCAGGCAGGTCATACCTCACCTTTGGGTTACTGGCCGCCGTAGATGACTTGCTACGTTCGATCCTCTCTGTTTTCAGAGTGAATAGCAGCAGCAACAGCAGCAGCTCCAACTGCGAACCTGGAATCTGAGCAGGGGCTACGCATCATGAACCAATGACCATGAGCAACACTTGCGCTCTTCAACATATTCAGAGGTGCAACAGAAACGAAGCCTCACTGTTCTGCCTGATCTCAGGTTAAACCATATGTTGGATTTCCGGAAGCGGAAAAACCTCCATTATTTACTGGTGTCCGTCGAGGCAGTGGGATCCTTGAGAAATTCTCTCTTGATACGCTTCCATTTCTTCAACCCATACCCTTGGAGGTGGGAGGGGATTTTGCCGCGCCAGCTAGAGGAGGTGAAGGCATTGGGTTCACAATCTTAGCAGCACCCTTTACATGATTATCAGCTATCAACTTCAAACCGTCGGAATTTACACTATGATCAGTGGCCAATCTCTGAGTCTCCTGATCGTTTGCACACGATCCATTATCCTTACTCCTGTAATCATCAACGTGATTATCCTTGGATTATATTATCATCAATAGGAGGTGAGGCGTGTTAAGTGGCTTCATTATCCCCCACAGATTCAAGCGCGCAACGTTCACTCTTCAAATCCATCACTATTAATTAGTATGGGTTTCCCTTGAGAGTCAGTCAGATCAAGATCAACAAAAATAACTATCATTCCAGCAAAATCGTGCCCAAATAAACCAAAATCTGGGGAAAAAGAACAAAAATTCAATGAAATGAATAAAATTCAATGACAACGATCACTGCATTCTGTATCATTGTCACCAATTTTGAATACAAATTAAGGAATTCACGTGTCATGTATCTTTTTTACGTGGTCACGGGATAGAAATGGAATTGAACATGAATATGAATATGGTGAAAATAGTTATGATTATGATACAGATTAATGGAAGGAAATTGAAAACCCTTTGATTTGCAGTTATATAGGCCATAAAATAATTGGGAGAGAAATAATTTTGGTATAAATAAATATTAGGAAATGATTAAAATCTACGTAAAAAATGAAACCAGAGAATAGAGTAGAGGATACTAAATTCTACATATTGGCAAAAAATACTAAATATTAAATAAATGAAAACATACAACAAAACAAATAAGGGTGGGCCACATCGTGGGTGGGCCCACACTGAAGCCGATAGAAATTGGCATCCATTTGATTTAATCTGATGTGGGCGTAGGAGTGTTTCGGAGTTACAACATAAATATTAGGGTAAACACCTCAGACTTTGGGAAAAGTAATACTTAAACCTCTTATGTTTAAAATTGGGATATACTTTCTCTATGCTTTGATTCTATTGATAATTGTTATAAAACCGTTAAAATTATTAAAAAAAAAAACCTTTGGTTTAAAATGCAACATTTGATTCCTATACTTTAAAAATTGAAACTAACGTCCCTGTGCTTGGATTAAATAAAATTGATTGGATTTATTAATACCCTAAACGATCATAAAACGAAAATTGTTCAATTTTCCCAACAAGAAGTTTTCTTCTAGCTTTCGCAAAGTTTAGACAATCTGCGGTTTCCTTCTCTTGCATCTGTAAGTTGCTCTCTTCTGAATGGAAGTTAAACTTCCTTCTTATAGTAGTGTAACTATTCGAGATTCAAACTTGCCTTTGGAACAAGAAAGAGTAACCGTCTTTGGATGCTTTACAATGATCGCGATTGGATCAATATATCAGGTTCCTAATCCTATATTACGAAAAATTTTCATCAGGAATCGCATTGAAGATGTTACTTTATTAATCTACAGGTTAAGAAGCGCATGAATTTGTAGCAAAGAGGATAAAATTATTTGGAACTAATCCAAATGCTTTTCAAGGCAACTACTAAAACAGTAAATCTAAATTAAACAAAAGCATCACATTTTGAAACTATAACAGTGGGGAAATCTTTTAGATACAACAAAACCAATGAGTTCCAGTAATCCAAATTAGAGTTAAGCACTAATCTTTTAGTAAGTTTTCATATTAAATACTAAATACTTCTTAGGAATGGGCATGCATACATTCTGAGGGTATATTAAAGTTAATAAAGTGCCCACTATTTTGGTTACCGTTGAATACGCATTTGTAAGACCTAAAGATCCATTAGGAATGAGTATTTAGGCATTTTGAGATGTGATTCAGACTAAAAACAGGGGCATTGCAAAGAAGTTAATCATAGCGTCCGCTATCTTGATTGTAACTTATTATCACTCATAAGATCTAAATACACCCTATTATTGTGTATTTAGACATTTTGAAATGGTTTTCATGCTAATAAAGGGGGTAACGAAAAAAGTTGATTAAAATGGCCACTAACTTGGTTGTAATTGAATGCTTACTCCTTAGACCTAAATAGCAATTGGGTATGTCTATTAAGGCATTTTGGAGGGTTTTCAGGCCAAATACCTGCAATATGAGCCTGCATACCAGTTCAGAATGCGTAAGTACCCAATCTAACTATATTAGCCTGAATACTTTTTTGAATACTTGAATACTTGTGCACAATGGGTATTTAAATGTTACAAGTGGGAATCCGGTTACAATACATATACTTGGTACTCTCAAGTAATTAATTCTTCACAATACACATTATATTAGCCTGAAGTCCCTCTTTGAATATCTAAATACCAAAACCCACTATATTAGCCAAAATACTCAATCTCAATGGGTATATCATTGTTACGAATGGGTATTTATTTACTAGAAAGATAAATGGCACTCTGAAAAATTTCAATGCAATACCCACAATATTAGCTTGAATACCCCTCAAAAGGTCTAAATAACCAATTTCACTGTACTAGTTTAAATATCCTTTCAAAATTTTTAAATATCCACTCGCACTATAACAACTGAAGACCCCTTATAATGCCTAAATGCCCACTCCCCAATGAGTATTTAGTTGTTTCGAGAAGATATTCAGTTACGACGAAGATACATAGCACTCTAATGGATTTTCATGCAATACCAATATACTAGCCAAAATACCAACAAAGAATAGAGGGTATCTAGGCTAATAGAGGAGTGGGTATTTGGACATTCTGAGTAGGCTTTTAGGCTAATATAGTGAGATTGGATATTTCGGAATTCTAAGAAGGTATTCAAGCTAATATAATACGTATATTATTTTATACATAATATATTATCCTTATTACTTATTTTACTCTTTAACAAATGCTAAATGTTTTTATTTAATGCAATTTTAAGAAATTTAAAAATAAAAAATTATTTTTTAACTTTTTGCTAAATAACTATTCTCAGCCGTTAACAAATAAATGGAACTGGCATAATAGCAAAATCAAGCAGTAAACTGATATATCTGTATATTTAGTTTAATTAGCTAGAAAACAATTGATGTACATTTTATTTACGGCAGTTAAGTTTGTGAATATAGAATTACTTAGTCTATATGCTATGCCGAGTGATGTTGAATATTTAAAATATCTACTTCAAATCCCTTTATTATTGCAAGTATGATACTGACATAAGCACGACTAAAGGTTGAGAATAACCAAAATAACGGTTGTTTCTCTTCTTTAATAAATGATAGAAATGCTTATTTAATGCAATTTGAAGAACTTACCCTTTAAGAAAACTCTATCACAGTTAAGTACCGGCACACAGCAGCAAAATCTCCTTCCCTATTGTCATGCAGATCCTTTGTGCTCTCTTCTCCTGTCCATAGGATTGTTAGACAACAGCAAGATCTCCTTCCATATTGTCTTTCAGATACTTTTTGCTCCCTTCTACCCTTCTACTGTCCAGAGGATTGTTGCCTAGCTTTTACATACTGAACTTATCGTTTTATTAAAAAAATTAATTCTGTGAGTGCCTCAGATTGAGATTCCGAAAAACATACCTCAAAAGCCTCAGCCTTTGTTCCCATAATTACTCCTGCAGCAGTGGCAGCAAATGTCAGGAGAATAACTTGTAGATTAAATAACAATATATTATATAAACTAATCATGTAGAAATTAGACCAACATTTCAAAAATGATCCGCATATTAGCAGGCACCAAAAGCGTTAAGAAAGTCGGGTATTACTACAGGCACCAATAAATTTTATATACAAAGGTAGGTCATAACAAATACTAAAGATTTAGGGTCCTTATTTCCTTGGACAGTTGAGATTCGATATCAAGCTAGAACAGTATTAATAGAGCCATATGGATCAGAAAGCAGAACTCACCAATAAGGAGGATACATCAATCCTTGTTGCTGCAAGGAAGTGGTGGCTGATAGCCAAAACTTCCAACATAAGCACCTTGTGTAGCTTGCACAACTATTGAAAAGCTGATCTCAAACATCTCGTTTGAAATCTAACAGCGAAAAAAATAATTAACAAGTCACTGCGTTTGACACAAAAGGTCATATGCAAGGCTAACTGAAACAAATTGAAAAATTAGTTCAACTAGAAGTATGATGCCATCAGGTTATAAGTTCAATGAAAACAAAATAGCAGCCACCCTATAAATTGCCACTAGGAGCACGAGATTTGGACAAGATAACATATAGGAAACATTTTTGGTATAGGAGGACAGTTTTAAATGAAAAGGATACTCTCAACATCTATCTTAACAAAATTGAATCAGCATTAGTGGAAAGAAAACTTTAAACAAAATGAAAATTTTACTTCTTGAAGACAATAATCGCCCATAAGAGAAAGGACTAAAAACTAGTCCAAATATGTTGGGTTGGGTCTTGGCTTGGCCTGGCTTGGGTTCAGATAATAGGTCTGATACAAAAATCAATGCATGGAATAAATACAAGAGAATCCTTTCAACATTTTTGCATGTGATTTCAACGGCTGAAAAACTTGAACCAGCGATATTAACAGGTTAATACAAGTGAAAAGGATGAAAGAAAAAAATTAAAATGAAAATATTAATAAATCAGAACAGCTCATCTATTATATCAAAGCTACAGTACACCAAGTTGCATAAGTACAGCAAAAACAATACAAGCAATAATTTATAACAAACTAGGCCTTTTCTAGCTTGGCAAGCTTTACCACAAGGCCACTACCATGCCATTGTGATAGAAATCAGAAAAGGATGGAGTAGACTTAGCAATTTTGGACATAAAACACTACATAACACAAAAAAGACAAGAAAAATAACTAAAACATAATATAAAATACCATACGAAAAAATAACATAAATATGACACAAATACACAAATATATCAAAGTTTATATAATATGAATTATTAATATATTAAAATTTTACATAAATATAAAACACCACGTACACAGAATGCCATGTCTAATAAAAAGCAATGTGATAAACCATTGAAAATTTTCCATTATTGTATTTTTGTGGTGCAATTGGTTATTCATTTTGGAGATCAATGTTTAGAATATTTTAACTGAAAGCTGAAAACATGAAGTCTTAACATATCATTACTGTATTAGGCGGATCTTATTTAAGAAAAATTTTATCATCTAATTCGTTTTTAACTATCTAGTCTTGTCAATAGTTATTAATATAAAATTCCTACAAAAATCATATACTAATCTTTTTTACCAAAAAATTCAGTAAATATTCTGTTCAGCAGCAAAATTTCAGCAAAATGCCAAATAACTTTTATAGTATAAATTCAACATAAATTTGCAGAATTAAAATTTCAGCTTATCAAATAGCACATACGATAATATGAAGTCCGTGGATGGAGTAATTTTGAATGCAGGCTACTGCACTAAAAAGCAAACAGCCCACATCAAGGCTCCAAAGAAGTAAAACATTAATAACAAACAATATATACAAGCTAAAACAAGCATCCAAGGCGTATGAACAGTTTTACTTTCAGATACATGATGCACCAGGACTAGTAGAAGTTGGTACTGGATGAGCAGTAACTTTGTGCTTCTATTATTCACGGAAAGAAAAAAGAAAAAAAAAAGGATAGCTCTTGCCCATCCTTGTATCATCAACCATACAAACATGCTACTGCAACCCAAAGAAATGAAATTTGACAACCAAATGACTTGATGATAACTAAAAATGAAGCGAGAGAGCAATAAAATGCAAATAAAGCTGATTTAAAGGATGCAACAGAAGGCATAGTTGCAATAACAGAAAAGGAACAAAGTATGCAATTAAATGCTTTCATGAATAATTATGTTATATGGCACTTACAAGTAAAATTGGCAACAAAAAGACCGAACTACAAGCTAAATGGGTCCACAAACACCGGGAAAGGTTCCCGATGGCTTGGATGGCTTCAACTGCAACAAACATATTTGCTTTATAACGAGCTGCAAGCAGAAAAACAACCGAGGCAAATCAAGTACCAAAAGAAAACAGAACAAATCGGCTAAAAGTTAGAGAGTTTGACATGCCACGACAACAGAGTAGAACCTAAGTAAGCTGATACCACAAATACAGACAAATACCCTGCATACGTTACTATTAACATAACCTTATGGCTTATGCTGGAAAATGCTTCAACAAACATAGGTAGCACTTGCCCTAGTCATCAAGTAAATAAAAAAAAAATTGAATCCTAGGCTCCACTTCTGAATGGGGTAGAAAAGATTAAAGGGCCTCTTAAAAGCTAACAAATTGAAAAACAAGAATTTAGATAGAAAGTAGTTATAATGGCAGCATTCATGTAGACAAAATTTCATTCTCATACAAGTAAAAAATTCAGGACGACACCCTGGTTGAATGTGATTAAAAAAGACATATGACTCTCTTGCATAGTACTAAAAGAACAAGAAAGGGAGTTTGATTGGAAAGTAATAAAAAAGGTAATTTACATGCAGTAAGAACTATAAGAAGGTTTATCCCATTTTGATTGAAAGAAATTGTCTTATTGTAAGGGGTGAATGCAAGCTTTTAAGAGAGAGAAGCGGATGCAGATTAATAACCTTATTCAATTTCAGAAAAACTTCGGCAAAATCAGCAGGTGATAGATTCTTCATTGATGCAAGTTGATGAGTTTAGCAACAGCCTCCTTTCTTTCTGACCACTTGGTAGCTTTCTACAAGACAGTTTTTTATAAGAGAAGAGATAGTCAGCAGCCCAAAATCAAATTTTGAGAATCTAGTACTGTTGATGTCAGGATTGTCGGACTGTGCCCGCTATGAGGTGTTGTTCAGAAAAGGCGCCTCGACAGAGGCGAGTGTGCCGTCTGTGAGGTATT
>JBBYHO010000005.1:3733977-3744846 GCA_038382025.1 Adansonia gregorii
TCAAACCTCTATAATCGTTACTGCTTGCTTTGTTTTACCATATTCTTTTACTACTTTATTTACTTATCTTTTACTCAATTTTTAAATTTTTCATAGATGCGCTTTAATTTGACATTGTTCTTTAAGCAGTCAATTTACTCCTTTCTTCCTTTAATCACCACTTGAGCTAACAGACTTAAAGTAACTTTGATGAAGAGAGGATTTGGTAGCCTTGGAACTTGGAGAGACGACTGATGAATCTTGGAGACTTGAAAATCTCTTTGGAGGTTAAGACTACTTTCTTTTTTTCTTGGGAATTGAATCCCAATTAAGTTGTGAAGATTACTTTATATGAAAGTAACTTACTAGAACTCTTTATTACAGTGTTAGCTATGCGAAAGAGTTCTTAAAGCCTCAATCGCTTCAATTTCATCTCTAAATTATTTTAATTGACCTAGAGATAAAAATGGTAACTCACACGTGAAGTTTGCTTGGCTAGACTACGAGTCTTTTTAAGTTTAAATGACGAAACTATGTATCTTAATTTTGATCTACCAAGGGACTTTGATAAATCTTCATTTAATTTATTCAACAAAGTAAATATTTAATTTAATTGATTACAATATTTTAACCTAATTTTCGATGCCTACAACCCTTCTTTGGATCGGGTTAGATGAACCGATTTTGCTTTTAATAAATTTTAAATATTTATTTAATTTTTATATTTCAAAAGTTTTTGTAAGTGGTAGAATTTGGTCTTGACTCTTTTACTTTTATTACGTTTAGTACTTATTTATTATTAAAATCACGTTTTAACAATAAACTTTTTTATTTAAAAAAGAAAAATAACGAACTAATTTTTTTAAATGAAACCAATAATTAAAAATAAATAAATTCATCTAATCCGATCTCCGATTCAATTTTTTAAATATTGGTACAATAAAATTATATGAATTGAGTTGGTTGAGAGAATTGATTGAAAAGTTTTATAGCCATTATTTGCATTGATCTCGTATTATAAGGTTAATATATAAAGATAAAATAAGCATTATAAAAACACACACGCGTGCACACTCACGCACACAAACACTTGAAATCAATGGTAAAAACTAATCTTTCCTCTAATAAAGAATAGCCTTGGCTATAACTCTATTAATATCTTGTACTCGTTTCATTAGCTTACATGTTTGAATCCGAAAGTTGGTAGATCCTCGTAAAAATATACAAAAAATTGATTGATTGCTCAAGTTCAACAAATCGTTTTAACGTTCTTTGCGCTGATCGTATATTACTATCTATCTAAACCTTATCCTCAACGCATATATTTGAAAGCTTCAATTCAACAGCACCATAAATTCATATATAAAAAATAATTGAAGGGATCCAAATAATTTGATATGCAAATCCCTACAAGCCAAGTTGAAGCTCATCTTTCAAATGATTGGTTTTTCCAGGGTCCATCTGGAGGGACCAATGTTTTCCGGTAGGTTGCATGGGCTGAAACCGCCTTCGGTTTTGTCACCAAGATCCGTTGCATCTCATACTCCTCTGTTTATTATTTGCGTGCACCAGATATATGGGCTTATCTAATCAGAGTTCAAAGTTGTGGTCTCGAATTTCGTTGCGGACATGGTTATAGTGCCCCTGTTCTGGGTTTTGTGAGTATTTGCGTAAGCGACGAAGTCAAACTGTTGGTGAGGAGGTTGGAATATACATATAAAGACATAAAATAAAATAAAAATAAAAATAAAATTTATGTAGACCCAAGGATAAGCCTATCCGTTAACTCAAATTAGGTCGGCCCTTGGGCTGATAAAACTTTTTGTTACGTGACGATTCTAGTATAAAAATATTAAATTTATTAATAATGTTAATTTTATTAATTTTTAAATATTATAATTCATCTTGCATATAAAAAAATTTAATTAGAAATAAAGTCTCGATATAAAACAAAATTATTATAACGGTTTAACTTTTTTTATGTAATATTCTTTTACGAGTATAGAATTCTGTTAAAGAAAATGTATCTATTTAATTAATTGAAAAGATAAATAAAAAGAATCACGTTAATACAATGAATGTGGTTTAAACTAAAACTATTATCAAATTTATTATATCAAACAAATTCTACAGCTGAAAACAAATTAAATAAATTTGGAATCAAACTTAATTTTAGCTTATTTTCAATTGATTATATAAAGCATTTTTAGAACCTTAAAACATTTTAGGGATTCGACCTTCCCCCTTAATTATATAACACGTTTTAATTGTGACTAATGTTAATTTATAATGTTCAAAAAATTTAATAGAATCATAAGCATTATAGCACGTAACTACTGCATTTTACAACTATGCATATAATATTTGGTGCAGACACCTAGCTGTTCAAGTTATATAACCTTGATTCTGAAACTTTCTGATTATCTGTAGGTCGATGTCAAATCCCTAAATTTGAATTGTCTTATGAACAAACGTTTGATTAATGAATGCTTTTAAAATATTTTTTAAAATTAATTAATATATTATTATAAGTAATATAATAATTAATAATTTTATTTATTGTTTTGATTTATTTAATAAAAATACATATTATTATATATACTAACTTTAAGAATATTTTAGAAAATTTTTTTACTTGATTATCATCATTTAATGCTCCTTTCAAAGGAAGGTACAATTAATGCACCCATGTCATGACAAAACTTTCAATGTGAGAATGATGAATCCGGCATGTACTCCTAAAAAGTTAACGAAGCCTAATCATAGGAAGGCCAATGAATGATGTAGTACTTAATATGCTCAAATATCAAATTAATAAAGATTTATTGAGAAAATGGAATAGGCTAGACAATTAATGATGCATTGTTTTATTAGAAGCCCCAAACTACGAGTAATTACAACTTATTATATATTATTTTTAAATTAATTAATGATTCATTGCTTTTTTTTTTCATATGTATTTGTCTTCTAATAATTATTTCCAAAAAAGATATTATTGACTAAAGTCAATATTTTCTAACACTCAAGTTCACACAGGAGAAATTGATTTAGGGTGATCAACTTGAAAATTTAAGTATTAAACGTGAAAATTTTCATATAAATTTATGAATTGAAAGGGAGCAAATTTAAACTTGTGCAACATGATATATTTTCATAAACATATAAATCAATACGTAAAAACTTAAATTCATATATAAATTATTTATTAATCGAATCAAATTAGATGTGAATAGCCAAAAGATTATTTTTTAAAAATTCAATCCAATCCATCGATAAAAAATATGTAATATTATTTAAAATAAATTTGAATTTTAAATTTTTATATTAATATTAATAATATTTTTATAATTAAATTTAAATAAAATATTTTTTATATTAATTAAATAATATGTAGTGACAGGTTTAGATTGTTTTGTGGCTGATAGTTGTTGGTATAAGGTTACCTGGTTGCTTCCAACAAGAAACGTTTAATCATTTACGATTGAGACGGATTTAGTCTTAATCATCCAATTTCCGAACTTCTTTTCGACTCTATTTTCTTCTCTTCTCCACGTGATTTTGTCTGCAACTCTTTTTCCTACAGAACATGATTCTGCCAGATGTATCGTGTATTAGTGTTAAAGTTATTTCGTAATTTTATTTCAAATATTTTATAGTTAAATTATTATTAATATATTAATAATTTTTATTATATATATTTTTAAAAATATATTATATTATATTATTTATATTTTTATTATTTTATATATTTTAAATTTGTATGATTATATCCGATGTATTATTTATAAATTAGGAGAATTAACATATTTGGGCGCATTGAATAGTAAATAATTAAAGTGTTAGAGTTTTTTTTTTTTTTCCAAAATAAATATGATATGGTATAATGACCTTAATGCTTAATCTTTAAGTGTGATGGTATAGTTCGTTGTAAACACAAAGAAGCCTTATTTGTGGACTTTACCAAAGAAAAAAAACCCATTTATCTTTTTTCATTTTAATTAATTTATTTAAAAATAAATTTGATAAATGTATGTTTTAAAGTAAAAAAAGTTTTATTTATAAAACATTATATTATTTTTAGATCTTAAATACTACTAACATAAATCACTCAAGTGTTGAACTTGAAAAATCAAATCCAAAATGATTTTAAGAAATAAAAATCAAAACATGAAGCAGTTCAAAATTTTCATTTTTTAATTGAAAATGATCTAAGCGTAAAGTGACGATTCGATCCAAATTTAATCCAACTCATAAAACTCACACTTCTACTCTAATATATTGTTTCTCATGAAAGGGATTGGAAATTGACAGACCTTTAAGTATTTTGCACATGGAGATTTTTACAGAAGCGAGGGAGGGGAGAATCCATTTCCAGGGATGACGATACTTCCTGCAATACTGGCCACATGGTCGAGGCCTCCCCAGAAATGGAAATTGGAACAAAGCAAACGGCTTTAGCAACAGTGATGCTTTGCTGCTTTTGCCATATATACATATCTTTGGCAATTCATGTGACAGATCGACATGGAAAGCAACGAGCCCGTTGGTTTCCAATCCCAAACGTGATGAAATAAATTGTTCCCCCCCCATTTGTTTTTTAAGCTAAGGATCTGAGTTATCTTTCCAAGTGATTAAGTATGCCTAACTAAATTAAACAACAAAATGGAAATTTTGGCACAAGCTATTATCTAAGCTTTTTGATGTGTATATAATATATATTGATACTTTGACAAATGGAAAGGGACAGTTAGTTGTAGTGGCACAATGCATGATTAATAACTTAGATGCAACAACGTTCTTGACATTACTTTTAAGTCGAGATGGAGAAGGAAAATGAAGAGGTGAGAAACACGTTTACTGATTATGATAGGCAAAGGCATATACAGCTATGAAGGGGACCTCCACCTCTATTTCAGTTTACTCTTCTGAGCACGTGGAATTACGAATTTTGGAATTGGATGAGCCATGCCCATAACTCATTACTCATCACTAATTACTATATATGGAGGGAGGGAGGGAGGGATATTAAAAAACATTGCTACATAGTACATCCTCCTATCTGTTGTGTTTTTCCCTCAAAATGTAAACTTATCATAGGAACTTTTCCTAACTTTTAGTAATTACTTTTCGGAACAAAAGAGGTAAAGCTTGATTAGGAGTGTAAATGAGACTTGTGCTTGCAAGTTATTTAAGCTCGGCTAAAAAAACCTCAAATTCAATTTGGTCATTATTGATTTGAGCTCGAGCTTATGCTATTGAGTGAGTTGAAGTCGAGTATCCAAATACTTGACTCAAGTAGCTCACAAGTCTAATCAAAATTTTTTATTTTTAATAGTATTGAAAAACCTCAATTCGAACTTGAAATCAAGTTCGAAGTCAAGCACAAATAATTGAGTTTGAAGGTAGAACACAGGAATTGAGCTCATTTTTTACTAGGTAAACAAGCCTAATTGAGTGAGTTTAAGCAGCTCGATTTTTATCTCAAATTGAATTTGAGTTTTAATAGTGAAACCTAATCAAGCTCGAGCTGAGCTTTACATTTGGTATTTTGAATTAAACTCAAGCTTTTTACATCTTAATCTCAACTTGTCTTGATTATACCTTTGAGCTTGATATTATAAGAAGAAATTACAAATATTAAATTTCAAACTCAAATATACTAAACACTTTTTCTTAAAAGTTACTATTAATCAGCTTATTAAAATTCTAAATTTATTTTAATTAATATTTATAAGGTTATAGGATGATAACTAATTATTACTTTCACATGAAAAATTGCTTAACAAATAAATAAACCAATCAATCAACAATACACAATTAAATAAAATCAATATAGAATTAAGACTTGAATTTGAAATCTCAATATTTCAAAACTTCTTTCTTACTAGTTAGTGTGAAACTTGTACAAATATAATATTGATATGCTAATAATATGGGTAATTTTTTGCTCTTCAACTTTTCTTAAATGTTTATTATAGATTTTAGACGCATGATTTGATTGATATTGTTAGATATTTAACTAAATTTAAATCGGGAATTTTAGATTTTGCTAAAATTTTATTGGTTATAAATTATTTGGTTATAAATTATTTGGTAGTTAAGTTTATTTAATAAGTAAATATTCTTAATAAAAAATATTTTAATGAATAAGAATTCTTAGTAACCAAGTAATTGTCTCGAATCTTGACCTTTAGAATTATGAGATAGATTTAAACCTTATAAAATCTCATTAAAGAGGTTTGTAGCTTTATCCGTGCAAAAGCTATAAGTTATTTGTTGGATGATTTGTAACTTTATACATGTAAAAGTTACGAATGATAATATTTTGTTAGAGGATTTGCAGCTCTATCCATGCAAAAGTTACAAATTGAATTAGTTATGTTGTTTTTACCTTTCAAGATCATGGATGTAGGACAGAGAGCATGAAGTATGTTAAAATTTATGATTCTATATTATTTTCTTGTAGAATTTTTGTTCTGGGTCATCGTTCTTTTTCCAACAATTATATTATTATCATGAGTGAAAGGTGTTAAGATATTTGACGATTGATCATTTCATTATTTATAAAAATAAATACTCATACAATTATTATTTAATAAAATTTTACGCTTTATATTTGTGAGTTAAAACTATTTTTTTCTTTGCTTTTGTTAAATCATCAACCTAAAATCAATTAGTAATAGGTGAAGAGATCCAACTTAAATATAATACTATAGACAATCTAATATTTTACTTATGTGAGATAAAATTGTTTTAACAAGCTCACATCAGGTGTAGATAGCGAAAAGAAAAGCCTATTGTTTGACAAACTCAGAAGAGATAACATACATGAGTGACATGCTGGAATAACATAACATAGTATAATTTAGGCTTTGATATCATATAAACTAATTGGCATTAGGTGACAAGACTCAACTTGAATATAAAATTATAAGTAATCAATAATTTAATTGATTCAAGATAACACTACTTTACAGTTTTATCTTATTAGACTTTTTCCTAACAATTTTTTAAAAATTTCTTACAACTTTAACATCCAAAAAATTTAGAAGTGTCCAACATTAAAAGCAACCAACTTAGTTAATATATCATAACTTTCGAATTACAATATAAAAATGATGAAATATTTTTATAAACCCAACATTATCATAAAAAATTTTGTTTAGATTAATTTAATTTTAAAAATATAACCATCAAATGACTATTTTTTCCAAAAAAAAAACAAACTCAATATTTAAGGTTTTCTTTATGAAAGTAAATATATAAATTAAATTAAAATTAAATAGAATAAAATTAATAATTTATAAATTTTCAAATGATACTTAAATATAATAGTTAAACTTTTAATATTTATTCATCAATATTTTATTGCTCATCGAGTTGTGTATTGCTACCTAATCTTCCTCAACTTGCATTCCTTTGGATCAAAATGTATAAATCCATTAATCATTTGCTCATGAAGAGGCACTTTAGAAATTAAATATAATAATTAGATTCAAATTTAAATTTTTGTGAAATGATCATCCAACTTTGACGAGATATTGAGGACATAACTAATACTAAATAACCTTTGCATAAAAAAAAAATTGATAAGTTTCTTATTTTAGGAAAATATTAGGTTATATTTAGGAAATCAATCATGAACTAATCACAAATCACATGTCAATTAATTAATTGATTAATTGATCAGACTGATTGATGTTTAAGTTCTAGAAATTATTCGGTCTTTCTGTCTCTCTTATTCATCAGCTGACATTCACGTTTTGCTCACACAATCCCCATTCATCATTATCAATTGACTTTCCGTCAAATTTCACCATTGCATCCAATCCATCATTTTATCGTTCAAAAGGCTCTACGTTTTGCTAATTCCTAATTTACCTTTCATCTCTATTTAATTAATGTATTAAAAAATATTACATAATTAATTTTTCTTAAATCCATAAAATTTATAAGTCTATTAGTAATACATATGCCATCCAAAGACAATAAAATTTTTTAAAAATCAAGTCGACTTAATAAAAATTTTTTCAATACCGATCAACTTGACTCGACATGAATACTATTTATTTAATAAAAATATTTTTTTATAAATTTAATTTTAAAAAATATAAATAAATTTTTTAATATTTTTTTAATAATAAAATGAATTTATTAACTGGCCCATGCAAATATCAAATTGGAAAACAACTTCTACATGTAATCCATAATCCTCCATAATAATAATAAACAAAATACTTTTATTATTCTTTCTTTCCGATTTCTTGTTTTAAATTTTGTCTTTAAATTTTGTCATTTTTAACACTTAAATTTTATTTTTAACATTTAATTTTTTTATTTTTTATTTTTTGATAATAAAAATTATAAAACATCAAATTGATAAAATTAATGTTTTTTCTTTTTAATTTCTAAAAGTTTAGAGCGACTAATAACTTGGAAAGGAAGGAATGGTCTTTTCTTTTTATGCTTCATTGTATTTGTACTTTGTTAAAATGGCAAAGGAAAAAAATAAACCCATCTTTCCGTCCTCCAAGATCTATCTGTTAATAAAGTGTTAAGTAGTTGTTCATTTCAATTAATTAAAATCTTCTATTCCCTAAAATAAAAATCTCTTTGAGTAAATTACAAGACTAGTTTTAAACGTTGATTTAAGGAGTGAATGTGATCTGATGGCGGATAAGTGGAAAAAAGCTGGACCCCACCTCCCTTCCATCCGAGAAAACCTCTCTGGGCAGTGACTTAGTTCGCAACTCCCGAGGTTTATGTCTCTCTGTCTCTCTCTCTCTCTCTCTCTCTCTCTCTCTCTCTCTCTCATAAAACGGGAAAGAAACGGAAAGAAAATAAAAGAAAATAGGGGAGAAAATAATTCTATAGGGACTAGAAATAAAGAAGAAGCTTTCAAATCGAAAGAAGGGAAACACAGTTGCGAGCCAGTCTCCACTGTCTAAGGAGATCAACGCACTACAGACAAAATGCAATGAAAACTCATTTTCTCTCGCTTTCTGCTTTCTTTCCTCATATATATTTTTATATATATGGAGAAACCCCCACCCCTTATTGACGTTCAATTATAATTTAAAAAAAAAAGGTTTAAGAGTGGGCTTTCTACGTGAAGTTTGAGAGTGGTTTTTTTTTTTTTTTCATTTTTTTAATGGATCCAGCGGCTATGATGAGCGATGGAGGGTACAATCTAGCGGAGATCTGGCAGTATCCAGTGAGTGAATCTGGGATAAGTAGTAGGGGTCAGTTCGGACCTGGGTTGGCTCATTTGGGGGGCCCGAATCGAGAGATTTTGGGCAATGGTCCGTCTATCTTGGAAGAGCAGCAGCAGCAGCAGAGAAGGGGTGGAGTGAGGAGAAGGCGTGACGGAGAAGATGAAGCAGCTAAGGTTGTCTCCACTAGCTCCACTAGTACTGGCAATGGCGTGGTATTCATTTTCATTTTCGTTTTTCTTGAACCAATTTGATTTTCGTGATCTGAATTGAACTAATTCGGATGGCCACCTTTCTATTTTGGTTAACATTCAGCCTACTTCTAATGCTCTTTAATTTTGAATTTTACTTCTTATTGGGGTTTAGGGATTTGCTCGCTCTTAGTTTCTGGTAATTCTATTATATAGGAATATGAATGCTGAGCAGCGGTACTAGTATTGATCTAGATTGATGCACTGCCAGTGGAGTGAATTTAACTACAGATAAATAATTCTTCTATACTTGTTTGAAATTCTTATATTATGTGTCAATACCAAGGATAATCCAGATTTCAATATGTGTCTATAGAGAAATGATGGAAGTAAGCATTCAAGGATAGTTGTTGGATTTAAAATGACAGTTTTTTTAATAATTTGGGCAGAATGATTGTGATGGGAAGGGACTTAAAGCATCAGGAAGTAGAGACGAGAATCGCGATTCTAAAGCTAAAGCAGAACCCAGTTCAGGCAAGCTTGTGGAACAAAAAGCTGAACAATCCGAGCCACCTAAACAAGACTATATCCACGTGCGAGCTAGAAGGGGTCAAGCTACTGATAGCCATAGTTTAGCAGAAAGGGTAATTTGATTCAGGATAGGCCTAAAATCATTCTGAAATCTTGTGTTGAATAAAGACCAAAAATCTTATATAAAGCACACGCCTTTTGATTTGGAACTTATAACCAACCTGTTATATTCTATTGTCTCTTTCCATTTTTTCCCATCATTATGGAGTGTTGGTATATTGGTGAAAATTTATAGAACTTGACAGACCTGGAGGTTTTGAATATGCTTCACTGATCTGAATCATTTGATGGGCAGGCTAGGAGAGAAAAGATAAGTGAAAGAATGAAAATTCTTCAGGATCTGGTCCCTGGTTGCAATAAGGTATACTGTGAACTTTCTAAACTGTTTCTTGTCTATCAACTATACGCCGGTTTGTTCAATATTTTGTGTTGAAGAAAAGCTACAGATTACTGCGCTGCATCCTGACTCTGGTTATTAGTAAATCGATACGTTGTCTGGTGCCATGGTTGGTGATTTTGTATTGCTCGTGATGCCAAAATCATGCACTTAACCCAAAAATTGCATATTTTAAATCACCTGCTAAGTTTGTTTTTTGGGCTCAGGTTATTGGCAAAGCGCTTGTCCTTGATGAGATAATTAATTACATTCAATCGCTACAACGTCAGGTCGAGGTGTGGGTTCCTCTGCTTATGTATTGCTGTATCTATTTTACATTTTTATCCCAGTAATCTCAAACTTGCATTCTGAAATTTTATTGGTGTTGCAGTTCCTATCAATGAAGCTTGAAGCAGTCAATTCAAGAATGAACCCTGCAATTGAAGTATTTCCTCCTAAAGATGTAAGTACTTATTCTGTTGTTGGCTATTGAGTTTTATTTATTCATTTTATAGCAAAA
>JBBYHO010000005.1:3748714-3764494 GCA_038382025.1 Adansonia gregorii
TCGATTTTCCATTGTAAGTGTGGATGTTGGAAATGTTAATTTTCCCCCTTTTTCATGTTTTTGAGGGAGAGAAGGTGTTGGCAAGTATAAATACGAAAGCTACAACATAGATTACGAAAAATTATGTGGAATTCTTCACTGCTCAAAACACCAATGGGAGGGTGAAGACGATTACCAGGTAGTATAAACAGGTCGACCGGATCAGTTGCCTGCATGACTGCACTGGAATTTCAAATAATTAGCAGCCTTACTAATGCCAAAATAAATCAGTCTCACAATGAAACGCAATACGTAAAGTATGCCATGAAGTAAAAATAAGAAACAGGCTTGGGATCATAATCCAGGTTATGTCAAAAAATTATAGACGGTATTATCCTTGTAAAACTTTCACAAATTTGAGACTAAAATGGAAAAGAACTATAGTACTGCCTGGATTTGAAAGTAAAAAGGCAAGTTATTTTGCTATTTAATTTTCATGAGAACATGGACCAACCAAAAGGACATCCTGAATGGAGATAAGCATCACGTCTACATTTCACTTTTCTACATTACATCTGCCAGGTGATGCGGTGTTAGGAAGTATAAACCATAAAAAATATTGCTGCAATGGCTGAATAGGAAAAAAAAAAAAAAAAGCGAATATGGTTTATCTGCTCTGAAATACATCTCTTCTTATAAACAATCTACATGGAAAGTTCAGAAAGTCATTGATCAGAGAAGCGATTAACACAAACAGATGCTTCTTCCTTAATCCAATCAGAAGCTGCTAGCTACATACTCTGTACAAAAATAATTGAATTTGACTAATTAAAATTAGAAAGGCAACAAGAGCTAATTGATATTGAAATGCACAGTACAGTAGGAAACAAAATCCTTTTGCAAAACAATTCGAAGAAGAAATTGCAATGCAGCCGTGACAATGTCATAGGCTGAGCTGCTCACTTCCAGTCTGAAATACCCATGCACCTAAGGGATGACTAGACAAACATCTTTCGATATTCATGCTAGTTAATGTATCTGCATTGATGCAACAGACTACTATGGTGAGAATGAATCATCACTCAAACATCGAACAGTTAACTTTTTGGACCTAGGGATGAAACACCAATTTAAGAGGAAAAAAAAAAGAGAGAAGCAAATGAGGAGAGCACCGTCTTCACGTTGGTTCCCCTCAGAATCTGCTAAGGCTGGTTCCAAGATGTTCATTGATTTTTCTATGAGATCGTTAACACTGGATATCGTCAGCATTTTCATGTTGCTATTCCTGTCCTCCACACGTGGAACATAAAGCTTCTTTCTCTCTTGACAGTTCAAAGGAAAATAGACAAATTAGCAATCAAAATCTCCCCAATCTTGACAACTAACTCACGAATGTAATTTAAAACTTAACCCAGGAAAAAAAAAAAAACCTTTGGCAGGACTTGACAGAACTTCCGAGATAATCCTTGAAGTATCGACTTCGCGTAAAGCAGGAGAACTTATGTAAGCACATAAGCTCTTACTAGCTTGAAACCATGGAGATTCTAGAACAATATTCTGAATTATATTATCTGAAATCCAAGCCGTAGAAATTTCCATTGAGACAAATGACCAAACACTTAAAATGCGATAAAATAAATAAATAAATAAATCAAAATAACTACAGTCGAACTTCTAATATATTTAGCGAATATGCCTACCTTCTTGAGATCTCTGGACTAGGTCCATGTCTTTTAGAGCTTTGCGTACTTTGGATCTAAGAGATCGTTTTTGTTCAAATATGGCTTCGAATTCATTCGGATAGACTTTGACACCGTCTTTGTCCATGGTGGCCATTGAGCTGCTTACCTTAGCGGCCGAGCAGCGGATGGTTGGGGAGGCTGTCATGCGGCGGTGGGCAACTTGCGCCACCACTTTGGTCTTGCAAATTAACTTGGTGGCTTTGCGGTAAAGAAACATACTTTGCAGTTTGCCGTTTGGGTAGAAATCGATGGCGCCCATTTCATGGCAGTTAGTAGGCCGCTGGTGTCCGTTGGTCGATGTTGCTGTCTCGTATGTGGTTGGTGAAGGGTGGTTTGAGATTTCATCCACTGAAATAATGCCACATAATATTCTTTCTTATAATTATTATTATTATTTTTTGTTCTCTGTTTAGAATTTTAGTAGCAAAATTAATTTGATTAAGTGCTTCCATTATATTTGTCCCATTCACATATCAAGTTATTTATTTAATTCGATAAAATTAATTTGAATTTAATTTAAAATAAATTTTTAATAATTTGAATCGATTATAAATAAAAGCAATAGAAAAAAAAAATCAAGAAAGAGATATTGTAAATGAAATACCTTATTTTTGCTTCATAAACTTATTACATCACACCCTTTAAATCTTTAAAAATAAACAAATAAACATGCCTATGACTTCTTAATGAAAGGAACAACTCAACCATAGAAACTAGAGCAGTGCTCCACTAGAAATTGAAGCCCAAAGATTGGGAAACGAACTTAAGACTTCTAAACAAATAAACTACCTTCTAATAAAATGGAATGACATATGACTCCACTAACAGTAACCGTAAAGCCACATTATCAACATTCCCTCCTTTCAACTAAAAATATTTTCAATTTACTTTGCAAAAACCAAGCAAGTCTCGTAACTTCAAAAATGACTCTAACTTCAAGAGCTTGGTAAACATGTCTGCAACCTATTTTTCACTTTTACAATAAATTAGACTGATCTTTTTGTCCTTAGTGAGATCACGTAGGAAGTGATATTTCACATCTATATGCTTACTCATTTCATCTAGAATAGGAATTTTAGAAAGATTAAATAAAGTTCTTCAAGAATATTCCTCGGCCAAATAGCTTGACAAGCACATGATGTTGTAGCTACAAACTCTGTTTCTGTGGTTGATAAAGTAACAATAGGTTGTTTCTTTGAAGACCACAAAATAACTCCAGAACCCAACATAAAACATACCTGAATGTGCTTTTCCTGTCATCTAACTTTCTGGCATAATCACTATCTATGTAAACAAGCAAATTTCTAGCTACTTTTTTTCTTATAACTCTAACGTCACTAATACTTTTCAAGTATCATAGAATCCTCTTGGCAGCTTGAAGATGCATTTCTCATAAACATTCCATGAACCTGCTAATAATACTTATAGCATGCATCACATCAGGTCTTGTTGTAGTCAAATGCATCAAACTTCCAACAATTTGCTTTTGCAAACTACTGCCCACCTTTCTTCCTTTAGGCTCTTTAATAAGGTTCAAACCCTTTTTCCATAGGTGTAATCATAGAATTGCAATTCTTCATTTTGATTCTGTTTAAAATATCTTGCACATATTTCTTTTAAGAAATAAAAATCCTAGTAACAGATTGCTTCATTTCTATACCAAGAAAATAATGCATCATACCCAAATCAGAGATATCAAACTCAACCATCATGGATTTTTTGAAAATTTTAATCATGGCCATAACATTTCTAGTGTTAATCAAGTCATCTACATTTAATCATACCATTAGAAATACTGCATCATCCTTTATTTGATGTAAAGAGTATGTTTATATGGATACTTTCAAAATCCCTTTTTTGAAAAATAAGCATCTATACGACTATACAAAAGTCTTGGAGCTTGTTTTAGTCCATATAGAGGTTTTTTTTTTTTTTTTTTTCAATTTGTATACTTTATTCTCGTCACGAAATTTCACTTATCTGGGAGCTTGTTTGATAGATACCTACTTTTGCAATTCATCGTGTAAGAATGCAGACTTCTTGTCTAACTAGAAGTTAGGCCAAGCATTTTGGGCAGCCAAGGCAATTACCAATCTTATGGTATCTAGCCTTGCTACAAGAGCAAACACCTCTTTGTAGTCAACACCATGCTCTTACGTATAGTTTTTAGTTACTAGGCGAGCTTTTTAGTTGTTGACTTCTCCATTTTCTTTCAACTTTTTCTTGTAAACCCATTCCACTCCAATAGTCTTGTGGTTTTTTTTGGTAGATCTGTCAACTCCCAAATGTTATTTCTTTCAATTGCTCCAATCTCTTCTTGCATCGCTTGTTGCCACTTTAGATATTTAATGGCATCTTTAAAAGTTATAAGATCACAATATGAAAATAAAGCAAAATGAGTAATTCAATTTTCAGATCGACCAATCCCATATACTTCATAGTCTTCCATCCATCAAATGTATTTCAACTACGTTGAGGATGTCCATTATTAGGCTGAACATCACTTGCTTTTTGAGCTGTTGGATTTGAAGAAATTTTAGCACCTTTATGATCTTGTATTGTTGGACCCACTTGTGAATTTATCTCTAACGGCTACTGTTGTCCTTCCTCATTATCAAAGCTTGCTACGATATGTTGATGATGACCATTCTTGCTCCAATTCCGAAATGCTTCTTTATAAAAAATAACATCTCGGGTAATAACAATTTTCTTGGTAATGGGATTGAATAATTTGTAAGCTTTTGACTCATCACTAATGCCAAGAAAAATGCATTTTTGCCCTTTATCATCCAATTTCTTTCTAGTAGCATTTGGTATATGGGCATATATAATACACCAAAAAGTTGGAAAATAAGTCATAGTTGGTTTGTATCTGCTCCAAGCTTCATGAGGAGTCATATTTCGAATAGAAAGTGTGGGACTTCAAATCAATATATGAATGCTCCGATGAACTGCTTCTGGCCAAAAGGTTTTTGGTAAGCTGCTTCTTTTTAAAAGACTATGCACCATATTAAGAACTGTGCAATTCTTTTGCTTGCACACACCATTTTGTTAAGGCATGTAGCCTGCTATAATTGTTTTCTGATTCCATGCTTCTTACAAAAATCTCCAAATGCTTGTGACTTGTATTCCTTACCACGACCAGTTTGCAAGTTTTAATTTGGCAATTTGTTTCTTTTTCAACAAATACTTTAAACTTCTTGAAAGTTTCAAATGCTTCTGATTTCTCCTGCAAAAAAATAAACCCATGTGTTTTTGCTTTAATAATCAATTAAAATGATGAAATAGCATTAACTCGTGTTAGATGTAAGGCTTATGGGTCCACAAATATAGGAATGCATTAACTCTAGCATATTCCTTGCCTTCTAAGATTTGCTTGTTGAAAATGGATCACGGTGTTGTTTACCAACAACAATCTTCACATACTTCACCGAGAGGCTTAAATTGAGGAAGACCTAACACCATCTTTTTTTGTTATAAGGTTTTCAGGCCACCAAAATTCAAATGCCCAGATCAAAAATGCCATAACCAGGCATTGTCCTTCATTTTTGTAGAAAAACAAGATAAGTGGTGTTTGTGAAGATCTAAATTGAACAACCGATTGGATGACATAATAATTTGAGCAATTAAGCCCACGTTAGAATCTCGAACTGACAAACTCCATCTTTAATATTAGCCTTGTACCCTTTTTTCTGAAGCTATCCAACACTTAGCAATTTTGTCTTCAAAGCTGAAACATAAATGATATTACTAATAGAATGAATGGAATTGTCTTTGGTTGAGACTTGTACCTTCCCTTTTCCCATGGCAAAGATAATGGAATCACCCCAAATTTCATAGTATCATGAAATTTTCATCCAGTTCAAAGAAAGCCAATTTGTTCCCATATACGTGGTATCAACCTACCATAAATTTGAGAAAATTTTCTCTTTGGGATGACATGTCATAAAAAGAGAAACCTCCTCTTCTTCTTTTATCATCTCTGTGAAGTTAGATCTTCCATTATGATATTTATTCAAATTAGTTCGACGTTCAAAATGATAATGTCCATATCGATGGCACCGAAAGCATTCCACTGGAGATTTGTCACGTCTTTTTTCTTTTTCTTGAGAATCAATAACTCTGTTCTTTTCATTTTTTGCATTACCTGTGTTTTCCGTTCCATTGGCATTTCTCATGATCAGCTCTTTTTGAAATTATTGATGTCTTCAATGCTTGTTCCTCCTTGTCTTGATGGTTTATGGTCTATTTATGAACCAACAATAAACCCTGTAACTCATCAATTGAGAATGTATCGATATCTTTGGATTCTCTAATGGAACAAATAATATAATTGAATTTTGTTGTCATCAAGCAAAGTATTTTCTTAATGATAGTCAATTTTTCCAGTTTTTCACCATGGATTCACATCTATTTGCAATAGCCATCGCCCTTGGGAAATACTTCATAACCGTCTTACTTGTGTTTATGTGTAGCATTTTGAATTCTACACGAAAGGCTTAGAACTGCATTCATTTTGCCTTCACAGTCCCTTGATACTTCTTCTTTATGGAGTCCCATGTCTGTTTGGAAATATCTTTGAAAAGATAGTTTCCAATATTAAATGATCAATGGCTTAAAAAAGGTAATTCTTAGCTTTGAGACCCTTCAACCTCAGTGCTTCCAACTCTGCTCACAATGTTACGGTCATGACAGTACTAGTTGCTGGCTCTTGCGCGCTATTACTAACAATTAGCCAAAATTCTTTGGATTTAAGTAAGTTCTCCATCAACATGCTCCAATGATTGTAATGACCATTGAAGCAAAGAATAGTAAACTGGACAAAATATTCCAAGGCCATCATTGCTTGTTGCTACAAGAAAAGTGAATGAACAAAAGCTTTTTCTTTCACTCTTTTCTTTGTGGCTCTTATTCTCTCTTCATTGCTCAATGTCACACTAATCTCTAACTAGGCTCGGATACCAATTGATAAATAAAAGCAGCAAAAAAGAAAATATAGGAAATAGATATTGCAAATAAAATGCTTTATTTCTACTCTATTTAGAACCAATTACATCAAACCCTTTATATATAGAAATATAAACAAATAAACATGCCCATGACTCTAAATGAAAGGAACGACTCAACCATAACTTACAACAAACTAAAGTAGTGCTCCACTAGTAACTAAGGCACAAAGAATAGGAAACGAACTTAAACTCCTAAGCAAATAAATTACCCACTAATAAAACAGAATGAATGTGACTCCATTAACAGCAACCACAAAACCACGTTATCAAAAAACTCAACTTGACTCAAATTATCATTTAAATAATATATTTATATTTAAATTTATTTATAAAAATATAAAAATATTAATATAAAAATGATTATTTTAATATATTTTAAATAATAAAATGAGCAATCAACCAACCAAACTTAGTCAAGCAAATTTATTTTATTTAAGCTCGACCAATTAATGGACACTTTTTAATCAATCTATTCATCAACCTTTTTGGGTTGGTTTTGCATAAAATTTTTTAAGCCTAACTTGTATGATCTAACTTGATTTATTTTTTTACTAATAAAAATTACTTTACTTTTAAATTTGGTTTAAAAATATATTTAAAAATATAAAAATATTAATATAATTTTTCTCACTTTTTAGTATTATTTTAAATAGTGTCAAATCCATTATGAATGGGTTGAGTGAAATCTTAAGCAAAGCTTTGAAAATAGTAAAACTCGATTTAACGTATGAATACCTCTATCTATAATAAAAAATAAATCTTTATCGAATGCTTTTTTTTTTTTTCGTGAAAGAATCTTTGTCAAATGTTTCGATTTCATAATTAAACCTATATTTAGTCCCATATTGGATGTGATCTTTCCAAATTTTCTAATTCGAAGTAAATTTTAACGGTGTTGAGTGCATGTCTTGTAAAACATTTAAATTCTCTCATGATCTCGCAAAATGTCCCTTCACTTAAATTATAGGTATCAATATCAATACTATAGGTGCTTTGCTTCATGAAAAATTATTTCGAAAAATATTTTTGTATTTTTTGACTTTTTTTTCCGTGAAAAATAGTTTAGTTAGTATAAAATTTCTTACTCGTCAATAAAAAAATAATGCATTCTCCTCTTAAAAAGAAGAAGGCAATTTCTACAAAAGAGCTCTCTATAATTAATATATTTTTTAAGATTTAAACTTAATTTAACTCAAGCCAAATATTATTATATTAAAAGAAAATTTTGAATATTTAATTTAAAAACTATTAAAATAATAATATAAAATTATTTTAATATTTTCATTTTCAATATTTCTATTGTGAACATCATTAAACAAACAAAATTTTTATTTATAACAAATATAATAATATTATTATTCTAAAGAATAAATAATAAATTATTAATATAATTATCAACATGTATTTTAATAAAAATAATAATTTATTATTTTAATAAAAATCTTTTTAATGTAACAATATTATTATTTTAATAATAATTGGTAATATTATCAATACATACTTTAAATTAGAAATGGTATTTTTAATATTTTATTGAAAAATGTTTTGTATTACTATTTTAATAATAAATATATATAAATTATACTCTACAAAGATTTAATAATAAATGTTTTTAATATAAAAATCTTAATTTTTTAATATTATCAATCTTAGTAAAAACAATATTTTAATAGTTATTATAATCCTTTCAAAGTTTTAAAATATTTATACTATTAATATTGTAATAATAAAATAATATTACTATCAGTCTTTAATGCTTTTTACTTAAAACTTTTTGAATTCGAATAATTTTGACGGCTTTTCTTTGATTGCTTTTGGACCTATAAAAGGTCACGAACTTGTCATTTTGATTACATGCATGCATCTGGCCATTCATATTTTTCTATCCAATCAAGTTTACGAATATAAACAGGAGAATCATAGTCTATATAGAATAATTTTAACAGGCTGTACGAAAATTATATTCATGAGAAGATAACAATTATAATGGATCTTGATATATATATATATATATGTATATTATGGTTGAGTCCTGATTTTCACACTGCCATTTATGATTTTTTTTTTCACTCTTTCTACTCGTCCTTTTCAATCAGCAAAATATTACAATCACAGCAAAAAAAAAAAAAATCTGATTATACTCAGTTTTTGGTAAATTTCTGAACTAGGGAGAAAAATGAAATTATTAGCTTATAGAAGTTTTCAAGTTACGCCCCTGTTAATGATCAACCTCTTCATCACTTTTCAATCTATATTGGTTGAACTTTCTATTCATTTTAAAATATTGGTGTTCGAAGTATGTTCGTAAATAAATATAAAAATATAATTATTTTAAAATTTTTTAAATAAATAAAAATTTTAAAAAAATATATATGGAGCTTTTTAAATGATCCAAGCCCACAAATAATGTCTGAACAAGTAGCAGTGACGATTTCAGACAGGCTTTGATCTGAATGGAGATCGAAGATAGAAGAACAAGATCACTTAAATTGTCCAAAGTTGTGTTTGAATTAATGTTCCCCCCCCCCCTTTTCTGTAACCTAACCTCGTACAGCATTAGTAAATCCTAAGTTACTAACTCATGACTATGGTTATGCACTATGCAGTCGTTCTAGCTACAGTGCCCTGAAAGCTTTCCCAAAAAAATAAATAAATAAATAAATAAAATAAAAAATCTTGGAAGATGCGAAAAATCTAGTTACATGGACAAGATCTGTCTGATTGCACTGCATGCCTTGTCTGCCACCAACTGGATTGTGTTGTACAACTGAGAAGCCATTTTTTGAATGGATTTGATTCTTATATTATTAAACTTGTCATTGAAGCTTCAGATCAAAGAATTGTCCCTGTTACCATGAGGTTATCGGCAGGAGTGCCCGACAGGGGCTGTTTTTAAACTGATCAACCGTACTCAGATGGAACATAGATAGATGTTTATTTTAGGTAAGTCAAGGTTAGCGAACAATGTCAAGGAAGAAGATAGGACAAAATGCCAAGTTCAACATTTTCTGAGCAAACGTGTTTTTATTATTGTCTGCAAGCCTTAGGATCCCTAATGGATTCCATGTTTACGTGAATGACTTTTGGTGATCAGCATTCTTTGTATTTCCAATCATGTTTATATATAACGAGTACTTTAAAGACACACTTTAAGATTATTATATACAATAATATTTTTATTTAATATATTAAAAATAATAAATAAGTTGTTAACTTTTATATTTAATACAAAAAAGTTTTAAATTAACTAATTTATACATTTATTTCATACACTAACACCATATATATATATATATAAGCTTTCACAATTCTATTATTATGATTCCTAAATATTTTCATACTTTTCGTTTTAGATCTTAAAATAAAAAATCTGTAGGAGATAAGTGCATGTTGCATTCCCCAGCTGTGAAAGAACACTAATTGCACTTAAAGCTTTTGGGGTAAGGTGAAATTCTTTAATTTCATGATTACCACTTAACTAATGCTTGCTTCAATGAGAAGGCATTCTAGTGGGAAGCATTGGATTCTTCAAACACAACACTTTTGTGTTTCGAAATGAAGATTCAGATGGTATGGATAAGACCAAATGTGCCATATGCTAAGCTTTAGCAACAAGGAATATGTATCGCGGGGCTCCCTATATTCCACCATAGCTAAGCTTGTTCTTGATTGAAAGGACCTTCTTTTCTTATCTCAATATATTCTCACTGCAAAATAAGAGATTTTTAGAGATGAGATAAAATGAGAATTAAAAAGTACTTATCTTAAATTGAATAATATTTAGAACAAATGTCGTCTCTCATTTCAAGAATGATCTATGCATATTTATCCAAAAAATTTTAAAAAGATACAGTTTTAGAAGATAACTATTAAATATAATTTTTTCTTAAAAATTTTAGGATAATTTTTATATCTTGAAGATAATTATTTATCATCCTTAATTCTTCTAAATGTTATAGCGGTATTCAAGTCCATCGGTAATTATACACATTATATTCCTTTAGGATATAAATATTCAAAGAGGTCACAAACAAAAACAAAAACATATGTAAGATTAAATTAGCAGCTCCAACTAAGAGTGGTTGAAATGGTTAGGGCATAAACTTTGTGGACCATGGTTGATGGCCGCGATTGCAAATACAATAGATGTCGACGTCAATTACTACTAATTAAAGGCATTAAGTTTGGGAATGGTGAAGCTCAACCCCAAACGTGCGCATATTAAGAATCTACTCCTTAGGTTGCAAACTCTCACTAAGGTTAGCAAAAGGCAACACATGTATATAAATATAAATATATATATATATAGGCAATTACATATTGGGAATCAACCTCATGTCCATACATGAGTTAAAAAACTAAACAGAATATGAACTTAGTGGTAATAATAAATACAAAAGCATTTGATTCCATAAGATTTAGGTTTTGACAGTCATGAGGTAAAAATGCAAAATTTAAATTTTTTTTGTACGTCTGATTAGGGATCATACATAAGATATCATAATAAAAATTGTGTTGTTCTTCTCTAAAGGCATAAACAAGTGATAATCCCTAAAGGATTCAGGATCAACAACAGTATAAGTGCACCTCTTCTAGCAATAATTCATACAAATGAACTATTGGAACCTTTTCTAAGTATAGGGAGTCACCAATGGTAGTAAACAAACTTTTGAATCTCAATCAAAAGCTTTGTTTTCTCTCTTTTAGAAAATGGTCGAACCTTACATGGAAGAACCATTTTTCTCAAAATGTGACTATAATAGAGGAAAACAAGGAGGTGTAAAATAGAATGAGTGACAGTTAGGTATTATTCACTTGGCTGATGGTTTATATCTTTTCTCACTGGTGAAAAGTTATTTTTTCACAAACAAATGAGCTTTTTAAGCACTATGACCATCCAAACAAGGAGTTTAAGCTTTAATTAAGATATTCAATTAAATCCCCCAAATTTAACATTTTATTCAATCAAACACTAAATTAAATCCCAAATTTATTATATTAGTGTGATCTATTATGCGCGATCCATTAAGCTTCAAACATGTTGGCAATGAGTATGGGTCATGAGCAGCATCTAATAATACATTATGATCACTAAAATGTTGAAAAGTCAAGATGAATGTTTTGAAACCTTTTAGTAACTAGCCTATTAGTGTAATTTGATCTTTTCATCAAATATTCTGAAAAGATCATGAGCATCGTGTAATGTCTATTCATATAATCAATTCATATTAGTTCATACAGCTTATCTTACCTTATAAATTTAGAGAAAAACTTCTCCAAAATCTATCGTGCTTTGGTCAAATACTATTGTCTAGGTTTCTCAAGCCAAAAACATATGAAATATGTTTCCTAATGTTACTTAAATTTGTGAATCTTCTTTGGATCACTCATCCGTCTTTATATACTTCATGTCACTCCTAAAATGACCCAACCATAAGCATTCTTTCTTGGGACTCATTCAAATGAAATGAAAGTATAAAAATATACATATAAGATGATCTAGTATCATAAGTTTAGTGACTATTTATATGCCTCGCACGTGAAAACATTTTCATTAAGTGAATATATGAAATGAAGCTCTCACTTCGGGCCTTGTTTAGTCAACAAGCTCTTACGTACATGTTATCCCAAGTATCCTTATACTTTAACTTATATAGATCGATTGCTTATTTTATAAGTGAAAAGGCTTAGCATCTAATGGGCTTTGAGCATTGCCAATGCCTTATCTTGGCAATTCAGTGAACAAGAATAGTTTTAGAACATGACTTTAATGCATAAAAATATTAATATTATAACCTTTTATAATTCGTTTGCAAGTCTTTTTTTGTTAAATGGGATTCATCCAATTAGTACTTAATTTTATAATTCTTTATAAGTGTACTCACATGAAAGAAAACCTTGTATCACTAAAATGAAGTGATAGATATGCATTATTAACTATATATCCCTTTCTAATCTAATTGACTCTAAGGCATATATTATGATCTTTCACTTGCACTTAAGACAATCATACTGCTTAAATGCTACTTGTGAGAATATGCTTAGTCATATTCATGATAATATATATCTATTATTAAAGTCACGAAACAATTTAGATCATAATGAGACTTAGATTCTAATATATATAGCTTGTTGTTAATAATTATAGGAATCTATTATTTGCTAGTAAGCTAATGATCCTAAATAACTCTTCTTACAGGATTAAACAAAAGAGTTTGTTTATGACTTTTAGGGTATAAACATACAATTCTCTCTAATTTGGAAGGTTTCAAAATAATTCTCTTTCAATTATGGCTACTTATTACTTAATTAAATCTATGATCTTTAACTTTTAAAATGTCATTTTGCTTTCATTATTTTCTAAATGTTTAGAAATAAAGAGTAGAGATTTGAAAACCTTTTGAATCTCTTAAATTCTAGGCGATTTAATGTACTTAAATGTTATTGCAAGTTTATTAAGAATAAAAAAACAAAAATATATGCAAATTCTATTAATCAATTTATTAGTGGGGAATAATAAATAAAGCATGGTATCCAATGTCAGCAATAATATATTCAAAACACAACAAATAAACATCCTCAAAATTAGATACCATGTTTGGGAAGACTATTAACTTTGTGTAACATCATATTAGTTCTTACATCTTATGATTAAGCCTATGAAATTAGAGAAATGATTCTCCTAAATTCATCGTGCCCTGGGCAAAATCTTTTATGTAGTTAACTTAAAACAAAAACATATGAGACATGTTTTCTAATGCCATTTAGAGTGGTGAATCCTCTTTAAATCACTCATCTATCTTTGTATGTTTTGTGTCACACTCAAAATCATCACCACGAGCATTATTTCTCGGGACCTATTTAGAGGAATTCAAAGCATGACAATTCAAAGAAAAAATTACATAGTATCATAAGTTCTAAGGACTAGTTACATGATTGGCACCTAAAAGCATTATCATGAACACTTATGTAAATATACTAAACGGAGTTCTCATAAAAGACCATGTTCAATCAATTTGTTCAACTAACAAGCACCTACATGTTATCCATCTTTTATATTTAAACCTATGACATTGGTTACTTCATAAAAATACCACATGTATAAAGCTTTTTGAGCATGGGCAATGCCTTGTCTAGAAATACAATGACCAATTTAGTTGTAGGAATATAACTCTGATGCATAAGAAATTTCAAAATTATAATCTTTTATAATTCTTTTGTAAGGTCTTGATATTCTATTATTTCATCTAACTAGGAATAATTACTCTTTACTAGTGTACTAACATGAAGGAAACCAATCACTGAAGTAAAGTGATAGATATGCATTTTTAATCCTATATCTTTAGTCCAATTTGATTAACTCTCGAGTATTTAATGGCGTCAAAATCAAATGAAATTTTCCAGTTAGTCATGTCTCCATTCTTTCATAAAAAGGACCTAGAAATCAACTTAATTTTTTTTAATTCGATTTGTTTCTAAATGAAAACAAAATTTAACAGAAGTACATATACTCTAGGGTTAATTAGCTCGAATGGTTTTAAAACAATGGAAGTATATATACATATATATATATATATTACTTTTTGTGTTGATGTTGATTATCCGAGTTCAATTTATTACCCTATTTTAAAAGAAAATCGATATTGCTCTCCCAAAAATAATCTTTATACTAATGTAAGCTAAGGAGAATAATTTGTGCCATATTTTACTATATAATTAAACCAAGGCCAATAAAGACGAGTAACATAAATCTAGAAGGAGAATCTAACTAATCTTTTTGAATAAAAGATAAATAAAATCAAACCATTGAATTAAACGTTTGGGTGCACAAATCAAGAAAGATTGTTGTTCAAGTGCAATGATGGACAATCAGTGTAGAAGTATTTGTTTCCAAACCATTTGCCACATTGGATTTGCCTCTATAAACACGTGCTAAAGATTAAAAGAGAAAACCCTCTAAAGTGGTAGCAGGTTATCATTTCTTCGGCTAATATCATAAAATAGTATTTTAAAATTTAAAATTTATTTTTGATTGATGCACACAATTCTTATTATTATTATAAATTAGTATTTAATAATTTTAAATTTTAATATTTTAAATTTTTTTTTTATTTTCAAACTTCAAATTCTTTTTTATGGAATAAATGAATTAATATATTAATTAAGACAAACTCTATGTCTATGGTATGGTAATTATCAAAGTACATGACAAAAGAAAATATTCATATGACAAATTAAGAACAGTGAATCATCGTGAATGATTGCCAGCTGAAAACATCTAATTCTAATGCCCACAGTTAATATTCTAGCATTTTTAATACCAACCTACCAATCAAGCAAAGGGAGAATTCAAGGGTGTTTTCAGAGTGATGTACGGTACTATTTCTATAACATGTATATATATATATATATATATAGGGGTAGCCCTTTCTCCCCTTTTTTTAACACATAGTATATAATTTGAAGTTATAACAAAATACTTTTTATTGATTTCAAGGAATAATTTTTCATTGAATTCAGAGTTTAATTTAATTGATGTATGTAGTCAATTGGCATTAGAAAATTTTAAGTTTAAATTGTAGCATTAACAATTTAGGGTTGCAATTAGTGTTTATATCAAAAAATGATTTCTCATCTTTGGGAAAATAATTCCCCATCTATTAGCTAGGATGAGATTTTAAAATAAAAAAGAAATTGCAGTTAGTGTTGAAAACCAATTAGATTTGGCAGATTATAGAACTTTACAAGAGACAACAGACACATTGATAATGGCCATCACAATCAGATTTTTCGACACTACGTTTGATAAGAAAAGGAAAATTCACAAGAACTCAACTCATGCCTGCCAACTATGTTATCTTTTATCGAAAATATGATCCAAAATCCCACTCTTATTCTAAATTAAGACAGTTAGATTGAACAAAGGTAGAGAGTTGCTTATGGACCAAGTCAAATCTAGATAACAAAAATATTTGCTTATTCAAGATCTGGTAAAATCCAATCCGTTCAGCCTAAACATCCGTATTATTATTTAACAAAAATATTAAAAT
>JBBYHO010000005.1:3764594-3775910 GCA_038382025.1 Adansonia gregorii
TGCTTATTCAAGATCTGGTAAAATCCAATCCGTTCAGCCTAAACATCCGTATTATTATTTAACAAAAATATTAAAATTATTTTATATTAATGTTATCTATTTTATAATTAAATTTAAAAAATTCAATTATTTAAATAGTAAACAAGTCGTATCAAGTTAATTTAGATTGAAAATAATTTATTTCAATCTCAGCTTAATTCAAGTCAATCTCTCCTCTTGGGAAGATTTAGATAAGAGAAAAAGAATTGTGTTATTCCTTGTACATGTTTAGATAAAAGAAAGAAATTGAGGAGAAGAAAAAATATCATGGGGCATTGAAAAATGTCAACCTTTTTCTAGTTATTACCAAATAAAGCACCAAATAACAAATTCTTCATATTTCTTAGTCGTTACAAGGGGAGATCACACCATAGAAACGTAAAACTAATTCATTCCACAATTAATAGTTTAAAAATTGACTCACCATAAAATTTTAAAGGATTAAGAACAATCAATAATTATTTCTAAAAAATGAAAAGTATTTATAACAATTTTGTCCTTGAAAAGTTTGGAAAACAAAATTTGTTTTAAATTAAGGGTAATATTTATTTCTAATACAGCTAAATTTAAAATAAAGAGGATATTTTTTTCTTTTATCCTGTCCCTAAACAGCTCTTATTTTTATAGTGGCATCTATGTAAAAGTAATTCCTTGTGCAATTAATGATATCTTCGTAGTTCCTTATTCATCATAAAGTATCATTTGCACCCTAATTAAGGCTAATTTATATTTAAAGAACTTGGCTTTATCTTTTTTTTTTTCAAAATATCTACAAAAAATTTTGATAATCAAAGGAGGAATCACTCAGTTATTTAAAATATATAGTTATAATTAAACATATTCATAGATAAAGTCAAACTAAGCTAGATTTAAATAAAATTTTTTCTTATCTAAGCCCTACCTAGGCTCAATTCAGCTCGATCCAAGAGGGTGTTTTATTATTTAAAATAGATTAAAAATTATTTTATATTAATATTTATAATTAAATTTAATAAATATATTTTTTTGTTATTTAAAAAATCAATCTAGTTTACCAAAAATTTATTTCGAGCCCAATCCAATTTAAATTAGATGATTCAATTTGTAAAAAAATTTAATTATTATCAATTATAATCTCTGATATTATCAAATAGCACTCTAAAGTTGGTGCTAAAAATCATTAAAGCATATATATATATATATATCACTTGCAAGTTCCATAACTCCAGTGGATATTTATCTAAAGTTAAAGCTTTGTTTTCGTCGTACGTAAAGGCATGAGTGGATGATAGTCTTTTCGTATTTTAAGTAGTGCATGAAAATACCCAAAACTCAAAGCAAAAGAAGATCATCGTATAAAGCAAAGCAAACGTTCCAAACCAGCAATGTCCTTTCTTCGAGAAAGTAACAATCCGCCAATACCTCCACTGGTATCGCATCCCATCTATAAAGTTCGAGTTAAAAAGAAAAACACCAACAGCCTAGGAAATTTCTCCTTTTTCCTTGTTTTCTTTGCTTCTCTTGTAAACCCTTATTCAAATCATCACCATTTAACGATAATAATCTCCCTTTTGCTTTTGCTTTTTCTTTTTCTTTCATTTTTGTTCTTCCTCGTCTATGTCCTAGAAAAATATAGAGGAAAATAATTGATCATGGGCTGCTGGGGTAGTGGAAGTAGTTCTTTCTCATTTAAACACCTGTTTGGAACGCTTATAGTTTTGGGGTTTATCTTAGTTGTGTTAGTTGGGAACCTGGAAAGTGAAAGAAACAAAACGAAGACGACATTAACAACTGATGATCGGTCGTCATCGTCGGCGTGGATGGGAAAGCTGCTTAAGCAGGAGGAGCAAGTGAACGTAATAGGTAAAGGAAAGTCGAGTCGAGTGCATCCACGCCTGGATCTCAACTACATGAGCAACAGAAAAGTTCCTAATGGACCAGATCCTATTCATAACAGGTCGGCTTCCATTCATATATATATATATATATATGAGCTAGTAGAATAGCTTTTGAATTTTCCTCGCTAAGTTTTTATTTTCTATTTTTTCCAAAACTTTAGGAAGTAGTTTTATTTAAGTTATAGTTTTTGCATGCTACGGTTTTCGTCTTTTACTCACAAATTTAGGACCAAAATTGTTTTATTTGCAATATTTTCTTGTTGATTTGGAGAGAACTTATTGCTATGTTAGTATATAGCATGTTTCTCTCATAGTATTTATACATTTGTCTTTCAATTTGATTGTCTTTACGTATAAACAAAAAAAGATGGCTTAGTTTTTCCCCTACTTGTACACTAAAATTATATTTATATGTTTACGCTTTTAACTGTTATATCGAGTCCTATTCTATGTGAATTATGTTTTAATCTCCAAAACTACCTTTCCACAAAACAAGAAAGAAATAACCTTTTTTTTCCCCTTAATTTCTTGGATTTTCTTTGTCTTCTTTTTCGTAGAGTTAAGATTATATTCATTATTTTTTTTTCAGGTATTCTTTTTAAATACATTCATTATTATCATTCATTTGCGTAATATTTACTTATGAATTTTTTTAAAAAAAATTATATTCGTAAGTGATGATTAAAACTATATTAAAAATTAATAATAAACTGAGAATTACAGGGGCAGACCTCCTTTCATCCTTTGTAATGCAAATAAACTTTTTTTCTTATATGTACTATTAACAAGCAAACTGACTATTTTAGCTTGTTAGTAAATTTATACAACGAATTGTCATGTTGAACGTACGTAATTTTGTTTTTATTTTATTTTTTCCATTTTAATATTTTGAAATTATAACCAGCTCCGGTTTAATTAGCATCTCTTCCGATCCCCTAATTAAACAAAACACCTCTAATTAAGAAGCATGATGAGTATTAACCGGTTTGAATTGATATAATCGATAAAATTCAATTTATTTGGTTTTGTTGTCAGTTTTCAAAATTGATAATTGAATCGATCGAGTAAATGATGCTATTTTTTATAATATTTTATATAAAATTTAAATAAAATAATTTTATATAATAATTTAAAATTATAAAACATATCAATTATATTATGTATTACATAATATAGAATTATTCTTATATAATAATATAAATAATTTATGTTTTAAAGTTTTGAAACTGACTAGACAAATCAAACCTTTAATTAATGTCTCTTCCAATCCCTTAATTAAACAAAACACCTCTAAGTAAGGAGGAGGATGAGTATTAATTGGTTTGAATTGATGTAATCGATAAAATTCAATTAATTCGGTTTTGTTGTTGGTTTTCAAAATTGATAATTAATAGACCGAACAAACGACATTATTTTTTGTAATATTTTATATATAATTTAAATAAAATAATTTTATATAACAATTTAAAATTATAAAATATATCAATTATATTATATATTATATATTATAAAATTATTCTTATATGATAATATAAATAATTTATGCTTCAAAGTTTTGAATTTGTTTAAATCGATCTAACTACCGACTTAAATTTATTCAATTATTTTGATTTTAAAATATTTTTTTCAATTGATTCACTCTGATTTTAAAATCAATTTAATTAATTTTAAAAATTTTAAAAGTAAACCGATTCAACGCTGACTTTGCAACTTAAATGTTAAATATTGCTTGATTTATTATCCCCCACACACACACACATATATATATATGTATATATATATATATATATTTAGTTTATTTGTGATCTAAGTCTCCATTTTTCACAGGCGAGCTGGCAACTCGGGACGACCGCCGGGACAAGCATAGGCATCGAAGTGTGGGAAGTTTCGAATCTGCCAACAAAGTGCAAAAGATGACCACAAAACGAGGCCGGCATATATATATATATATATATATATATTGCCATGCATATGTCTTGTACGTATTCTTTTGAAAGTGTGTGGGACTATAAATACTGAATATTTTCATATCCAATTAAGCAAAGCCTGCCTGCATGTATTGTTTCTTTTCGTTTTCCTTTTTCCTTTTTCCTTTTTTTTTTTTTTTTTTCACTAACAAGAACTGTTATAAAGAGAGAGGTTCCGGAAGAAGAGTAAAGTAGTGGAAGCTTGTTTCATACTACAAAATCATGCTCATTGAAAGCATCCAGGAGAGAATGATATATATATTAAGCAGCTAATTAAATAGCCATTTTTATCAGCTTTTTAAGTGTCTCATACGTCTTTTATGATCTTAAATACTATTTTATTAGCTGGTAAAATTAATCAAAAGAGTGCAAAGAACAATATAGCATGTCATCCGAATTAGACTCAGACAAAACTTGAAAATACCATGCAAACGTGTTGACAATTAAATCGACTTTTAATGTGTTGTTTGCAAGCATGCATGGATACGAGAAGACATGTACCAAAATCTATCATCAAACTGTCGATCAATGGTTCTTCTTTGGCATAATTTGCTTTAGCTTGGGATATAGCTGCCAATAGAAAAATGATTAGGCTTTCATTTATTCTTGAAAAAGGTGGGGCATGCGTTCTGCTCCAAAACTAAAGTGAATCCACCAATTAAAGGTGTTAAGCTCCTAAAAGAAAAAGTTGGTTTTTACATCTTTTGGTGTTACTCCTTTTTTCTGGATTCTTTTGGGACTGTTTGGTCTTTGAGTCATTCAAACTTGTAAACAAATATGCATCACATTCTTATATATGGTGCCAATCGAAGCAAAACACAAAAAAATGAAAATAAAAATAAAATAAAATAAAGTATAATAAAATTTTATATTTAATATATTGACAGTGTAAATATAATGTTATTTTTTAAAAATAAATATAAATAATTTTATTTTTAATTAGATAATACAATTTGATTCATTGACAATTAATATATAAATTTATATACCGCTAGTGTATAAGTATAAATTCATAAAATAATGGACATATATATATATATATTAGTTGTTAGGGAGAGCTCCAAAAACACAAATCAAAAGAGCTAGGGCTGCTCTCTCCAAGCCAATTTAACCTTTTTATTGTTGATTTTTGAGAAGCAAAGCAAAACAACTGGTCTAAAGTAAGACTGATTCAAATTGGGGGTAATTACTAAAAGGGGAAAAAGCAAAAGGAGACATATTGCAAGCTTATCAAGCTTTTGCCGCATTTTTGCATGTGAGAGAGTGAGTCTATCAAGAGTTCATTTGAATGACCAGCAGAGGGGTTTTATTGTATCGTCCTATTTTTTTATTTAACCTTTTTAAAGGTAGAAGTTATATATATATATATATATATATATTTAAAGTCGAGTTCTTAAATTAAAAAAAAAATCACATTTTAAAGTCCATTATTTCATAGATTAAGTGCATAAAATTTGAAATAATTTGAATTGTGCTTTGAGACTTTTTTGTTTAATAGGTTTTTTTCATAAATATTTTCGACAATTTGTAATGGATATTCAATCAATATTGCTCAAATTTTTTCTAATTGATAATATTTACAACTAAATTCTACATATTATTAACATCTTACATTTGTGCACAAAAGTCCGGAGAAAAGAAGCCCGTGCCCGAAGTGACAATTGGTCAAGACTCTGCGCTGGTTGTGGGGGTTATATATAGAGATGCGGAAGGAAATCTCGCCTACCCTTGGGACTTGGTAATAGAGGTGCTTGACCGGTTGAGGTTTGAACCGAGTATTAATATTTTATAAGTTTGTTTGAGATTGATTTAATTTAAAATATATATTTTTAATTTATTTATATTTATAAATAAATAATATAAGTTTTTTTAAATTTATTCATATTATTTTTTATTTTTTAAATTTTTTTAAATGGAATCTTTAATAATTTAATATATTATTTATTAAATTTTTCATTAATATTTTTAAAAAATACATTATATGACTTTCATTATAAAAATGATTTTACAAGTCAATAACTAATCAAATAAATTATAATTGTTATTATAAAAATATTTAAATATTATAAAGTATAAATATTATAGTAAAATACAAGATGAGGGCTAGGCTTAGGCTAGCTTTTTTTTATCAAAATTTATTTTTGAGTTTAAATTTTTTTAATATCGTGTAAATTTTTAAATTTTGACGATTAACTTACCCCTAAAATAGATATACTTGGGAAGAGTTATGCAGCAAGGGGAAAGTTTTTTTTTTTTTGGGCCCAAAAAGAATGATGAATTTTATTAACAGCAGAACTTTTACAAACCAGCGGCACTTAATCCAGTCGATGTCTAACTTAAGTACAGCGGTGAAAACTATTACCGCTACTCTTATACTTGACTAGGTCAGGACCACTCAATTTGTAAGAGCAATGCTAAATGATTTGTTCTGAATTTTACATGATCTGTTTTGAATTTATTTTCTTGTTTTAAGAAAGGTAATCATTTTAATTGATGATTATTTAAAAAAATTATCATTTGAATCGATGAATTTTTTAAAAAATTATCATCTCAGATGATAATTTTTTTTTTTTTGGGTTAAGATAGGACGGTGGAAACAGTGAGTCATTTAGCATTTTGGAATCCATAATTGGGGTTGCAGAAAGTCCACCCTTGTCTAAGATATGTACCCAAGGTGGTGGTTTTCTTGTCCAACCCGTCATGCACAAATCCTTTTTAAACTGAGAAACTACCAAGTCTGCTGCCTTGTTGGCACACTTTTTAACCAGGTTAAACTTGCATTGTGGGATATCGGTCACTATCTGTTCAATCTTGTGAACGACAGGCCTCAACCTCCATTGCATTGTGAAACCCATTTTTAACTGCAAGCCCAGCACCAAAAAATTTTTAGCGGCCTACGCCTCAGCCATTTCAGGAGATTGGACCCTGACTTTTTTCCCCGGACAATTACAAAAGACTCCTCTCAGAATCCCTGGCAATTTCCCCTACACCTGCTTTTTTGGATTGCTAATCAAAAGCTCCATCATAATTGATTTTTACCCATCCCTCTTTCTGGTCTCTGATCGTTTGGATAGTTTTATTAATAGATACTCCACGTAACATTAAAATATTATCGTTCTACTACCAGACAATATCTTCATTGGAGTTTTACATAGTACAGTTTATTTTCATTCTTAATCTCCGCTAGCTTATACTTTATACAATGAACTCAGTGTTAGGAACAGGGGAGAATATATTGAACATACTCATCATCTTTACTATTGTTGAATAGGCGTTGTATTATTCATCTCAAAGAGTAACCCGTGAAACAGATGCATTGTAAGTTGAAACAAGAGCTGGTTCTCCTTCTTGCAATCAGTCACGGTAGTTTAATGATAAAAAAGGGGATGTTAAAAAAAAAGGATATATTTAAAGTTTAGATTAAACGATAATAAAATATTTTACTTAATAGCTAAAAGTTTTACTTCTTTGATTGTTTAGTTCGGATAACTAAATTATAATTTCTTTTTTATTTCATTTAATATTAAAATTACGATGTAAAAAATAAATTTTTTAACTTCAAAAATTAGGTCGATTGGCAAGTTAATGGAGCTCTCTCGGCTTTTAGTTTCGGGCTCTTTGATCGGTTCACACTGTTGAGCCATCAAAGATTTACCGCATGATATTTGCCCAACTCATTTTTGGGCCTTAACAATGGGGAGTACGAATATATAGCAATATGAGCCGCCCAGCTTGCATCCGTACTTGGCATTTTCCGACGTTTTGACAACCCAAACCAAAAGCCACCTCCTGTCTAGATGTTTTCCCCTCCCAAATGAAGAAAAAGTACTGACATATAGGCGGGCTATCCAATGCTCAGTTTTAAGGACGGCAACGAAAACCGGAAGCGATTTTGTATCAAAATTTAGTATCTATATTATAAATTTTAAAAAAATTAAAAATAATTAAAAAAATTTTGAAAAAATAAAAAACAGTTTTTAATAGTAATTTTTTAAAGTTATGTTATTAAAAAAATCTTAAAATAATATTTATTTTAATATTATTAAATTCAAGGTAAAAAAATAGTTTTATTCATAATTTTTTATCTTATCTCCGATAATATCTTACTTTGGGTGGTAGTTCATACTCTGATATATTTGGAAAGAAGAAAATCATGCGAATCAAAGAAATCTGTGGAGTAGCCAGCAATTTATTGGCTGGCCTAGAAGGTTGTTAAGTTGATCAGCACAAAGATACTAATATCTGGCTGACGGTCGCTATGTGTTTTGTGCATGCCGGGACCATTTTTGTTCACTAAAACACAGACATGGATAGATGAGCCAAAAAGTAGGTAATTAAGCAGTATTAATGAATTATTAATATTTTTTCAGAAAAAAAGAATTATTAATATTAGTAGATTCAATTGTTTATAATATATCTATATATTAAGCAGTATTAATGAATTATTAATATTTTTTCAGAAAAAAAAAGAATTATTAATATTAGTAGATTCAATTGTTTATAATATATATAATATTAAGCAGTATTAATGAATTATTAATATTAAAAAGTTAACTGTTGTTATAGTGTATGTGCATATGGATCAAAAATTTAGATTGGACAAACGGACATGATTGAAGCAAAACAATTTATGTTAATAACTTTTTCTCAAAAATTTATAAAAAAAAAAATCAAACCTTTTATTCCTTATGCAATTTATTTCTACAAACTCATTGATTTTTGTTTTGGTTACAAAGAGAAAGCCTTTCTTCTTCCTTGTATAATTAAAGATTAAAAGCATAAAATACTCCTATAATACATACATACATACAAAGCTAGACGCTCTTCTCCATCATTTCCCGATGTCTCTTCAATGAAAGCTGCTTCTGCATTCTCATTTCGCGATGGAACCTACTTATGAACAAGTCAGCTACTCGGTCTATCTCGTCTTCCAGCCTGAACTCCTCCCCTTTATCTTCTTTCGAGTTCTTCACTATATCTATCACTGAACCTCCTGGATCCTCGAACTCCATTGCTTCTTCCGAGTCGAAAAATGGGTGAGTCAGGTCTGGGTACTTTTCTTGCAGCTCCCCACCAGCACCATGACCATCTTGTTCATACTCCCCTTTGTCTAGCAGCAGCTGCTGCTCCATCTCTGTCTGAGTTTTACTTGGGCGCCACATGGAATTATTACTGTTGTAAACCACGATTGCTTGGCTTTGCTGATCTCCATCACAAACACCATCTTCTAACTCCTTGAAGTCTTTCCTGTCACCCTGCCCCATCAAGGAGCTCAGCTTCTCGGAGAACGAGCTCATCAAAAGCTTCCTGTTTTGATGAAGCAAGGAGAATATGACAAGCCGAGTCTTGATGGCTTTGGTTTTGCTCTTTAAAGCCATGGTTTTAGCCTTGGCCATTGTGGTTAAAGCTGTTATTACCCGCTTCAAGAGCCCAGATGCCTTGTTCTTCATCTTCGCAACCTTTGTTACTTCTCCTAGGTTTACCTTGGAAACAAAATAAGGATCAAGCGAGTAATATACGCTGTTGAAAACAAAAACAAAATCAAGCTACAGGTTAACTGTTTGGTGAGAGATATTATATATGATAGAAAATATTAAAATTGTAGAGGATGGAATGGAAGTAAGAAAGGGCTCAAGCGTTTATATAATGGCTAGTGGATTATTCTTGCTTGGTTTAAATTGTTGTGGCCTATGGGGGAAAACAGAGAGGCAAGAGTGAAGGAAGAGTGGGGGCTAAGAAAAAGAAGGGCAAAAAGAAGCCATCGAAGAGTGAAAGTGAAAGTTGAAATAAAAAGTGATAAAGCTAACGACAGGTGGCTCCCAAACACAGCTTCGATGGTTTCCGAAGGAGAATATTTTGGCAGGTAGGTAGGTTGCATGGCATTTGTTAATAGTTTTTGATTAATGGTGGGGAAGAGCTGGCATCCGTTTCTTTTTTTCTTTTTTCCCCAGAGTATGTACTAAAATTTTAGGTAAAAAACACGTGGAAAAAATTTGGATCAAGATTTTATTCATTTATCAGGCGTAAAAATTATAATATTTGAATTTTTTTTAAAAAAAATTCTTCTGTGACAATGAAAATTTTGTTTGAATAATTTTTTATCAATAATTAAGATTTAAAAATAAAAGATTCGGATTCTGTTGATCAAAGTAAAAAAAAATATATTAAATATTGAATTAAATGTTTAAATATATTCTTTTTTTAAGAAAGATATTTTTTTTCTTGTAACAATATAAATCAAAAGAACAATTTATTTCAAAGATGATGACAACTTGATTTTGAATAAACAATAATTTTTTCTTTTAATTTGTCTATCATGGAAGTGTTTGATTATCCACGAACTCTTTGATAGCAAAGGAGTTTTAACGGTTTTCCCGAGGGGCAAAACTTGTGTTTCTAACAACGTAGTGCTAATCATCATGACATTCAATTTGCCAAAAACTTACTCTGGAAGAAAATAATGGAGTAGAGTTGCTTGTTGGTTGGCTATCTTGCTTGTTGAATGATAATTGATGACTTGCACTTTATTTATTTATGAAAAGAAGCACCAACAAAAGCCTTTTCTAAACTTTGGGTTAGTAACTCAACAAGAGGTTTGGTCTTCTTCATAGTGCCATATAGATGAGCAAAATATCAATACTCGACTATGAAGTGGGTAGATTGTAGGATTTGCTTGAGCAGACTTAAGTTTGTTTTTTCTTAGTGATGATCTTTAATAAATTTGTACACATAAAATTTATGTAAAAAATAATAGAAAAGTTGTTTTAGCCAAATTTATTTATTTTTTATTTATCAAACATGAAAATCGTAATCTTCAAAGATTTTAAAAATAAAAAGATTCTAATATTTTAAGGGTCTAAATGACTTTTGCTTAACAACGAGAACAACGCAAGATTTGAAGAACAATTTAAGCAATCCATAAAATTTTCACCTCCTACTAAGCAATCCATCAGTTAATCAACGTAATTATACCTATGCTTTTTTGTTGCCTTGATTTGTTTGGATATTCACGTCTACCAAAAATGAAAGTGAAAGCTTTTGCATTACTTCCGTTGGTGGGCGACGGAGCGTGATATTTATGGATGAGTGGTTTTTGCTTAATGCAGTTGGTTGGTTTTGGGGGCCTCTTGGGTTAAGTGAGAAAGCGATGTGATTTGAGCGGAGGGAGAGGGAGCGGGTACTATTACTTTACTGCATTGGGAAAATAAAAAATAATTATGAAATTGTTGGTCTCTGATTGATGGACTGCCCATCACTTTTCCTGTTTAAAGAGTAAAAATAAAGGGAAGCAACGAGCACCGGATTCCGTTTGTTTTTTGTTCTTTATTTTTAACTTCAACTGCCTGGAATGTTGTGAAATGCTGAGATTCTTCTTGTCTTCACATACTTAACCCCTAAGTCTCCATTTTCATTTCCGGTAAAAATAAATAAAT
>JBBYHO010000005.1:3780529-3806318 GCA_038382025.1 Adansonia gregorii
TTAAAGTAAAATTCATTATTAAAGTTTTTTATTTATAAAAAATTATTTAATTATAATTTTTCATATTTATTTTTAGTGTTAAATTCGGGTTCAGGTTCAGGTCAGGCTCGAGTTCAAGTTTTTTCGGGTTCGAGTTCTTTCGGGCTCGAATCATTTCGAGTTCGGGCTATTTTGGGTCCGGGTCATTCGGGTTTGGGTTTTTTCGGGTTCGGGCTCAAGTTTTTTCGAACGAGTTTTTGGGTTCGGATTTATTTTGCCACCTATAGTTAGAGCTGTTTATGAACTAGGTCATAGTTTAAAAAAATTTTATTTTAAATTCAGAATAAAATTTGACTGCGGCTGACCTGTCGACCAATTTATTGTTCACCCTTTAAGAAAGAATGATTAAAAAATTATTTTTATATTAATATTTATATATTTTTAAATTAAATTAAAATAAATATATATTAGTTTAATAATAAAACATTATTTTGAACTAGATAAACATAAAAACTAAGACTCAAACCAAGATTTGATCAAACAAGATCTGTCAACCCAGACGAGCTGATCCTTTGACAAGTCTACATAGGATAAGTTTTTAAAATTTTTTTATTTTAAATCTAGAATCGAATTTGATTTGGCCTGACCTGTTGACCAAATTATTGTTCAAGTTTTAATAAAAAATATTCAAAAAATTATTTTTATACTAATATTTTTATATTTTATAATTAAATTAAAATAAATATATATTATTTTAATAATAAAATACTATTTTAAACTAGAGTAAGTTAACTTAAAACATAAAAACTAAGACCCAAACTAAAATTTGATCAAACAAAGTCTACCGAGCCAGACGAGCTGATCCTTTCACAAGTTTACGTAGGATAAGTTTTCAAGATTTTTTTTTCTTAGGCCAGCAAGATTTGAATATTCTTCCTTAAGTAGAAAAATAAATAAATAGATAAATAAAAGAAATGCCATGTGCAAAAGAGACTAATAGAAAACCTATAACAAGTTTTTTTTTTTTCGATAAAATATCTTTATCTTATCATATGAAGCAAGCTCTTCATTAACTTTGAAAATTTCAAATGAGAGGATTTCTGACCTGTTCTTTCCTTTCTTACAAATTTGGATACTTTCCTTAAACGAACTTTTTTGATTTCCGTTTTTCACCGTAAAAAATATAACATAAATAATTAAAAAAATAAAAAAATCTCCACTTTTTCGTTCTTTCTTTCGTTCATAAAGAACTAATTATTTTTGTTCGTTATATATCTACTTTCAGATAAAAACATGAGACGTAAAAAGCAAGTTTAGCTCAGCTGTGTCAGCGGCGCGTTTGGTAGGCGCGTGACTCAATAGTTTTGTTGACCAAATCTGGAACTGCCACTACTTTATTTTAAAAATGTCCACATACCCAAACCACCATTTCCGATTTTGCACAAACAAATAATTAATGAAAAGAAGGTTAAATTAGTCTTTTCATAAAATTAATAAAAAATGAGAATCATTTAATCCTGTCCTTTTTTGCAACTGAAAAATCACAACGTTAAGAAAAAAGGATAATGAAAGGCAGAAAAAATTCCCTCAACTTCTTCCTCTGCCCGTCTATTTATTCGGTGCATGGTTTAAGCCCCTCTCTTTCTTTCCACCTTCCTTTCAACATTTGAAGTTGCATTTTCCATTTTCAGTTACATTGACCATTTTGCCCTTACCTTCCCAATTAGAACCCATTTCACTTCACTCCAATCGTTTTTTCTTTGATCCTCAAAGAGAATTGATTACTTCGAATTCTCAGTACAGAAAAGTAATCGAGAGGAATTTTTAGTTATGTTGGGGACAGGATTGGGATTCAGGAGAGTTCGTGGAGAAGATCGGTTTTACAATTCGGCCAAGGCGAGAAGGTCGTATCAGAACCAGCAACGCGATCAATTACGGAGAGCTCAAAGCGATTTTATGGCTAGTCTATTAAAGGATGAACCGGTGGTCGCTCATGTGAAGCGGGAGTCAGAGAAGTGGGTTGGTTCAACTGGCCATCGTGAATCTGATTTTATTCCTGCTTCTGAACCGGTTGTTTCTCCTTTGAGTAATTTAGAGCGGTTTTTGGACTCGGTCACGCCTTCCGTCCCTGCACTTTATCACTCTAAGGTTTATTCAATCTCAAAATGATAAATTTTTTAGTTGCTTTTTTTTTTTTTATTTATTCGGTTTAAATTAGATTTCGTTGTAGATTTTTTTGAGTTTGTGGTGATTTGAAGTAAGAAAAAAGAATGTTTTAATTTGATACTGTTTATCGAGTACTGAAACTGAAAATCACTTAAAAATGTTTAAATAATTAGTTTTAGGTGTAGTTTAGGAAAATTTTAGGAGATTGAGTATTTCATTTTTCTTTTTCTTTTAAATAAGATTGATATTTGAAAATGGGTGTGGCAGAGGACGAGGAGAATGTGGCGGACGTGTGACGGAGAATCTCAGCCATATTTCGTGTTAGGTGATTTGTGGGAGTCATTCAAAGAGTGGAGTGCATATGGAGCAGGAGTCCCACTAATTTTGAATCACAGTGATTCTGTTGTTCAGTATTATGTGCCTTATTTATCCGGTGTTCAAATATATGCCGATTCTACGAAGTTGGCTGCCAAGTCTAGGTATAAATAATACATTGCTTGCATTGAAGTTTATTTGGTGTACCCCTGTAGGGCATTAGTGTTTAGTTCTGCATAATTTGTTTACTCTGCGATTTTTTGTTCTTTTCTGTTAGCTATGTCAATGTGATACTATTAACTTAATTTCAGATTTTATTCTTACAGTCAATTTTGTTTTAGTACCCTTCCTTTTGAGTGGTTCTTTATGCTTGAATGATTTTTATAGTCCTCCGTCGAGGGCTTCCTGCTTGTTCTGAACTGACAAAACTCCATGTCAATTTATTCAGTTAAAGCGTGATTTTCTTGTTTGAATGTAATTAAGTGCAATCTATAACCATGGGAGTTCGGTTCTCATACTCAAATTGTCTCAAGTTTCCTGTGCTGCATTGCCTAGATTTGGTTGGTCTTTTGGTTTAAGCTTTCTTTTTCAAGGGTTAAAGGATAACATGAATATTTATAACTTCTTTTATAGCTTTTGTCGGAAGTTCAGAATAAGTTTGTGACTTGATGAGTCCTATCTCTGTCCTTCTTGTTGCAAAATCCTTTCTTGTGTCCCTATTCCTATTTAATGCAAAACACAATCTAAACGATCTAACTGTTGTCATTTTGAAGCGAATCAATTGCTTTGTTAAATATAAGTGATGAACTTTAGCATTTTTGTGGGAATATCAACACAATGATTTGTTTTTGGTTTCAAAATTTTCAATCTGTATATAGTTGAAATGGTAAACTTGATGGTTAAACTGGATGCTAACCTAGTCCTGGCTTAAGAGTTCCTGCAGACTTTGCAGTCATTGTTGCCCGAACCTTTTTTTTTTTTGCCTGATCTCCTTATTCTGTCTTGAGAAATAGATATGGTCTAAGCAAATGATTTTGATGTTGCTCCCATTTATTGTTGGCTGGGTAGTTTGTTAGAAATTGTTATTGTTTGATAGTTGCATCAAATAAAATATACAAATTGTTTTGTGTCATATTTAATAATTATTGATTCCCTTTATGATAGGCAAGCCGGTCAGGACAGTGATAGTGATTTTAGGGACTCAAGCAGTGATGGTAGCAGTGATTGTGAACCTGAAAGAGGATCAAATGTTTTGCAAGAAACAAGAAATCACCGCATGGCAAGTGAGATGTCACTTAGCATGGATAGATTGTCCATGGGAAATCAGCAAATACCTCAAGAAGACTTATCCAGTGATGAGGGTGAATCTGTCAATTCTCGAAGTTGTTTGATTTTTGAGTATTTTGAACGAGACCCTCCTTATAGCCGAGAACCTTTAGCTGACAAGGTTAATATGTCTTGTTCGTTTCTTTCCTCTCTCCCTTTTACAGAAGGATGTTTTTATATTGTCTGGATCAATGCTTTTCTCATTTTTGGTCACTTCCTAAATATGTGGTAACAGATTGCAGATCTGGCCTTCCGGTTCCCCGAACTGAAAACACTAAAAAGCTGTGATTTGCTATCTTCCAGCTGGATTTCTGTGGCATGGTATTATTATCTATTTTTGTTGACATAACATTTGTTTCCAAACTTGCGTTTGCTTATGTGAGTGCTATTTTATTCTGAAATTCTTGTAGGTATCCAATTTACAGAATACCTACTGGACCTACATTAAAAGATCTAGATGCTTGCTTTCTGACTTACCATTATCTTCATACACCCATAGGAGGTAACATAGAATTTTCATTTTAAAATTCTTTCATTTTTAGTGTGTGTGAACTAGGGAATGAGGCTAGGCCTTCTTGTTGAAAAATCTTCCTGGCTTTCACTTGTTGTGAATCTTTTACATCTCTTACAAGCTTTATTAATTACTTTGTCAAATGGTGCTCGAGAGTATTTCATGACTACTTGTAAAATGTGAAAGTAATTTTACGCATTTTAAGAGCTGTGTCTTCTTCTCTTTATCAATTTTCCTCAAAAGTTTTCCCGCTTGACTTCAAAGTAGTTGCTGAATATCTTGCTCTGTTTTAGTGAAGTCCTATTTTTTGTTCGTTTTAGTATATTTGTTAAACATTTTGTAGATAAAAATGTCTTTTATGGCAATTTTTTGTAGCTGATTGCATAACCTGGTGTTTACAGACTTGTCATTAATCAGTAACAGTTTGCGCTTTCATAAGTTTTGGTAGCATTTCTGTGTTGGAAAAGAAATCTTATCTGTTGCTGTTATGTAACTTTCATATTTCAGGTGGACAAAGTGCTCAGGCACCAGTTGTGACATGTCCCAATGACATGGATGTTGTTCCAAAGATGTCGTTGCATGTTTTTGGTCTTGCATCATACAAGTTCAAGGGTTCCTTGTGGACACCTAATGGAACAACTGATTGTCACTTAGCAAACAGCCTATCTCAGGCTGCTGACAATTGGTTGGGACTTCTTCAGGTCAATCAGCCAGATTTCACATTTTTCTGCCGCAGGTGATAGTCAGATGTCTCTGTAATGGTAGTACTCCTATCATTCCAGAAGGGAAGTGCAATCATTGCTTGTCAAATATGTTGCCTACAAATAGTGACACCTCAGTTTTGGAAGTCAAGGTTATAGTTCAGTTTGGGGTGTTTGTCTTTTGTAATAATTTATGAAAGAACTGGAAAAAAAAATGTTTGACACATAATGCTTCTGGATGAAAGTGAAGAAGTGAAGCTTTTGGGATAATAAAGGAAGTGAATGGAGAGAATTTAGACCCAGAATCTGACGGAAAGCTGACCTGGAGCCAGTGTGATGGTGGTTTTTGCTTGCTATCGGCATATGTTTGTTTCATCTTGCTTTTCTTTTATCATGTTTTAATTTTAAATTATGGGTAAGTTAAGAAAAAAAAAACAGGCGTAATTTTTTTTTGTCCTGATCATCAAAATGTAGTATTTCATGTTTTACTTGACATTACAATTTATGAAGGGGATTTTGGTAGGGTGGTTGTAAAGTGCCGGCTTTGGGCTATTATCCCAGATATGTATTGTAATGCGAATATTTATTAAATTTAATCTCTGACTAGCTTTTGTTCTACATTTGGTTTCGACATCAATTGTCATCTATAGCAGTGAGATAGGAATGTGCCATTGAGGGTGATCAATTTTAAAGGGCATCGACTCTGCTCCTTGAGCAATTTTGTCACTGTATCATATTTATCAGTTGCATGTTATCTGCTGTCTTTTTTTTAATGGTTGTTTCAGTACCTGAGTATTTGGACATAGATATGAGTTATGTTCTTCTAAATACATGAAAAGATTTTAAAAAATTGAATATATTTATGTTTGACACATTTGTATTCGAGTCAACTAAATAAATAGCTTGAGTCAAGTAAAAATAGCTTCACGAATGTTGATTTAGTTGGTTTTGACTTGGAGAATCCGGGCACAAAAGGCAGCAACAAAGGTAAGAGATCAGTCTTCGTTATCCGCTGGGAGTTGGAGCTTTTTGTCCAAGACCTTCGAACATATTTTGGACATCATTCTGTGGAATGTATCTAATTCGGATGGTTGGTCTATTGACATCTTCCCTGTCATGGTCCTTGCATCCTGTCTGTCTGTACTCTCTCATCTTTAATATTTCTTTATATATCGAACCAGTCCTTACTGCTGCACCCATTTGCTTCAGCCTCTTCTCTTGTTGTAAACTCGATGCAGTGTTTGCCCACACACACATCAATGAATGTACCCATTTCAGTTTGGATCAGAATCAGAAAGAGCAAAGGAATTAAAGGAGAAAAATCCTAAATAACTAAATTGTAGTGAAGACAAAGAATTAATCATTTTTGCTAACCTCCAGAAAATTGGCTCCGACTATCAATTCAGATTCTTGGGCTGAAATGAATCTGTTGCCTGAACAATAGATGTTTTTTTCCATAAAGAAACTTCGAACAATTATCTTTCTTTTCTTCTCCATCCCCTGGTTAAGCTCAAGAGTTTTTGGAAGTGATACTGAGCTGCTAAGTTTTTTTTCTCATAAGCAATCACCGGCTTCACAAACTCCTGCATAATATATGTTGACAATCATACTCATTTTAGGTACGACTACTGAGTTTCATAGGACGACATTTATACTGAAAACTGAACAACTATTAGTGATGTAGTGATACCTGATACGCAGATGCACATCTGAATCTGGTTGCCGCATTCGCTCTGGATGAAACTGAAGCCCCATAATAAATATACCTTCATCAGGATTGTAGGCATCAGGGTCATAATACCCTTCCACCAAACTATGGAGAAAAAGCCATTTGTACAAAACGCTGAGCTAATTTCTTTACACTTTGGTGGTGATAACTATTTACCATGATTTCCATTTCATTTTTGTTCAACCAATCCTTAAACCATCGATGCAAAGAGGTGTTTTTGACTACATTCACCACATGCCTATGCCATCATAATTCTTGTAGTTCATATGAACAACTCTTTGTCCTTCTGAGCTTTTCTTTGCTACTTCTTTTTCTAGATCTTGACACAATGTACCTCCACATGCAACATTAAGGACTTGTGATCCTCTACATATGCCCAAATAGGGTATGTTTCTTTCAAGACAGAGCTTAGCAAGCCTCAACGCAATTTTATCTTTCTCTATGTCAATTGAAGTATCACTTGCATGAAGTAGTCTAGTCGCTTAAGTTCCTCTGTTCTAAAATCAGACAGTTCAGCATCATCAAGGGATGGATCAATATCCTTTCCTTCACAAAGAAGAACACCATGAATAGGTTCAAAGCTTTGAAGTAGCATGTGGACTCCATTCACTCGTGGGACGATCACAGTCACTGCTCCATGGCTTAAAATGAGATCTAGATTATATTCTCCTGCCCAAAAAGGGAAAAACATCATGTCACTGAGAATTTCACCAATGTTGCCATCATACATTGAAACCGATTTCCAATTGACTTTCTGCCGTTCCCAACACAACTTTTATAAAACATAGGGTTCATGCAATCCCATATATTGCGTAGATTAGAGAACTGAGTTTATAATGCGCAAGTTATTTCTTTTATAATTTATAATCAATTTGATCTTTCTATTTATATGAATAAATGCGTGTAGTTTATGAGATTTTATGCGCGGTGTTATTGAGTAATGTCAATTTATGAGATTATTATGACTACTACATGTACAAGTTTCCCCCCAAAGTTACGTCAATATGCATTCAGGCAGGCAGGCAGGCAGGTAATTTCATGTCGGAAATGCATAAATATTTCAAAGAGAAAAAAGGTGTAGTCTAGAAAATCAAGGGAGAAAGGACAAGGAACGGAATTGACCCACAAAATCCACGAACTTATTTTTCCGAACTGTTCGTCGGGAAACGATTAGAACCCTGGAAGAATCATCAAGATATCAGAAGCCATGGACTCCATAACCCTAAGAAATGAGCAGGCTGCGAGCGGTGAAGATTACCGTTTGATCGATTTAGTTTCCTTGACTGATGTTGATTGTTTCTAACTCAGATTACAGAGGTAGCCGTAGTAGGCGCCGCGTATTTGCATGTATTAATGTAAATGAAATTGCAACGTGTTGGTTTGAACAAACGTTTTTGTTAGCCCTTTAATAGTGTATACTGTTAGTGTTAGCGTGATATTTAGCTTTAAACCTCGACCTCAGATTGAATTGGTTTGGATTAAATTGAAATGCTGTTGTGGAGATGATATTTATGAAGAACACAACTTATCAAGACTCTGATTTGAGGCTACAATTTTGGTTTCTTGTCTGTCAATACTCAATGTTTGATTAATCCTTGGATTCATTGGCTGCCATGTTAATTATTGTTAATTAGGCATCTATACATAGAATGAAATCATCAATAATATATATATATATATATATATTATTAAACAATTTTCAAAGGTTTCCTTTCAACACCCGTTCATGCAATTAATTGATAAGTTTTTTTTTTTTTTATACTTATTTAAAGGTAAAACAATGTCATTTTCCATTTAGTTAATTTTTTTTTTAAATGAAAGATTTAGAGGAGAGAGAATGTTCTAAAGTTGTAAAAAAAAAAGAAAAAGAAAAAGAAACAAAGAAAGTTCCTAACCTATAAATGAAACATTTGAGGTAAAAGGGGCCATAGATAAGGGGAAAAAAAATCGAAGATCTAAGAAAGGCAATAGAAGTTTATGGAGAGTGATGAGTGAGTCGACAAGCTATGGAATCTTCCTTTGTATGTAAAGATTTGCTTCCCAATTCAACCACATAGAACAAATAGGCAACTGAAGCGCAATGAACTTTGTCTAATCAAAACTATAAAAATTCAACTAAAACTAGTTAACACATGCATCAATGCTCCCTCGTTGAAGTAGCTCCTAGTTCTTAAAGGATCAAAATTAGCTCTAAGATATTTTTGCTGTGATTTAAAAAGAATTTCCGAGGTAGTATCTTTTAGGAAAGAGTTTACCCATTGAACCAAGGCTTTAATGATTGCTTGATTGCCCTTTCTTGAGTTGAGCCAAGGGCCTGCCTCCTTGAAAAGCATAAAGAATGCAACCAAGTATCAACCTCTTTGAGTTAAGGTTAACATCACTCCCATTCTTGATCCAAGATCACATTTAAATTCTTTAATCTAAGCCAAAGGTCTGCCTTTTTAAGTTAAGATTGTCCAGTCCCATTCTTGATGTATTTTTCTCTATCATAAATTCCTTAGAAAAATTTGCTAGAGCTCAAAAAGGTGCTATGGTCATAGTAATCTTTAAGGTATCAAAACCTTTCTATACTGCGTAACCCCAAACGAAAGCATCTTTAATAGATTAGTCAATGAATTGCCTAAGGTTGTACATTTTGATAAACCTCTTGTTGCAATAACCAGTAAGCCCCAAGAATCCTCTCAATTCTTTGTAACTCTATGTTGAGGCTAGTTCAAAACATAGATCTTTCTTTTAATCCATAAAAAACCCTTTGACAAATGATAAGATGCATGCCCTTAGTACCCTATTTTGTAAGATGCAAAAATATCATGACATGTACTTTCTTTAGTGATCAGTTAATTTGCCTTGATTACTTCAAAAACCATCTCCAAATGTTTTAGATATTGCTCCAAATCAGGGGTATATAAGAACATCATCAAAGATAACTAATACAAGCCTTCTCAAATAGGTCTAAAATGCAATTAATTAAGTTTCAAAAGGTAGAAGGGGTATGTATTAGACTAAATAGCAATACTAAGAACTAGCTAATCACTTGGGCAAGTCAGGTCAATTTTGATTTAGGTTAATTTGGGCTTTTCCATATTCAAGTCATTTGTTGGTTCAGACTATTTTGGTTTGAGGTCATAATTTAGGTCACTTCAATTGTGAATCATTTCGGGTTTTGATTATTTTGAAGTTTAGGTTATTTTATTTTTAGTCATTTCAGGTTCAATTTAATTAGGTTTAACACTTAAGTTAATCAAGTTCGGGTCATTTTGGATTTGGATGATTTAGGATTCAGGTCAATCAGGTTTAAAACTTAGGTTAATTAGTTTTAGGTCAATTTGTTTAACACTTGAGTTTATCGGGTTTTGATATTTTTGGTTTATTCTTTTCAAGTTAATTGTTTGGTCAATTTGGTTTTGACTCATTTTGGGTTTGGGTTATTTTGGGTTTAGGTTACTTTGTGTTTAAGTCATTTTTAGGTTTGTGTCATTTCAATTTGAATCATTCTAGATTTAAATCATTTTTGGGTTTAGGTGTTGACTTTTTCTGATCAAATGGGTTGAGTCAGGATTGAGTTCAAAAGAATTGATCGTGTTTTCTAGTTCTGGTCAGAAATAACAAATCTACTAAGAACTCATAGTGCACATCATGAGTTTTAAAAGTAGTTTTATGAATGTCATCTTCATGCCCTATGATTTGATGGTAATATGACCTTAAATCCAACTTAAGAAATTGGTGGAACCTTTTAATTCATCTAGCTTCTCCTCAACCATAGGAATAGGAAATTTATCCTCGATAGTTAGGTGATTGAGTTTCATATAATCCACACCCATTCTCAATGACATATCTTTTATCTTCACCATGATAAAGCGAGAAGTAACTAAAATACTATTGTTTCTAATAATCCCAGTAGCTAGCATATTTTAACCATAATTTCAATCTTCTTTTTTTGCATTGCAGGGTATATATTACCTTAGCTTTACTTTTTTCACCTTTATTTTTTAGAGTAATCATATCATTTTGGTGATTATATTACCATGGTAATTGGATCACTTCAGTGATCTTAAAAATCATATCAAACATTATTTTACAAAATTATAATTACTAAAAAGATAAAAATAAAAGCACATAAAAACATCGTGAGTCTATAGATAAAACTTAGCATCATTTATATTTATCAAAACTATAATCGATTATATGGATAAAAATATAGTATTATTTATATTATCTATATATGCAAGTGTGAACTCCAAAAATGCTAAAATTGAACGATGTAAATATTCGTGTAAGCCCTGTAAGCCAATCATTGTGGCTTTTAAGACATTTGCATTTACTGATTTCTTGTAAATAGACATTCTATTTTATTAATGTTAAAGAGGTATTCCTTTATCCATAAGAATCTTTTTGATAATTGTTATAAATATCTTATGTAGACAAAGCCTACGAAACACATTAGCTTTGTATGCAAATTGTAAAGAGTTACAATTGTGAGATTTTTATGCATAAAAAATCATGTTTCTAAAAACCATTCTTGGTATTGTATTGTGAAGATAGGGCATTGACAATGCCTAAAGACTGGTATATATTAAGCCTCTATGCATATGATGCACAACTGATCTCATAAATTAAAGTATAAAGATACTTGGAGACAATTTATGGGTGCTAGTTTTTGCAATAAATTCACTAAACATGACCTGCTCTGAGAGTTCTATTTAGTATTTCACATACGTGTCTATGAAAATATTCTCATATATTAGTAATGTAAATGATCCTTAGACTTGTGACACTAGGTCATCTCGTATCTGGAATGTCATGCTTTGATTCCATCATGAATGGGTCTACAATAGATGGCTGCTTATGGTAGGGTGGTATTGGGTATAGCATGAATCGTATAGCAGATGAATGAGAAGTTTAGAGAGAATTCATCACCCCAAGTGATATGAAAGGACATATCTCACATGTACTTGACCCTTATTAACTTAAAGTCCTTGGCTAAGGCAATATTAATTGGAGTTAACACATAAGGGTTGCAAATGAATATGGAAATGGCTAAGAATAGACATTGAACCATGCTCTTACAATTTTTGAGATACATGATGAAAGGATATTAATTACAGAAATACTATACATTAAAGGGCTTGTCAAAACCATATTTACCTCTTTGTATGTTGGGTGGCCATAATGCATTACTAGATGCCAATCTTGGCTTATAAATATAAATATTCTTAATTGATAGATGCCAATCTTGATCTATATATTCTTAATTGATAAACGCTAATCTTAGTCTATAAATATAAATATTTGTAATTAGGCAATTTATATTTATTGACAATATGAAGGGGGTCTAATAGGTCACACACATAAAGGTGATTTAATGGAATTAAAATGGGATTGGACTACATCGTAGGGATATTGATCTCTTAGGGACTTAATTGGATAGTTCAATTAAGTCTAAGGGTTAAAGCGCAATTAAACCAAAATTGCAAGATTTGCGTTTAATAGAACTATTTAATTGTTGCTTTCTCGTCCATTGCTTAGAGATTTTTGACTCCACCAAATTATGAATTAGGTTTAGCTATATGTTATAAATCATTTTTCCTTTTAGTTCTTTAGTGCAATGATGGTGTTCATCAAGGGAAGGTTTATGAAACCTAAGCCTTTAGCACAGTTCCTCATTAAAACACAATCCTCACCTTGTGAATATTTCTCGAGTCACTCGTCTAGATCAATGTTAGAGGCTAAACAATCGGACGGCTTGGGTTTGCTATAATCGGGATCAGTATGCAAGAGCTAGTAAAGATCGAATCTAATTTGGATCTTGACAATCTCAATTTGAGGTATGATTTACATAAGTTAAAGACGTATAAATTGATCTTTCGATGGAATTTGGTATCATTTTAATTTATTTTTTATTGCATAATTTACTAATAATTTTTATTAAATTTATTTTTTATTCATTTGAGCATGACATGGATTCCAATAGTAAATACCTTTTTAAATATTTAAAATTAACAATGTTATCTTATTAAAATGTAATTTTATTAATTTATTTAAATTTAACTATAAATTTAAATGAACAAGTAATTAAAATAGAGTCCACATGATATTAATCTACTTTAAAATTAATAAGATTTTTATTTAAATATGTTATTTTATTAAATTATTTAAATTTAAATTAATGAATATTTTTAAAAAAGAGTTCACATGACATTAATCAACTTTAAATTTATAAAATTTCCTAGTTTAAATATGTAATTTTTATTAATAAAATGGAACTATAAATCTAAATGATATAACTCTATATTTACTATTTTATAATAACCTTTTATTTAATTCGCTCAAGTTTTTTATTAAAAAATATTAATAAAATACATCCATAATTAGTAAATAGTAGACAAAGATAGGGAAAATAGTTTTACATTTTAAGGTTGTTGATTTTTTAAATTAAGATTGTTCAAAAGTTGTAAAAATCTATGTTATATTAGTAACTAAGTATTTATTAGTTTCAAGAATTCTAAATATATGATGTGTCTAAATAATTGATAAATGTTACGACAAATATGAAATAATTTAAGATAGTTAATATTGCAAACTGAGGTTATTGAAAAAACTACAAAACTATTGAACATTTGAGTAATTTTTATCTCCTATTTTAGTAGCTTATATTATACATAAAAATTACTAACGATATACTAGTATATAAAGATTATATATTGTGAGCTTAGTTATATGTTAAGAAAATAACTTAAATATTTTGATATTACTAATTTAATAAATTAAAGTTATTGAAAAACTATGAAGCTATCTTATGTTTAGAAATACTGAGTTATTGAATTTTAATCATATTTTTCATAAATATTATTGAAAAAGGACATATATGTCCATTATTATTATATAAAACTATTGTTATTTCAATAACTTTATATTTCTATAGAATTGCTTCCAAAAAAAATATATAAGAGATATTTAAATGATGAATAATAGTTATGAAAAATATAGCATACAAAGTTACTAATTTTGTATACCAAAGTTATTAAACTATATATTATTTAATCAATTCATATGTACTACTAATTTGCAGTAATAAAATTGATTATTTTAGTGAAAATTTTACTAAAATATTATTCATAAAATTAAATAATTACTAAACGATGAATGTAATAGAAATAAAAGATTAAAACATAATAATATATGATCAATAACATAGCAGTAAGTTGCTAATATATTAGTAGATATATGATAATATCATATTAATAAATCGTGAATAACATGATATTGAATAATTGATTTAGTAGTGTAGTTACGATTAATAACATAATAGTAAATAATTAGAAATATAATAATAAATTTTTTAATTATTATTATAAAAATTTATAAGTTGTTAACAAAAGATAAATAATTTTTATACTTTTAATTAAAAAATAAAAAAATTTTGTTCTAATTTTAAATTTTATGATTATGTCAATTTAAAATATTAACTCATGATTAAATCATCAAGCTGACAATGTCTAAATGAATATTTATTTTATAAAATATAATTTGATTTGATTTAGATAGAAAAAATCTAAGACTGCTCTTTTCCTAATACTTATATCAAAGGCTTAATTTTCTTATTTATACGTAAACAAGTGCTCATTAGTTTTCTATTTATTCTTTAATATTCATTCAAATATTTTACTTTATTATTACTAACATGTGTATCCGTAGTAAATTCAAGCTAATTAATTTGATTATATTATTTTTTATTTTGAAATATTTAATGTCTACGAGAATTTTAAAGAACAAAGTCATAGTTTAAAAAACATTGATTTGAAGAATATAAATTTGTTTAAGATGCTCTTGCATATTTATTGTAAAAGATATGGTAACCACATTATTGTGCATTATTACATTAGTTTCGTAACATTTTTCTATTTCAACTATTGTATTACTTTAAATAAATTTGAGATAACTAAAATTAAATAAATGTTACTAAAAAATATTTTGACGTTATTAATTTTACAAACTAGTATTGCTAAAAAAATTATAAATAGATGATATTTTGTAACTCTATAAAATCTATTTTAGTAACATTAATTTATTGAATTTGGCATTTTCTTTGTAAAAATTATTAACAAATTACATTCTAGTTATTAAATACAAGATGAAGACATGGAAATAATCATAAATTTTGAAGTTACACATTTCATAAATTGATGTTATTGAAAAGCTATAAACTATACGTTATTTTAGTATCATGTTGCTGTCGTAATATATCGAGGTACAAACGTCAACATATTGGAGCAGTTAATACTTCGAATTATTGTAGGGCCTCATCTAGTCAAACAAATCACTCATTTGAAACTTTCATACTGAAGTACGAGATTGACTAGGTTAAGGAGTCGCCACCATTCTTTTTTGGTTAGGTGTGATCAGTCATTTATTAAAACCATTCACTAAAGAGTCACAAAACTTTAAATGAATGATTTTACGGTCTGCATTTAAGAAAAATCTATAAGTTGGGCTTTAGAGTCCGTTACACCACAAGTAAGGACTTGGTCCCTCTTGTGATGCCCAATAAATTGGTACCAACTAATCACCCGTATTTGAATTTGTTTTTTCTAGTTTCAATCATAATCCCTTTTTATTTATCAAAATCAAACAAATATTACTAAAAATAGAAAACATGTATCCCAAGCACTCGTACTGAGTAGTCGTGAGAGCAACCAATTGTTGGTTCAAGACTAGTTGAAATTTACAACTAATTTGAAGCTAAAATCATTTATAAAAGAAAAATTCCATAAAAGCATTTAACTCCAAAAAATTCAGTAATTGACTTAATTTTCAATATTATTGATCAAATTGAGCTATATTTAAGAAATTACAAAATAATAAACTTGGACTAAATTAAAGAAATCACAACTTTGCAAACAAGATTAAAAATCAATTTTATTTAAAATTCAACTTGGAAGCCTTAATGTGAGCCACTAGGGACCTTCTATAGGACACTCCTAGACCTATTAACACACTAAGCATAACTTTCAGAATCAATTCCAAGGCATCCAAATGCCTCAAAATAAGTAACACCAAACTTGGAGATACTCAAAATTTATGGATGGATTTGACTTTTTAAGTTCTATGAATTTATTATAGATTATTTCTATCACGTAAAATCAATGAATCAAATTTTTATGAATGTTGACTCATTATACTTCAACCCAAACATACTGAGAAGATGCCAGAGAATTATTTTGGCTATCACATAAATTTTTTCAATTGGACGCTACTACATCACACTGCATGTTCGACCAATATGCATTTCAGATTTTCTTCCTGATTCATTTGGAATACCCACCAGATGAGTCATATATTCTTGGAGAGATTATTCATTCTAGTTTTATCTAAAAATATGAGAAAAATACACAAAAATGATAATCCTTGTAAAATATATCTTGTTTTATAGCTCAGACACTAAAACAGAGCTATGCAAACAGCTCATGTTTTGAGATTTTTCTATATTTGTTTGGTCAAGAAATTGAATGTTTTAAAAAACTATCATGTAGACCCGAAGAAAATTACAAGAACAATACCAACATAAGATTCCTAAGTCTATAACCTATTCAAAAATATTTTTTTCTAAGACTACTATGCTAGATGTAATAGTAGCTCTGACACAACTTGTGATTGTCAAGCATTATTTTTTTGTTAATGTTTTCGACACTCGGAGGTCTAGTAGTGAGACTCTATGAATGTCTTATATGAGGAAACAACAAACCTTCAAGTGACTTGACTTAGAACTATTTTTTTGACATTGGCGATATGCCTCAGAGCCACAGGAATGTCTCCACTTTTATTGCTTTTATTCATTATTATTTATTCTTAACAAGTGAGAAACACACCAATGCCATTTACTTGTGTGCTATAACCAGCACCTATAGTGACACTAATCATCATACTTTGAGTCACCTAAATATTCCCTAATGAACCACATCAGGGCTTACCAAGTTTAAACTCAACAAAACACTTTAAAACATTTAGAAAACATTTTTATTGGCTCCAAATCAGCTCTATACAAGTATTTTATTGCATGTATGCAAGTTGTTCATTGGAGAACTTATTAAACAAAACCAAGCCTCCATTCACCTATTGATTAAGTGAGCTAAGACTTGTTCTTGGGGGTTTTTTTAGAAGACAATGTTTTTACACATCCTAACATTCTAACATGCATTTCCACAAACATGTAGTATACTACCTAGTTTTATGAACTAATCAACCACAAACCTCTTCTAATATAAGAACTTCTATAGTTGAATCAATCCTAAGCTACACATCTTTATCTAAACAAAAATTCTCATTAAGCTCAATCATATAGCATCAAAGATCAAAGATCATACATGGATTTCAATTCAACAACATGCTTTAACACTCAAACATTCTTTTCAATCATTCAACATCATAGTTCATCATTCAAGTACATGTTTATCTAAACTTATCTAAGCTTAATTTAGCTAAACTCATCAAGATTTAACAAGATCAACACCATATACGCCAAACTGAAACTAGATCAAGGCAAACCGAGGTGGTTGAATGCTTTTCTTCTTTTTTCTTTTGTTCAAGCCCTTAATTAAGTTCATTAAGCTTATATTTCATTGTTGATCAGAAGATTTAGCTTAAATTACCTAGGTTCTAACTTATTTTAGCTCATATTAGCTCATCGCCTTAAGATCACTAACAATTGCATCATTTAAACACAAGATCAAGCAAAACTAAAGTAATCGAGCTTGAGATCTCACATTTAATAGTGTTTAAACACTCTCCAAGCTTAGAGATGAAGATTTCATCATTTAATCATTCTAATTTTAGCTCAAAATCATTAGATCCTATTTTGAATTAACCAAAATCATTAAGGTCTAACCTAAATCAAGTGATCAAAACATAGCTTAAGGAGATTACAATGTTCAAACCTAGGTTTATTTTTACGAATGTGATCTCAAGTTAGATTTCAATATTTAATCACTCAAATATGCTTAGAACATCAATAAATTAAGTAATCTTAAGCTCAAATCCAAAGAAATCAAGATCATGGAAGATTAAACCATTCGAATGAGAGATCTCATCAAATCACCATGACCAAATGGCCTTCAAGCATAATTCAACATGATTCAAGCATTAAAAACATGAAATTCAATTGAAACTAACAAGAAAAGTTAGGAATATTACCTGTTCCAAGCTTAATCTTTTAAGAAAATGAGAGAGGGAAAGCTTGAAAAAATATTCAAGGTCTAGGAAAAATATTTGAATGTTGAATGAACAGTCTAAGGTTTCTTCCAAAAAGATGATAGCCGTTGGCTGTTCATAGGCTAAGATTAATGAGCCAAATAAGAGCACATTAAGCACATGCATTAATTCAGCCAAAGCTTAATTTAATGACAAAAAATGTATAACTTTTTGTCACGTTCAATTGAACTTGATATGCATTTGTAAAAATACAATTAAATGTTCTATCCCGCACTAAAAATGTTTCCTAATAACTTCCTTTAGAAAAATCTAAAATTTTTTATCAAGGACCTCTCAAATTAAGGCCTCGGGAACTCCCAACACCTTAATTTCTAAAGTCCTTTCATGACTCAATCTTGATTACACTTTCTTAACCTAAGGTCCATGTTTAATTTCATTTCGCTGTAATCAATTTTAAAATTCGAGTTCTAAAACACTTCAATTTCAAAATCTTTTTTTCATCCAAATGTCTTTAATAAAAATTTTTATCACCTTAAAAGACTTCTACCTGTCAGCTTTTGATATTCTTGGACTTGTAGGACTAGGGTCCTAAGTTTCCAAATTTGGCCTTGCCTTCTAATAAGAAAATTAAGCTCTTATGCCTTATTATATTAAACTAAGCTTATGGAAACAATTTGAAACCTCAATGGAACCTTTCTATAGTCTATAACTCATTTGAGAGGATCCAGACCTTGAAAATCCCCTCTAACCCATAAAATCAAGAAAAAGTCAATTAGGGGCCAAGACAAAATAAGGTGTATATAGTTTTTAATTTTAGTAATCTTAAATTAGTAAATTTGTAAAAAAAAATTTGCAACAAAAATGTAAGATTTCTATAATAGATAAATATTATAAAAAGTATGAAATATTTTCAGATTACTGATGAAGGTTATTGAAAAAACTTTAAAGCTATTGAATAAATTAGTAACTTTTATACCCTATTTGAGTAACTTTAAATTACTAAATTTTATTCTTACTTTTTGTAGTTATTGATGAAGCATTTCATATTACTAACTATTTTATGAAAATTATAAAAATAATTATGTATTTTGAAGTAGTTATATAAGTTACGAAAGAAAGTATAACTACTTGGAGATTACTAATTTAAAATATTAAAGCTACTAAAAAGTTGTGAAATTGTCTAAAGTCCGATAATTATATTCTAGAAAAATTAAATTACTAAATTTTGCTCATACTTTTTATAGAAGTTATTAACAAAGAATGTGTATATTCATGATTGCTAAATAATAGATCAAAATTATAAAAAAAAAATTTTGATTTTGCAAATTAATGTTTTTTAAAAGTTGTAAAACTATTTGCTATTTCAATAATTAAAATCTTATATTCCAATAATTTTAAGTTGATGAATATCTATAGAAACTTCTTACGAAATATGTCTAAAATTTCTAAATTACTGATTTTGTATGACAATGTTATTGAAAATGTTATAAAGTTATATAATATTATAGTGAATTCATAAATGCTATTAATTTATAATTCAGTCATCATATTTAATGCATTTAAATTGAAAACCTTATAAAAATTGTTACTAAAAAATTTTAAATAATTACTCAATGATGAATAACATAAGATTAAAAGATGAATAACATGTAATAATTGATTAATAACATGTATTATATTTTTTTCTAAGATATTAGTAAATGATTGAAAATATATTATTAATTATTAATGACGTATTAGTAATGAATAGCATAATAGCAAGTTATTGACAAATAATAGTAAATAATTAATTAAGGACTAAATTTTGTAAATTTTAATTGTAAAAATAATATAAACTCTTAATAAACGATAAAGAACTTGATATTTTTAGAATATAATTTTTAAAACATCAAATTGTAGTTATAATTTTATATTTTGAAATTATGTTAACTTAGTGTGTGTGTGTGTGTGTGTATGTGTGTGTATATATATTCTAACTTACAATTAGGTCATTAAATTGAAGACTTTAGATCGAATTTTTTTTAAACAAAAATTGTTAGAAGAGAGTTTTGGACATTTAATTATTTATCAATCAAAAATAATAAATGAATAAAAAAAGTATAAGATTTTAAAATTTTACATAAGCTACGAATATAAAGGATAAAAAAATTCTACCCTTTACAAAATAATCATCTTTTTGGACATAACTATTATTAAACATTTAATTTTTATAAATTATGATAACTTAGTAGGTTAACTCAAACTTAAATATATGTCACAAGTATTTAGATTAAAAATGTTTATTAAAATAAAAATTATTAGTAAAATACGATCAAAAAGATAATAATAAATTATAGATAACATAATAGTCGATCCCATAATTAATTGTAAAAATTATATAAATTATTAATAAAAATAAAAGAATTTTCATATTTAAAAATATAAAAATTTTTATAATATAAAATTGTAATTATAATTTTAAGTTTTGTAATTATTTTAACTTATTTGTGGCTTCAGAAATTTAATTCCAAGCTCGATCAAAATTAATTTTCGAGGCAAACTTATTGGGTTCTAGCCATTTAACTTGAACTATATATAATAAATTTATGATAATATGAACATTTAAGATTGTTTAGCTTTCAATTATGGTAATATGAAATTATTTTGCTTTTAAAAATTTAATAAAATCTGATTCACTCTTAAAAAGTATCAATAGTGATATATTAATTAATTTTGAAAATAAGGGAATTATTTTTAAATACCACAAACTAAAATTAACTTTAATTAAGATTTAAGATAATACGTGGTTAATAGGTATTGAGTCGTATAGGTGCTATGGGGGTGCTAATTTTTGACAGCGCATAATCGACTTTCAAGCCCTAATTTTTGCTATCTCTAGTTTTAAACTAGACTTTGAGTTCATTTTTTGAGGGTTTCCTAACCCTTTAAAGATGAATTCCACTATTGATCAATTGCATCTAGCCCAAAAAAATTGGTGGCATGCCCTAATTTGTTAGCTATTTTGTAATAGGCATACAGGAAAGTTGGACGTATGATTCACTTTGATGAGTTAGTCCTGATATTGAACCAAATAATTTTCCAACTCTGACATGTCAGATTCACGTTTGACACGTTATGGTTGTTATACTTTTTGCATAATTATCACCTAAGCTATGGCTTCAGATCATCAAGCTCACATAAGAGAAAAAGAATATGACCAAAACCAGGGAGCTAAGTATTGAAACTAGGTAGAAAGACTACCTTAAAATCAACTTCAAAGAGCTTTCACTTTTTTTTTTAATTTTTTTACTCTTATGTTTCTTTTCTATTTGCTCAGCTGAAATGAACTTTTTCCTTTTTGGACATCCAAAAAGTTTCTAAACGCTTCTTGGCTAATTGTTCCATTCTTCCATGCATCCATCATCCTTTTTTGTGTTCCCCATGCAAGGTATCTAGCAGGCAAACTCTCTAAAATCACTTGGTACTCTAACCAATGGCTATCATCTCCTAAATAGGTTATAGAGTGAGCTTTTTGGTGGGAAAGCTTTTTATGCATGCTAGTGCTAGCTACCCTTCTATAATGGCCATATCTCTAACCTATGCATGAAAGGTTTTTTTAACTTTAACTAAAATAGCTTTTCATTACATTTCAACCAAACTAAGCTTTATTGGTTGGAAAAACTAATCTTAAGTGTCGTTGGATCCCTGCCTTGTTGGAAAACTTACTTTAGTTGGAAGGATCAAGCTAAAATCTTAAAGGTTAAAGTTAAAGATAAAATATTTTGAGAGCTTCCATTTATTTGTGAAGTGAAATGATACAATGATAAAATAAAAAGTGTTATGTATAATTAAAAAGTAACCCTAAGTTTTGTTAGGATAAACAAGAATGTAAAACATTAACAAAACATAAGTGTCTGACCTTTCAACCTCATTTTGGCTATGAAATATTGATACATATGGTAATGTATTGATAATTCATGCATATGTATCACTGTTTTGCTCAAAATCTATTGATACTTTAGCTTCCCAAAAGTTAGAACTTAGCCAAATAAATGTTGTATGGATACATGTAGGTTATGTATCGACATGACCTTTTACCCTTGAAAATTTTACCTTTATAAGCTAAAGTATCATAGGTCATGTATTCATACATCCATGTGTTTTGCATGAAAATGTTCTATTTTTGGCTTTCTATTCGATTTCTTTTATTCAATTTGGTCTTCAAACATCTTAAGCCTTCCAATTAGACCTTTGAGCATTGAAATTTGGCTAGAGATGAAAGGGAGATGTGTTCCTATCATAGGTCTTAGGCTAGGCACAGTTGGTTCAAAATGGACTAGACAAATTCAAGTGTTTACACATAAGATTTGGTAAAGCAAAGTTGCTGAGAAGTAACTACTAGATTTCTTTTACTCTAACTAGATTCTCATATTTTACCTAGGGTTTTTCTTCAGCCACTATAAATAGAGATTAAACCTTTGTATTCAAAAAAAAGCAAAAGGTAAATAAAAATGAGGTTGAAAGAATAAGAAGGAATAAAGAAGAGTAAGAAGACTAAGAGGAAAAGAAGTAGATTACAATTAACCACAATAATTGAATTTTTTCTTTCTCACTTTATTTTTATGGTTGAAAGTGATTTTGAAGCTCTATATATGATTGTTTGTTAATAAATTTCAAAATAACTTTCAACTCTCCATTGAATTTGTTATATTCTAACGATTGCGAGTCATGAATTACTATCTTGCTTATTTAGGTGCACAACTAGATGAATATTATAATGATTTGATTGTCAATTAGTGTTTTAATCCATAATTCAAGATTCCTGACATAAGTAGCAAACTGTCATAAATGATTATGAGATATTTTCGTTCGATACAATGTAGAGTATGAATTAAGTTAATCGAACTTATGTGTTTATTCTTTTTAGATTGATGCATTCATTAAACTAAATTTAGAGTGCTTGTTCTAGATTGTTTAGTGGATCGATATTGGGTAAAGGCATTGTTCTTTATCTCAACGATAAAGTAAGGAAAGATAAAAATAATCGAGCTTGTAATTGTCTTAAGGTTGTTATTTTCAAAAGAAATTGTGAAAAATAATTATGATTATTGGCTATATAAGGTAGTGAATGATTCATTAACCAAGCTTTTTAATAAAATTGTTACTTGTTAGATATAAAAATATTTTTTCTATAAATCTTAGTTTTATTTTTATGTTTTCTTTTTTTGCTTGTATCTTAATATACTTCAACTCCTCATCAAAGTTTAGATTATGCATTTTTTGAAGTCTTTTTAATGTGTTTAATCATATTTGGTCAGAGTTTCACATTAATAACTTATAGATTAATAACAATCTCTATAGATACAGCTTTTAATTACTAATTTACACAACAACAACAACTACAATTTAGCGTAAAAATTTAAGTGATACATTATTTAGTGTATCGCTTGAAAATGATTATATCACAAAAATAACACGAACATGACAAAAATATATGAAATTTTCTCTTGTTTCTTTTCTTTCTTTCTTTCTTTTGCTTTTTTTTTCTTTTTCTTCTCTTTTTTTTTCTTTTTTTCTTGCTTTCTTTATTTCTTTGCTTCTTGCTTTCTTCATCAAAATAATAATAATAAAACCTTGCCACACAAATGGCTAGCACTACTTAAGCAATTGCCATTCAATTAGTTCCAATTAAGAGAATAACTTTAATTTATTGTATCTATTTTTTGTCCACCCTTAAAAGTTAAAATTTAGGACTAAAATACCCAATTTTCACAACACTTTTTCATTTTCCCTTAATGACTCTTAAAGTCTATGATTTATCATTTTTACCCTTATCATTTCCATAAATCGCCACAATTTAAGGCTAAAGGCAATAAAATAATGAGAATGAAGTGATGTGCAAAAGTGAAAAGAAAATGAAATTTAAGCATATATGATATAAAAGAAAAAAAATGAGGAAAAACATTAACAAAGATAATCAAATTTTCCATTTGCATAGAAAAGATAAAATGAACCAAGAACTCACTTGAAAAAACTTTAATCCACCTAAACTTATCAGACAAAAATGTAAAAGACCCAAACCTAAGAAAACTTAAAACTAAAAGTGGTCAAGCTCGAAATGACTCAAGCTTAAAATAACTCAAAAGAAAATTGAGCTAAACTCAGAATAACTCAAACTTGATATGATATGAACTCAAGATCAATCTGATCATAAACTTGAAATAACTTGAATTCTACACTAAAAGTAAAGATGATTGAATTGTAATTAAGCAATTTTTATTAAACAAAAACTTTACTATCAATTTTTGTTCTAATATCCTTTTTACATTTTTAATCAAGAGTTACAATTTAATATACATAAGGTGAAATAAAGATTTTATCAAAATTAATGATATGCTGTACTTGTAACTTGTAAGGATACTGCAATTATATGAGTACAAAACAATTTTGAATAATATAAACAAATTACAAGAATCACTTCAAACATTTTAATCAACACAAATATATGTTAATATAATTAAATATGATGAAAGAGAAGTGAAAAAAAATCAAAGGAATGGTTGCTGACAATCATGACAAAGTTGAAGTTAACTTCATTCTCCTAAGTTAGATATAATTATCCAACGTGGATAAACAACAAAAAATTAAAATTTTATCTCATAAATGACATGATATAAAAATGTTTACTAATCTGTTTCGTAGGTTAAAAGGTTCAATAAGTAGAAATCTATCACTATTTTTTATCCCTATATGAATCAAATTGAAAACCAGATTAATTAATTTTATTTAAAAAAATTATAAAGTTCATAATGAACTTCAAATCATCGTTTATATCCAAATGACTGGTATTATTATTACTGATCAGTAAAATTCACATTCAAAAAAAAGGGGGGAGAGAAAATTTTGTTTTATGGTAAAAAAATAGATAAAGAGAACATCAATAATTTGTCATAATTTTACAATAACCTTTTCTAGTCAATCTAATATCAATTCATCAACATCTACTCAAAGTAAAGTTTAGTTAGTTAACTTTGACATAAGTTTTATAGTTTTCATTTCCATTGCCTAGCATAGGATTCCAAGATGAATTAAATATTTATAAATTTTGTATAATAAATCATTAAATCTCTATTTTTGCTCTATCTTCAATTTTATCTAAAAACAGATAAACAAACATATATGTAAGAAACAAGATAAAGGTTAACTTGTTTCTAAAGTTTCAAATCAATGGGGAAATTTTTGATATTTTCATTACAATATAAAATGAAAATTACTTAAAACTTATCCAAGCTCAAATATGAACATGAACTTTAGTAATCTAAACTTGAAAGAATTTGAATCAAAAGTGACCTGAACATAAAATTACTCGGATTAAAACCTAAATATGAAATGACCTCATCTTGAACTTACCAATTGCGTCCTCTAATTATGCACAAAAAGGAAACCATTTTCTATTTATACTATTATTTAGAATCCTAGGGACTCGTAATGTATTTTGAAATGGCAAGGTATTTTTGTATATTTTATTTGTTAGTGAGGCAAAATGCATTTTTTATTTATTTTTCAATTAAGAGAAAGGCAAAAGAAAAGAGAAAAAGAGAGAGAGGAAAAAAAGAAAAATAAAAAAAGGTAAAAAAGAACGAGAAAAAAAGAAAGAGAAAGAGGAAGAGAAAGAGAAGAAATAGAAGAAGAAAAAGAAAAATTAGCAAAAAGTGGGATTTTGATATGTTCATATTTTTTTTAATGTTTTTTGTATTTAAAGTATTATAAATTGAATATAATTTTTCCCACTAAAAATTTGTTTTTGTTAGCTATATTAGCTTTGAATTAATCTTAGTTTTGATATAACTAAAACTTAAGCTTAATTAGCTTGTGTTT
>JBBYHO010000005.1:3806418-3817135 GCA_038382025.1 Adansonia gregorii
AAAATAAAATTAAGCTTTTTCCATTATGAACAAAGGAATTGGTGATTAATAAAAATTTATTTAATTAAATATCTTTTGTAATAATTTTAACCAACATTAGAGCTTATATAAGTTGTTTTACCATACAACATATCTATAAAAGAAAAGAGTTTATAAAAGTAAATTTATTAAATAGCTTATTATTTAAAACTCTTATTTTTTGAAAAAGTTTTATAATAGTTTTAAAAAAAAAGCTAAACCCAATAAGTAATAAATATTAATAAAATTTAGTAATATTGTATTATAAATTAACCAAGTTTTGAATTTAAAACAACTTTACTAATGATAAATCAAATCAAATCAAAATAAAGCTGAATTATGTGTGTGTATATATATATATATACACTATATGCCGTGGGACACAACGGGATAACACTAATATTAATATATGCCCGTTAATTTGTGATAAGATATAAATATTTAAAAGTAAAAATATATATTAATTGTCTACAGATACGCTTTATGTAAATTATATTGTTTATGAATAATTAGTTTCAATAATTTTGATTTTAATTTCTATTTCATTATTAGAACTATTATTGTTCATGCAATTATGGTTTCAATGAAATATGATTGTATCGTTACGCAACATATGTACTCAAAAAAGGTTTTGATAAGTAAAAATTTTCAAATATTAAAATTTATTTAAATAAACATATGCTTGATCAGACAGTTGCAACACGCAAGCTGAATACTAATATAAAAGATAATTGGCTTTGCCCATCAAAGTTTCTTGACGGAGCCAAGTTGAAAGCTGGAAAATGGCACGATGTCAATTTCAACTAAGTTTGCTTGTACAGTATAAAAAAAACATTAAAACACATTCATTCAGCATTAAAATATTGATAATAAAAATGTTATTATTATTAATATCATTCATTTATTGGCAATTTGTTAATTATCACAATAAGAAAAATATAAAAATTTCAGTTTTCTTTCGCTTTTTTCCTTCGTCTTCATTTCAATCAATCCACAAACTATACGCATTATATGCACAAATTTTTTCTCTTCTTCTGTTAGGCTTTGATTGATGAGAACAATGAAAGGACGTAAGGATCGAAAATTTGTTAATTCAATTATTAAAATTGATAATCTTTTTACTTTATAGTTTAATTATTAAATTAACAACTTTTATACCTTTTCCAGCTAAACAAATAAGTAGATTGATAATTGCCATTGTAGTTTTAGGATTAAGGGTAAATTTATAATTTTACTTTAATTTAATATTAAATTTTATTATTTTATTTTTATATTTGATTGAATTTTGTTATTAAATTATGAATTTTTTTATTCAGTTTTATCAGTTAATTTTGATTTTAAATGATTTAAAGATAAAATTTTAATAAAAAATATTTTTGAATTATTTTAATTTTATAATTAATTAAAATAATTAAATGCTTTTTTTTTAACTCGCAAAGGGAATGCGCTTAGACGAAGAGTGTTAATTTTTAATAATTTATTAACAACAACGCCCCCCCTCCCCTCCCAAGAAAGAAAAAAGGGAGAGCAAAGCCAATATTTTTCTCTGAAACTTCTTTTTATTTTCGCTGCAATACACAAAGCTAATGTCAATGAAGTCATCGATTCATAGGCAATATAGTTTACCTGCACTTTCCCATTAATATTCGTTCGAGCTTAGAACAAAGAAAAGCAAACAAACAAACAAAAAAAGTCACCCTTTGAACTTCAATTCCAATTTCTCACCTAGGACTCCTTCAAGAATAACTGAAAGTAAAAGCGTCCAACGCGGTCTTAACCCTTCAAACAAGCTAGAACGCATAACCTTTTTTTTTTTTTACAAAGTGAGAGGTTTCAATGTGATAGACAGAAGCTATATATACAGATCAGCGATGGGTTTCTTGCATAGATGTTTTTGAGTCGCTTGTAAGGATTTTTGAAGGTTTTGAAGATGGGTATTGGGGGAGGTGGGCAATCTTCTCATCCTCAAAGCATAAGCGTCAGAGAATTTGTCTGCCACGCGGGTGCAGGTGCCACTGCAGGTTAGCTTTACTTAATTGCTCTTTTGATTTATTCTTTTAGGGCTTTTTTACCAGTTCTTGCCAAATGATGAGAAATTTAGTGGATATTTTAAGTGAAGAAATGAGGGTTTGTATGGTTAATTCTTGGATTTGAAAATATTCGATACTTTTAATTTGACTGAAATTTTGACACATTGATGATTTTGGTTGGAAATTTTTAGGTGCAATTGCTGCCACTTTTGTTTGCCCTTTAGATGTGATCAAGACAAGGTTGCAGGTCCATGGACTCCCTGAAGCTTCACAATCTGGTGCTAGAGGTATTGTTGATTTTGTGCTTTTGAAACTGATTTTTATTTGCATGCTTAAGCATAAGTTTGGCTTGACTTTATTAATTCTATGATACTGGATTATTGGATAAATTGAGAATAGTAATTGAGATAGAGGGTTGGCGTTTGTTGTGAATTTAGATTTGTCATTTAGGTATTTTCCTAGGAGAATTGCTGGAGTGCAAAGTTCATGCTTTGTTGGACTGCTCCGTCCCTAAATTTGAATCATTTGCAAATTTTTGTTACCAAAGAGCTGTTTTTTACCTGATATGAAGTACAGATGTCTGAAATTCTACACCAATAATGGCTTTTCATTAACTTTTGGGTGTCTTGAATCTGGTAGACTTCGGTCATATGAACTGCTGACATGATTGGTTGATAGTAGTGTTGATAGATGTTTAACATTTTGAAGTTGGATTTCTAGTATCAGGTGAAAATTGTGCCTGAGTTAATTATGGATGGTGTTTACTGCTGATGAACGATTCTTTTTATGTATTTCTTTTATGTCTATACTCAGGCAGTGTCATTATAACAAGTTTAAAGAATATAGTAAAGAATGAAGGTTTAAAGGGGTTGTATCGTGGACTTTCACCAACAATAATTGCGCTACTTCCAAATTGGGCTGTAAGTAATTTTTTCACTTTTATAGCAATTAAATGGAAGCTACTTAATATAGTGGTAGATTTTTATTTTTATTTTTAATTTTTTTTAGTTTATGACTTAAAAATTTCTTGTTTCTCTTCTAAGCTTTTGAGTTGCTTTTATCAGTATGACATGGAAATGGGATAGTGTGATGGATATGGGTATGATATGTTTTTGGCAATTTTTACATTAATTTTGAGAATCAACATGCCATTCTCATATGAATAAAGAAATTCCAAGAAGTCTCAGAACTGAAGAGTCCGTGTAACAAAGCTTATGGTGTAGTACTGGTTCTTATATTATATTATATATGTATCTATGTATCTTGTTCCCTTCCATTAGTTAGTTCTCAATTGAGTGATAAATGCGACTGCCTTGGCCTTCTTGTTTGAGATTTCTTGACAAGCCACCCTAATGACAAACTTGGCTTCTGTCCTCTATGATCTGCTACTTCTATTTGAGGCTGGTTAACTGATTTTTGCAACTTGATTTCTTACCGTGCTGTAAAAAAGATGCTATTTTGTGTGAGATTTCTTGCTATTCTCATTAACCTATTATTAGCTTTGAGAGGAAGAGTTAAGTAAGCCAAATAGCCAGTACCATATTGATTCCAACTGCAAAGCAAAAAACCATTTGATGTAAACTTTGTCTTCTGAAAAGTAACAGAAACTCTTATTTCATATGTAGGTGTATTTTACACTTTATGAGCAACTAAAAGGCCTACTCACTTCACATGGTTGGTTCTTCTTGTAATTTTTTCTGGAGTTCTCGCTTGACTTGTCTTCTGCCAATCCTGCTTCTGTTGGTTTGATTTCTACTAAAACTATACTTGTGATTTTGCAGATGATAATGGTGGGCAACTCACTGTTGGGGCAAACATGGTAGCTGCTGCTGGGGCTGGGGCTGCCACAGCCATCACAACAAACCCACTATGGGTTGTAAAGACAAGACTCCAAGTAAGTTTGTTGTTATGTGTGAAGATATTATGTTTCTTGTAAAACATATCGGTGGTTGTATCGTGTTTGTTTTTCTCAACCCTTAAAACATGATCATTTGTTTCTGAAACATAATTACAATTAGTTATATGGCCTTGATATTGATGCACAAATCCCCTTATAATTCAGATGTAAGCAGCTGGAATTAGTACTTAGTTTTGGTTATTGGAGTACATTCTCTTGTTGCAACAAAATATTCCTCTTTATGTTGCAATTCTTGAGGTACTCAAACCAAGGTTTATGACTGAGTTTTTGGAGGATCAAACTTCTTGTCACTGCTTTGATAGTAGCATGGGTCAAGAAGGCATATATTATGAACCTTAAAAGTAACCTTTTTTCTGGCAGGTGGATGAAAATGACCAGTTGTTCTGAATTCTTATTTAGAACATTTAACTTTCTTTTAAGTTTCAATGTTGAAAAGCCTATTTAATTTTATGCCACTGGTACATAGCGTTGAAAAGCCTGTTTAATTTTATGCCACTGGTACATAGATCATACCTCCCATAAAACTGGACTAGTAATTTATTTTCTGCGATTTATAGATTATTTGTAGTCTGGAGTGCTCTAATATGTGATGATTATTTTAATTTAGTAGTCGCTTTCAAGGACATCTAATGTCTGTTGCTTTTCTGCACCTTTTGATGTTGATGTTATTGAAGGATATGTTGTTAAAAACTGTAAGAATATTGACTGCGCTCAATCATCATTGGAGGTTTTCTTCTCCCTTCAAAGTAGTAATCCTTATAAAAATTTTCAGAAGTTCTATCACTTATTTTTGTGCCCTTGACAGTGCATGCTGGCAGCATAAAATGCACTAGGCCAATTGGAATTGGCATGGTAGTATCCCAACTATTGGAATTTACAGTAGTCTTTGATAGTTTCGGGATTGGCTGTAGCTCATTTATTAGATCCAACCGGTATTTAGGTTCTTATCAGTTTAATTTCATATACTTCGCTATCACCCACATGGAAAGCATGTTCGCAAAAGGGTTTACCATTTTATACTTTTCACAGGTTCTTGGGCCCTCTTAATTTCCTGTTTTGGCATCAATCCTTAAATTATTACCATCTGGGATGTGGCAGCAAGATTAGATTTGTTTGTTGTGTTCACACCTATTACCGTTGCCTTGTTGAAGCTGACTTTTATGCTTTAAAACTTACAAAATCCCCTGCCATACCTACCTCTACCCTCCACAATGGGGCTGGTACAGGGGGAAATATGAGAAAGATACAGAAAAGATCATACTCACCATCAATGTCATATTTATTAAATATTGTTTTAGGTATAGCAATATGGTCATCCGGTATGCATAGATTGTTATTTGTTTTTACTTTTGGTCTTTGTTTAGACACAGGGAATGAGGACAGGTGTCATTCCTTATACAGGTGTATTCTCTGCTTTACAAAGGATTGTACATGAGGAAGGCCTGCGAGGGTTGTATAGGTCAGTGATTGAGTTATAAATTTGCAAGCATATATTTGCTACAATCGTAATCTAAAACAGTCACTATTTCTTTTCCCATTTACCATTGGTGTCATAATTATATTTTCATTATTTGAAACAGTGGAGTTTTGCCTTCTTTGGCTGGGATTAGTCATGTTGCGATTCAGTTTCCAGCATATGAAAAGATAAAATCCTATATGGCAAAAAAGGGTAAATAGGTTACAATATTATCTCCTTACATAATTTCCAGATTGTCAAAAAAAGACTCTCTGAGTCCTATGTTGATTAATTTATTTAGCTGTGGTTCTGATCATATTAACCTTTTCTTTTTGGTTCAGAAAATACGACTGTCGACCGTCTAAGTCCTGCTGATGTTGCAATGGCCTCATCAATATCAAAAGTGCTTGCCTCTGTAATTACATACCCACATGAGGTACGCTTTGGTTGGATACTGCTATATCTATATTTACTCAACTGTAAGGAGTCACCATCATTGAAGAAACTCTTGTTTCACGGAGCATGCATGGTTATTTTTCTTCCTCTAAGTCTTACTCTGCGATTTTGTATCACCAGGTTATTAGATCAAGGCTTCAAGAGCAAGGGCTGGTCAGAAACTCTGAGGTCCAGTATGCAGGGGTAATTGATTGCATTAGGAAGGTATTCCGGAAGGAAGGTCTTCCTGGCTTTTACCGTGGCTGTGCAACTAATCTCTTGAGAACGACACCATCAGCTGTCATTACATTTACTAGTTATGAGATGATTCACCGATTTCTGCACCAGGTTTTACCTCCGGACACTAAGAATTCGGAGGCCCACCCTAGATCCGATGGTCAGGTGGGAAATATGGAAGACAATAAGCAATCTCAAACACAATCAAATAAGATTACACCTTCAATCCCTTTAGGTAACAAATAACAACCAAGCGTTGACGTTTTTTTTCCCCCTTTCTCCCCACGAGCGTACATTTTGTTAGCGGAAACTTTTCGTAAAAGAAATGAAAGTGTGTTACTAAATGTTAGAAGTGAATAGAAGTGTAATTTTTTTATTGCGTTATTTCTTTATGCTAATATTTTTACTTGTTTCATATTTGTTCGAGAATAAACCGACGATTTTGTTCCTTTTAAAGTTGCAAGCTGTTAGGCTTATATCGGTCTAAATGAGAAATCTATGCTGACATGCTAGTTCACTTTGGTTCGAGAAAAATTAGAATTCGTTTTAATCATTATCAAATTCAGTTTGATTGATTGAGTTATTAAACAAATTGAATTCAAGTATTCTAATGCTCAATTTGAATTATTTGCGAGTTTAATTGAAGTTGTTTATTTTTATGAAGTTATTAATATATATATATATTATTTTTTTAATTAGTATTAAAAAGTTTTCAATTCGAATTCGAGCTTAAGCGTAAATCTAAGTTTGAGATTGACCATTAAAGTCAAACTCATTTATTATTATATAAACGAATTTTATTGAATGAGTTAAGTAATTCAATTTTTGTAGTGACTCGAGGTTAAGTTTTGAAAATAAAATCCGATCTAGGTTTAACCTTTTATTCTGTGGGTTATATTCAACTCCAATACACCTCTATTTAAAATCACCCTTTTATACATGGACCTCGGAATTTACTCAATTTCAGATTTTAGAAGACTGGATTTGAAGTGCTAAATTTGGTGCTTCATTCTTTGAAAAAAAAATTTCATATTTGATACTTGTATTATGTATATTTTTAATATTTAATATTTATTTTTAAAATGTATAATGTGATATTCTTCTCATTATTTCTTATGTTTAGACACATAATTTTATTTGAATCATATTTCCAACGATCTAAAATAGCCAAGATGGAGAGTCAAGCAATCCTCTAGGTGGCAAGGTCAACCCCATCCATGTGAACAGGGTGTTTAGGACTTATTTTGTCATATCCTGATGACCACTAGTATGCATTGTCAAAGGAATTGCATTTTCAGGGTTCATAGAGGATAAACACAATAAAAAAAAAAATTAGAACTTCAAGAGGAAAAATGGTTTTTAAATTCCTTTCTTGGAATTATGGGATTTATTTTTAAACATAATATCACGGTCAAATTTCTCTGTTTTATAAAATGTTTTAGCCTTTTTTCGTAAATTTTGTGAATTCGGCATCATATATTTTTAACGATACTATGCGATATTTATGTCGATGCTCACTTTAAAAAAACCAAAATTTGCAAAGAAAAGTTCGTACCAGCATTCATACCACGAGATGTCAAATTGTGAAATTAATTAACTTATTTTTAATTTTGGATGATATCTTGAATTTTTTTTCATAAGGATTTTCTCATAAACTCTTTCTAGGTTTCAAATTTTTTATTCTTTTATCATTATTAAATATTTTGGATTTAGTTAGTTTTTCTAAACTCGAGTCTTTTTTTTAATTTTTTTTTTGTTTTAAGTAAATAATTTTCTGCTTTATAAAGTTTTTTCTCATAGACTTTCTTCGGGTTTAAGATTTTGATTTTCTATTAGATTACCCCTGATCAAATATTTTGGATTTAGTTTTTCTAGGACATAAATTCATTTTAAAATTTTCTTTTTTAACACAGATTTTTTTAGAAAGGGTTTTTCTCGTAAACTTTTTACGAGTTTAAAATTTTTAAATGAGATTTTTCCTATTTAGCCACATTTTAAATATAGAATTTTATTAAATATAGAATTTTAATTATAATTCAACACTTGGGCTACTTTTCAAATATTTTAAGTTGAATTATGCATGGAATATCATATACATGGAAATTCCAATTAACATTTTTCTTAGCACAAAAATTAAATTCTCTAATGAACAAATTTTTATAAGCCTGGTTTTAAATTAATTTCTTTGTATGAAAATTTTTATTTTAATTCTTTAAGGATTTTTTTCTAAATTCTTTTCTCACTAAAATTCCTTTAATAAATTTTTTTCACATTAATTCCTTCGGGTTGAATTTTTTTTAGCGGTTTAACTAGAATTTTCACATGATTAAAATCTTAATTGAATTTGTTATAGTTAGCATTTTAATTATACTTTTGAGGTTTTCTAGATTTTTCCACCAAAAATTTTCTATTAGGACTTTTACATATTACTTTCATTAGTTCAATTTTCCTTACGGATTTTTAACAGGAATTCATACGTGATTAAATCCCAAATTTGATTTATAACATATGTTATTTAATTCATCGCTTGAATGCATGGATTGCAATTTAGTCCTTCCAACTTAATTTCTTCCATTTGATAGTTAATTGGAGTTTGCCATGCACTAATTTCTTTAATTCGGTTTTTACTTATGGTTTTTTAATTAGAATTTTACAAGATTAGATTCTTAATTTAATTTTATCACATGTAAAATTTTAATTAACCCCTTAAGTACAATATTTTTTTAAGTCCACTTTTGTTTGTTTCAATTTAGTCCTTTCAATTTAAATTCTTCTATGTAATTTTCAATTAGGATTTTTGCACTTCAATTTTATTTGTTTCCATGCCAGCAAGTTTTTAGTATGCATGAAATTTTCTAATCTAAATTCATTTGTGCATAATTTATTTATTTTTAACTCTTTTTAATTTTCAATGTGCTAATTTGATTACATAGAAATTTTGACTGTATTTTTTTTTTTTACATCAATCCTATCCAATTACACAGGAATAATTTAGTTCAAATTATACTTTGCTTTCAACCAAACTAATTTAAGTTAAACTATTTCTAACTTGGGTGCATATGAACTAATTTGGCTGAAGTTGAATTTTTTTATCAAATTTAGTTTAATCCCAACTAAATTTCAACACATTGGATAAAGAAATACACTAGCCATCATGGGTTTTAGGTGATGGCTTGTAAGAAGAATATGACAACAAGCATGGGGGCTTAGATAAGCTTTAATAAATTTTAAACAAAAAAAGCAAAAAAACATTTAAAAAAAAAAGAAAGTACATAATTGAGCAAGGAAGGGAATTTCCCTCCCATGGCTGAATCAATCCCTATAAAAATAAGGGGAGTTTGTTTCATCTTTCTTTTCTTTGTTATACTTAGTTTTCATAAGAAAAAGTTAGGTGTTAAAAGCTTGAAAGTAAAGAGTTTTTTAGTTTTTTTTTTTAATTTAAAAAAAGTATTCCTCCTACTTTTCTTTTAAATTACTTCTTTTAAATTAATTTTCCAACAAAGCACATTTATTTGTTTTCTTATTAATTCATTTAGGCTTAATATTTTATTTATAAATTTTTAATTGGGCCTCCTATTTAATCAAATCATTAATTTAATTTTTAAACACATAATTTTTAATTTGTTATAATTGAATCCTTTTAATTTATTTTTTATGGTATTCTTGATGAAGATTTTTTTTCAAGCTTATCATCATCATGAAGCCTACGCCTTGGAGATGACTAATATATGTAACTCATGCTAAAAGACAAAATTAATTAATTTAAACTTATCATGCCAACTAATTTCCAACATAATTTATCAAAAATAAAAAAAATAAAATAAGGAAATTTTGAATGGCCAAATAGGCCAAAAAGCATGTGATTCCTTCTTGGCCGATTCTCCCCTTATAAAGAGAATTGTTCAAAATAAAAAAGGAATTGATCATTCTAAGTTATTGTTCAAAAAATAAAAAAGAGAAAACCCATGTTGAAGGTCTAAGCTTGAGGGCTATGAACTATTTTATTATATTTGCTGATTTTGGTATTTTCTTTATTTTTTTAGCTTAAGTTTGCTTGTAAAGTTTGTTGTTGTTGATTTTTTGTGTTATAATGTTGAATTTGTCATGCATAAATGATCATACGGATATTATTTTCTTTAGTATTTTCTTGTTAATATGTGAAAAAACATGTTTATATGCTTATTTTTCATGATTTCATGCATATGTTGATGGTGATTTTGAACTTGATAAATACTAGTATATTTGTTTATGTTAAGAAAGAAAATTTCTTGATTGATATTGATGATGACCAAAAGTGAATATGGCTTGAAATGAAATTTATTTCATGTTTTTATGACATTCAGGACCATTTTACAAAGTTTGAAAACTATAAGGGTCCTAAAATAATTTTTCCAAAAAATCCACGATTGCTCGAAATACATGTGCCTTGTGTGGTGATAATTTGTGACTTTTTTATGTTATTTTGTAAATATAAAAAGTTTAAGACAATTGTAAAAATAATAATAATAATAATAATAAAATAAGTGTTTTAGACATTTCTTACTTGGCCGAATGGTTCATATACATTTAGGAATGAATTTTATGCATTTTTATCATGTGTGAATACAATTTTTGGATTTTTTT
>JBBYHO010000005.1:3817235-3832114 GCA_038382025.1 Adansonia gregorii
AAATTTTCAATTTTACAAAGTCTTTATAGAACCAATTCACCCCCTCTTGGTTCAATCTCTCTATTAAAGCTAACAATAGTGGTGCAGTTGGCTATCAGTTCAATTATTTTACAATTCTCAGTTACTCTTAAGTTCGTTGCTCATCACAAGAGAAATTCATTGGGATTTATACTTAAGTAGTACAGTTTTTTGAGTGCTTGTTTCCTGTACTAGTGATGGACTCAATGGTGTTTAACAGTGTTTGTGCCTTGTGGACTTTGATTCGTTATTGCAATGGGATCTGCTGTTTTTTGATTTGATACATACCAAGTAATACATTTCACAGCCTTCCCTCATGTGGCGATCTTCTCACGATTAGATGTTGAAGCACTGGCTTGATTATGCCTGTGTAGATCCTTATTCTAATTTTTTCTCTTGAAGGTGATTGTTGTATGTGGGGGATCATATAGACGTGGAAAAGCGTCCTGTGGAGATTTAGACATCATAATCACACATCCTGACGGAAAAAGGTTTAAAATTCAATTCCTTCTTTTGGTTTCTGCCCTATTTTTCTTAGTTAATCAGTTTCCTGTAGATCTCCTAATCTGAAAGGGATCAGGTTATCTTATTCTACTTATTTGCTTTTACACTGTATTATGCTTATCGTAGGGGGAAAAAGGCTTTAGCTTATTTTATGTTTAAGATGTTAACACCAATAATTAACTATAACGTAGAACCCAAGCTGTTTTTCAATCTATCATTGCTTTGCATTTGCTGCTATTATTTAAGTGGATCTTGATAGCTGAGAGATGTGTTGTGTCAGACTGTCAAGAAGGCTCCATGTTCATAAAATATCTAGTGGTTAAGGCAGGATAGGATAAATTCTTTTTCTTATAGTGCCTATTAAGAAGCAAAACTACTTTCTTTGTTTGATTTCCGGTTTCTAGCTGCATTCTTCAGTTTCCTAAGATGTTTTCCTGCAAATATACATTAATCTTGAATAGAATGTGGTCAATTTTTGTCTCTCCTTTTTCCTCTTACCTCATAAATGTGTGTGTTTGCCTATGTTGGATTACCTGTTGTAGTCTTTCGGCTTTCAGCTTAAAAATTTATGGTATTAATTCCTACAAATGGGATTAATTGCTCTATGATTTCAGCCATAAAGGTTTTCTGCAAAAGTATGTCAAGCGTTTAAAAGAGATGAAATTTTTGAGGGAAGATTTGGTTTTCAGTACCCATAGTGAGGAGGTAAATGATTGTTCTCTGGTTTGTTTTTACTATGCTATACTGATGATGAGGGCAGTTATGCATGGTCCAATGATATTTATACCGCTAACTTTAGGTTTCTCATTTCCTTCGGTGGCATACAAGAAAAAATGCTTCATTTAAGCAATATTGGGAAAACATAATTGCTCCTATTTGGTTTGTGCAAGGTTGCAGAATGACATTTAGTCTTTATTATAATTGAATACCCAATATATTACCTATTGTTATAAGTCATATAGAATTAACAATTATAGATAGTTTAGTTCAAGTGCTTGTTTGTTAAAAGCCTTCTTTTTGGACTTTGTTTGGTATTAAAGAGATCAATGGGAACAAAACTTAAAAGGAAATGCTGAAAGAGAAGAGGTCTGAACCGCAAAAGAAATGAGCTAATTTGATTTTTTCCTTTTTTTTTTTTTTTTTGGGAAGACTGAGGTGGTAACTTTAAGTCGCTTTTTTGGCTTTTTTGTGTATCTAATTCTGTAATTTTCTAGAGACCATTGCAGTCCGTAACCATTTTCTTCTCCATCATTAGTCAACCTTTTCTGACACAGTAGCTGTTCTTTCTTTCTTGATTATATTACTAAATATTTGATGCCCAATCTGTAAGATGCATTTGTGCTGAATTTTCTTGACTCCTGCACTTATGTTTCTCTCTTTTCATTGCATTTCATCTACTTCTCTATGTAAATGTGAACAGGGTACTGATTCAGGTGTTGACACTTATTTTGGTCTTTGCACTTATCCTGGACGTGAGCTTAGGCACCGCATAGACTTTAAGGTAACTTGATGATTTTTTGATTGTGATCTCTAATCAAGACATTGTTTCATGAGGGAAATAGAGGGAAAAGATCGTTATCATCAGCCTTTTCTCTCTCAAATTTTATCATTGCATCCTTATTGAGCATGCTTTATGTTCTTTGTGTTCTGTTTAACTCCTGACGTGGCATTCTCAGTTTATGAGAAACTTATCCTCTTATTAGTCTTATCATACCACATTGAATTTTATGCACAGAATATTCATGTGATAGGTTGCACAGGTTACATTATATATTATTAATTGCTTGTATGCTACTTCTATTTTGTAGGTATATCCAAGGGACATATATGCATTTGGACTAATAGCATGGACTGGAAATGATGTGCTAAATAGAAGGCATGTTCATTAATTATCCAAAATATGCAATTTGGATGATGATTTGCACACTGTTGGTTTTTGCGGCTTTTGGCATTTTCATTATGTTAATGTTGTAAGTTTGAATTTATGCAATACATTTTTAATATGCAAAATGTTAACCACTGCCTGGTGGCACTAGTTAAAGTGATATTTATAGGGGAAAAAGGTGTAATTAATGCATTACTTTTTCTTAAATTCTGTGAAAGTAACGTATTTCAAACAAAAAATTTCCTAAAATGGCAATTAAATAGTCCTTAACATGTGCCTATAGGCATCCATTAACCGAATCCTTATAATATTTATTGCTGGATGTAATGTATCTCTTGTCAGTTTAAATTGTACTGCTAGCTGGTGGATAGTAATTTGATAATAGCATATATGAGTGTGGTTTATTTGTTTGGCTGATATTGAGTGATTGTGTTGCCAACTGGTGCTATTGAAATAATCTGATTCAATAATATAGTGAGGGTGCTTTTTTAAATTGTTGAATAATTTCTAACAAGCAGTTATCAGAAAGGAGTTTTCAATTTGATCAGACAATTTACCTAAAACATCTTCATTGTACTTGTCCCTTTTTTTTTAATACTTTGAAATTTTAGTGTATTTATCTTTTATATAGGAATCTATCTGCATTTCACAATTATCATTTTCCATATGTAGCTGATAAGTTTTTGGGAACCATTTCATTATTCTGTTTCCCTTGCGAAACTAAATTACCGTATTTATGTTCCTATTCATACAATGGATGACACGGCATTATCAAGTATTGAGGTGTTATACATTTCACCTCTATTTTCTTTGTTTCTGGACTGTAAATATGAACGTCAGTGTCTGGAGCAAATACATGTAAGTACTGATACTGATCCTTCACTGCAGGTTGAGACTGCTAGCAGAGTCTAAAGGATACCGCCTTGATGATACAGGGCTGTTTCCAGCTACTCATGGTTCAGGCAGTAAACGGGTAAAATTCATTGGTTTTGTTACACGCAGCTGTTAACTAAACCTTTATTTGTGGATTAATTATTGTGAATTCTTTTATAGGGTACAAGAGGTACTGCAAGTTTGAAATTTGAGACCGAGAAAGAGGTGTTTGATTTTCTGGGATTTCCATGGCTTGAACCTCATGAAAGGAATCTGTGAAAAAACATAGTTGCATGAACTCTGATACAAGGTGCACACCTCAAAGCATTCTATCCATAGGAGCCAAAAAACTCAGGTCTTGCACTAATGTGATCGCTGGGACTGAATGGCTGACCAGTTTTTGAGGTTTGTGGATGACAAAGATGAGAGTGCCAATTGCTGTCACGTTTTGTTGCAGCCTCAGCCTTTGTTTCACTAAGTCGACATATATATGCTTTCGCTGTACATTTAATCCCACTGTAAATAGTAGCGGTAGTAGTAGTAGTAATTTCGTGTAAGAATCAGGAACTACACTATGCATGAAAATGGGTGGTGTATGCGTTGGCTAATTCTCAGAGAACTGGAGACTGACTTGGTTCAAATGATTCATCTTCTTCCCAGTAAGATTTGGCTCAATCTTCAGCGAATGGGAATTTTACTCTACCCATTTTTCAAGCTTCGGCCATTTTTAAAGCAACTTTGGATTCAGAATAAGCCATATGACACATCAATAAAAAATGGAAAGCTTTCATAGCTTTTAAATAACTTTTCTTTATGCAACTTCATTTAGGTTCTTTTTATCCAAAATGAGTAGAGTACTATTACTAATGTACTTAAATTATTCTAAAGAATGTTATATTAATTTAAAAGATATCATATAGGTATTGGCTATTTCAAAAGGATTTAATATTGGTTTAGTTAGATCTGGTGTTTTTTAACACGAGAAAAAAATGCAATGCAAACATAAAAAATGCTGTGCTGAACAAACACGGTACATCATATTTGAATACGATTAAAATGATTAACATTTAACTTTTTAATGAATTTGTATTTATATATAAAATTTTAACATATTTAGTTTTATACTAGATTTTGACCATCAACAAAAGTGAGTGAATTTTTTTTATGAAAATAATATACCAAAATTAAAAAAAAAATTGGCAAATTTTTAAATAAAAAAGTACAAAGTTAAGAAAATAGATAGTTTTTTTAATTAAAAAAGGTTGATAATTAATTATTATTTAAAAAAAGAAAAAACAGAAATTTATAATTATTTTAATTTTTTTTATAATGGTAGAGATTTTATTATTTTTATATTTAAGAAAACAAATGCATATAATAAACTGCCAGGTCCAGTAGTTCTAGCGGGTGTTTTTGGCTTGTTTTTTCGTTCGTAAGGAGATTTAATGAAAGATGGAGGGTTTTATGACAAAGGTAAAAGCCAGAAGCTACAGGAGAAGATAATTAGGGAAGCCGAAAGAGATGAGTTCATGGAGCAAAGCTCTTCTCCCTTCCTTTCCTTCTTCCGTTAATTAAAAGGATGAACTAATGCTTGATTTAGAAAAAGGAAAATCACGGTTGACAAAAGGCTATAAAAGATCAAATGGTTATTTCTCCCATTCTGATTGAGCATATAATGGCCAAGCAGTTCCAAAACCAAATAATGCAGTGCCATCGATCATATTGCCCACCATAAGCGTTACTTCTTCAATTTTTAATTCTTGGAAGTGTTGAAATTCGCCCCTTTCTTGCTCTTCAGTTCTTGACTGTTTAGAGAGAACTAAGATGGTTCTCTGGATTTAATTAATATGAATTTGAAATAAGTTATGTTGCTCGATGAGAAAATTGCTGAGAGGCGAGAGGTCGCTAAGCCTATGACCAATCCCATATTGCTTAGGCGAGCAAAGCTAATACTTCTGGACCAACATTAAAAATTGGGTGTCTACCCCTTCCAAACCCACGCAGCCGCGCGGTGAGTACAGAGCGAACTATTCTTTCGCCTTTTACTAAAGAATACCGTGTGCTGGCCGCAGACAGCGGCATACGCCAATTTTTGGAGGGCTCTTTCAAATGGGAAGAGCCCGACAATTTAGTTAAAATGTGTCTTTTCGTTATTCTAGAGGCAATAGGGGTTTCTGGTGTCTGCTCGTTAGGTGGAGGTGGGGTAGTTAGGTAAGTAACTTAACGATTTATGTGTTAGACGCTGTAATTTGTGGACGTTGTTGTAACTTGCGTGCTTCTGCTTTTTGGTGGAGGTGGGGCAATAAGGTAAATTACTGAACGATTTTTGTGGTAGACGCTGTAATTTGTGGGCGTTGTTGTAATTTGCGTGCTTCTGCTGGGGTGTTTCAAATTTCTTGAAGTATTAAGGTAGCTGGGTGAGCGGTTCATAAGCGAAGTGTTTGATGCAGGGTTGTAAGGTCGCTGGGTGCGCGGTTCATAAGCGGAGTGTTTGAAAGGTCGCTGGGTGCGCGGTTCATAAGCGAAGTGTTTGATGCAGGGTTGTATCCAGCTGCAAACTGGAAGCTCTTTCTTGTTCCTTTCAGGGAAGAAAAATGAAAGTGGCTCAAACTACGTATGAGATTGTCATGATCTAGGTAGATTTTTTACAGTGCATGGTACTAATACACGCACGCATATATATATATATATATATATATATATATGATTAGTAGTATACCAATACAAAGTACTCATGGAGGGAACTGCTCATTAGAACGAGTCGATTTAAAAACCTAATACTTGAGAGTATGTGTTGGTGACGTTCATCGTTTGTCTTTCATTGAAGGCTTCGGTGTTTATCACTGAGGTTCCACTGGTTGTATTACAGATGCCCGTTCAGATAAGTGATTGCTTGAAATTCAGATTACAATTCTTTTGCATTTAGTCGAGAATGTCTTCGCAGGTTAGAAGAGACAATAGCTTCTAGTTCTATGAGGAACAAGGAGAAGGTGATATCAAAGTTGGCAGTTGAAAATTTGTTGAAATTTGAAAATTTGTTGAAATTTGAAAATTCTAGCATTTAGCACTACTTTACTAATACCATGCTATATATAAACCCTGCATCAAACACTTAGGAGAGCATTAATTATATAGGAGGTGAGAGCCATTATTGTAGTTAGAAGGCTGGGCTGAAATTCCAGAATGCCGCTTCTGGGAAGTGCAAAAGATATATAGATTGATAACAAGGTGATATCTTGTAAGGGAAAGGGAATTTGTTGGTTCTCTATGTAACGGAACTACAAATGGCTTTTAGGCTACTGAAGATAATCTGTTACCAATATTGTCTAGTGGAAGCATTTAAACTTTAAATATCGAAAATTGAATAATATTTGCCTAGGAAGGGCATCTAAATGTCTTGCTGAAATTAAATATCTAGATGGTTATTAGTTGCTCCTGCTTTCTGTTCTGTTCTGCTGCCTTCTAATCCCTTTTAAGCTTTAACATTTTGCTATAATTGGTTCTTCAGCTGCATTTAATTTGTTAAAAATGTACTCTAAAATCAATTGACAATAGATGAAAACGTCAGATTTTGAATATAAGATATATGCAATTCAATCCAAAATTTAAATAATGTGAGATAAAAGAGTCCATCATGAGCAGGCAGAGACAAAAAAGTTTATCAAGTAAAAAACTCAGAAGGTAACAGGCAGAGTTTATTCTATTGTTCAATTCAGACCTTAACCTCTTTACATATTTGATAGTTTATAATTGGTTGGACGCTTAACATAAAACTGACCCCGATTAAGGCATCGGCAGCACGTGCGAAGGTCCACGTGTGTGCAACGAGTCCCTCTCCGCATACATCCCTCTCCTCTCAGTAATGGCCCCACTCGTTCCTCCCTCCCCCCGCACAAAAAGGGGTGTCCCCCTAAGTGTTGCTCCTGCCGGTTGGGTGTTTCAGCGACAGCCCCTGGCGTCCCTCCCTCGCTGAGCGTTGTTTCCGTCGGTTGAGCCCACTTCGCTGCTCTTCTTTAACGTGCGTTCTCGATAATTCAACTCGTTGAGAGATGCAGTCTATAATAATTCACCAAGTCGTAGGTTTCAAACAGACAGCTACAAACCATCCTCACAAATATAACTATTGAACATTCAAATAAACCTAGTACTTCTTTAGTGCATAAGCTTTTTTGTCTCAAAAGTGAGGTCTTTCTTCAAAGGTCAATGCGTATTTCCTTCGACCTAACGTAACGATTCAATACTCAACTGTATACTCGATTTTGACATTATTAGTTCGGACTCAACACTCCGTGGCATCATTACTGGTTTTGAAATAGTGAAGGCTGCATAGTTTTGCAAAGAGAACAAAATCTTGGGGCGTTTCATTGTAATCAATCAAATTTTGTATCTCGTATTCCCTTGGATTGAATTGGCATGACGTTTAATTTTTGCAGATGTCTTTTGAGTTTTGCGTAATCCTCAGTACATTTAAAAATGCGTAGTAAATGTTGCAAATTACCAAAAGAAAGCCTTTCTATTGGTTGTAATAAAAGATTACAAAAGCGGTTCTTTACAAGGAAAAAGTAAAACTTCGAACTAAAATTGCTGGGTTCCATCCATTAAGGAGAGCCTTCAAAAATTGGCGTATGTCTCTTGTCTGCAACGACAACACGATAATCTTTGGTAAAAAAAGCGAAAGAATAATTCGGTCTGTGCTCGCCGCGCGGCTACGTAGTTTCCCGCCACGTGCCCACCAAATTTTTAATGTTGTTCTGGGAGTATTAGCTTTCCTCGCTTAAGAAATGTGGGATTGGTCCCAGGCTAGCTAGTACCTCTCTCTCTCAGCCAATTGTCTGCTAGGGCAATATGCTTGCAGCCATCTTAGTTATCTAAACAGTCAGAGAAATGAAGAGCGAGAAAAGGGTGAATTTGAACGCTTACAAGATTTCAAAGTGGAAGATATAATGCTTATGGCAATGTGACTGATGGCACTGCATATTTTTGGTTATGGAACCGATTGGGAGATGCTTAAACAGAAGAGGAGAACTAGCTGGGGATTCCAACTAATAGACTACTCCACCTTTGTACCAATAAAGCCATGATTGAACCATTTGAGTAAAACTCATAACAATCATAATTTCCACTTCACCCTTCAGCTTGGAGTTGAAAGCTTCAATTGAATATATGGGGTTCGGGTTTTACTCCAACAATGTTGCCGTGAAGAACAAATACTGATTTTCAAAGATAAAAAGAGGATGCATTTGTTTAGTGTTGATATTTCTGAAGCAAAGACACTATCACAGAGAAGTTTCTATTTGAAATCAACAGCTTCTTCCGATTAATTAATGGCTTCTCAGTCTCAAAGGGAAACAGAATGAAAGCTTGTTCATCACTCTAAATTCTCCAATGAAAGCAGCAGAAGGCGAACAGGATGCATGTTCATCAACTGTAAATTCCTCCATTAATAATCAATTCATTTGGTTTCAATTTTCTGACTACATTACAAGGATTTTTTCTTGAAGAAGATATCTAAAGTGAACTATTGCACGCAATTCTCGTTTTCAAAAAAATTCTGCTAAATGAATGAAGAACGGCATCGAAAGTTACTACTGCTCTGACCGTTGTACAAACAAAGTCCTTGAGGTTCTCCCTTATGTGCCATGGCATTCCTAGAGTGGGCTTATCCTAGCATGATTGTAAGCTAGTTTAGGACTAAAAGAGAATAATGACCATTAGACTCATCCAAAATCAAGCTTATCCGGTTACTCCATACAACATGAGGTGAACCGAGCATTAAGCACGTAATGTAGTTCCTTGATTTCTCGTTATCTAATGTCACACCAAATAGATGTACCCTGTAGGATCCATATGAAACAAGGCGTTCTCTCAATGCATATTAGCCATTGTTATGATTAACTAACTGCTTTTCTTTCTTTCGGACAATAGATTACGTATGATTGAGCGTATTCTAGGTGATCCAAGCAACTCCACACCAGTTATGAGACTTCTGAATGTGAGAAAAAAAAAAAAAAAGGTCAAAAGATTGTGATGATACTTAGCTTATCTTGTACCACTTCTACTAAAATGTTATGTTTTTCTGAAGCTTAAATGATAATCTTTTCCAAGACAAGTACATAAATATAGACCCATTAGAACTAATATAAACAGGATTTGGAAAACCAAGCCTTTCACTCACTATGCTCTCATTTGAACTTCAAACCTTAAGAGAAAATTGGTGCATGGTCTTCATGAAAATTATGTTCTTTTAAGTTTGTGTGAAATAACATACAGCCAATGAAGCAGCAATATTCAATTTTCACTCAAACCAACCATCAAAATTTGTAACAAAACTTCGGTGCAGATTCCTGCAACTTCTTCAACTGAGTCTTCGTAAATATACTTCTTGGACAGTTTCTTCAGCATATGCCACCTAAATTTATTCGTCTCCTGAACAACAATACCCCCCAAAAAAAGTGAATTTTACAACAACATAATTAATAACCAAGATAGCAAGAAAGGGAACTTACAGCATAAGCGAATTCAGGAATTGAGTCAGGGAATTTGCACTCAGCAGCTTTGCAAATGAAGTTGCTGGATAAGAAAGGGTAAGTGGAAAAGTCCTTTAGTGTGATAGCAGTTGACTTTCTGAATGCAAGTGAATGCCGAGAAAAGGAGGAAGAAGAAGAAGAAGAAGAAGAAGAAGAAGGAAAGTTAGTGAGAAAGGAAAAGAGGTGAGCGGAGGAAGGAAAGGAAGTGGTTGAAGCGTGGACCAATCCTACAATGCTTAGGTGAGGAAAACTAATAAAATCCTAGACCAACATTAAAATTTGGATGTCTATGTTTTAGCAGAGAATGCAGCCGTCCAGTGAGCATAGCGCAAACTATTCTTTCTCTTTACCAAGGCTCTTGTTGATGGATAGAGCCCAGCAATTTAGTTCAAAGTTTTCACTTTTTCCTTCAAAGGTCTTGCAATGGTGAACTGTCTTGGTGATTGACATAAGGTTTGGATCGTATGATTAACAAATAAAGCTTTGTCATCTTATTAGAAGCAATAGAAAAACTACTATTTTTTTTTCTTTTGGCTACTAGCAACATTTACTCTGTATACATGTTTGTGCATGATATCCGCCAAAAATAAATTAGTGCCAATTTAATTTTCAATGTTTAAAGTTAAAACGCTCTCATTAGACATTAGAATAGGAACAGATAACCTTCAGTAGTCTAATAGCCATTTGTAGTTACTCTACATGGAACAAGAAGTTCCCTTACAAGATGACATCACCTTGTTATCAGTCTTTTGCAGTTCTCAGAAGTGGCATTCTGGATTCTGGAATTTCAATCCAGCCTTTAAACTAATAATAATGGCCCTCACCTGCTATATCATGCTCTGCAACTGTTGGTTGATGCAAGTTTTCTTACAGATTAAAAAAATGCATAGTAAAGTAGTGCTAAATGTCAGAATTTTCAAAATTTAACAAATTTTCAACTGCCAACTTTGACACCACCTTCTACTTCTTCCTTATGCAACTAGAAAGCCATTGTCTCTTCTAACTTGCGAAGATATTATCCTCTAACAAATGCAAAAGGATTGTAAATTTCAAGCAATAATTTATCTGAATGGGCATCTATATGTTGTAATACAACCAGTGAAACCTCAGTGATAAACACCGAAGCCTTCTATGAAAAGACAAAACGATGAACATCACCAACACCACAGACTCTCAAGTATCCTTTTTAAGTTGACTTCTTGCTATAATCAACAGTCCCCTTCATGATAATTATATAATATTAGAGAGATTAATAAAAAATTACTGGCAAACTAACAATCATATATATATATATATTTATAGTTCTATACACTGTTAAAAATATAGAGATTATAATAATCTTATATTTAGTTTGAGTAAATTTTTTTTTTTCTTGGGAGGAACCAGAAAGACCTTCGAGTTTCATTCTTCAGTGTGGGAGATGTTGCTCGAGATTACATTTGTTAACTAATTACCTTTCTCGGCCAAATTAAAGATTGTTCAATAAAAAAAAGGCGCAACTTGAAACTGGGTAAACATGGTTTGCAACCTGCAAGAGGGCCGCTGGGTTTTAGCATATCAAGGCAACCCTTGAATTTTTTATTCTATGGCACCAACGCCACGTCTTACGCGCAGAACCAACTACTAGATACGAGGCTGAAACATTTTGCGTAGAACGAAAAAGACTGCTTCGATTCTTGAGATAATCATCCGGCGTATAAAGCTATTTAACGGTTTAAACTAAATTGTTGGGCACCTACCATTGAAGAAAGCCCTGCAAAAAGTGGCGTATGCCCCTAAACAGTCAAGATGTGAAGTGCAAGAAAGGGGTGATTTCAACACTTCAAGAATTCAAAGTGGAAGAAATAAAGCTTATGGCAATATGATTGATGGCACTGCATTTTGATTATGGAGCTGATTGGGGCGATGCTCAAATAGAATGGGAGAAATAACGTTTTGATTGTTTTATAGCGTTTTGTCAACCATGATTTCTTCTAAATCAAACATTTGTTCATCTTTTTTAAGAGGCTTGGTTTTTGCTGGACTTGGAAACAGTTCAATAATTGACCGAAAAAGCAGTATCTGGCATGACAGTAACTAATCAGTAATCACTTTTTTCCTGACAGCTTCTGCACGTTCTTCTTTCTGTGAATGTTTGGCCCACTGTAGGGATTTCTCAATGAGGCTCTAACTCTATGGTGCTCAGTGTGTGAAGGTTAGTATTGCTACCTGAAGATGGTCATATCTACCTATGTATTTAGTGTTGATATATTTTTTGCATCATAATTATGTTCAAAATATCATATATTTATATAAATTTTAATACATTAAAAATTTATATTATATAAATTTTAACATATTTATTTATCCTTATATCATATTTTAACTATTTTTTGCACAAAGTGCCCTTAAAAGGTGAAGAAATTACCTGGAGCACTTATGGCTCCATTGGCATCCTTGTTATGGGCCCAAAACTACGTTGATCATCATTGGGAGGTTTGGAACTCACCCAAGTGGATTTTCTCAACAAACTTTATAACCATTTTTTTCTCAAAATAATAAAATATCATCACGTTGTACTGTAATAACTAATAAAGTTTAGAATTTGTGTAAAAAAGTGAGCGAAAGACCTAAATTTTATCAGGATATTTACTTGCATGACAAAGAAGGATAATCCAGTGCTGTTCAGGACTCAGAAAGCTTGTACACAGATGTCTCATTTCTTGAAACAGATTTCAAATCGGAAGGCTGTGATTGGAAACTAGAACTCTTGGTTACCCATCTTCATTCATTTGGTGAACTCCTATTTTTTACATATCTTTTGCGGGGTTCCTCATGAAGAGCATCATTTTTAATGAAAGAGTGAGTTAACTGCCACTCCCAAAACCCAATCTGATTCCCTTACAAATCAAATCTGAAAAACAAACAACTATTACTTTCCAGCTTCATTGATGCTCTGTAATGAGGGCCGCCATGATTTTGACCTCAATATTGCAGCAGCGTTCCCTGGTGTTGTCCTTGAGCGTTGTCTTTCATGCTTTATGACCTGGAAATTTTAGGTAAATGAGTGCCCAAGTATTAAGGAATAAATAAGAATAAAGGATTTAAACGAAAGATAAAACTTACTTCTACTGATAAGTAGTCTATTTCAAGCACACAAGCGCAAGATATGTATCCATATTGGACAATCGTCCATGTTGTTCTTTTGATTTGAAATAAAATTTAATAAACGGCTATTAATAATAGACATACTTGGTAGGTCTTCTCCATGTCAGACTTTCCTCCTGACTCACGTCCTGAACTTTGGTTCTCGTGTTCATGCTGCAAATTTTCATTTGATTCCACCAGCTGCTGCCTTTTCATTTTTGCATATTTCTTTGCCCTCAAAACCTTCATGACTTCTGCAATTAATCCCAGAAAAAGCATAACCTTTTTTAGTTTCTTAACAAAAATAGTTAAAAAAGAAAACGAAGCAATGGTCAGTAGAATCTTGTAAAAAAAAAAAAGGGAAAGTGAAGAATATTGAAGATGAAACAATTACAAATGGTAACCTTGAGAAGCGATAAGCCGATAAGCATGGCCAAGGGTGAGAGTATCGGTAGGCCGAAGAAGCTTAACACGGGTGAAACGCCGTACGGTGTTTTCATCTTGACTCTCTTCTAATTCAGAAGACGGTGCTGGCAATGGGATGATGAGAGAAACATGATGACCTGGATTCATCCTCATCACTTCACTTGCAAGGATAGGCCAATATAACCTCTCGATCCTCCCACATGCATGTTGTATCACCAACGCCGCCGCATCTATGGCTTGACAATTCCCCATCGTCTCTGAAAGGATTATTTTAGAGCAAAGAAGATTGAAAGATAAGTGAGTCGGCAGTCTCTTTCTATAAGAGCCCTCCACCACTCTAGAGATGGAGCACGAAGTCTAACTCAAGCAGGGCGTCCCTTATCTATGTCGTATTAATTAGGTAATTCAATTTGACAAATTAATAAAAAAAAATATTAACTCAAAAATTCATAAAATTATTTTTTAAAAAATAATATTTAAAAATAATTAAATTTATATTTAAATATTCATAATTTTTTTATTTTTATATTATAATTTTTTATAAAAATAATAAAAAATAATGTTGCATGTTATTAATATAAAAATAATAATAAGCCTAGTTTTAACCCAATTACAATAGTACATACAATATCCCTTAACCAATTTAATGCATACCGAATTGGCACCGGCACAAGGCCTCGTATGGCGACACGAGGCCCACATGGGGAAATGTCAAGAGTCGGGAACTTTGACTGCCATGGCTCGGCGGTGTCCGCGAGGACAAGGGTTGAACTTAGATGGATAGAGCCGAATAAAGATAAAAAATAATTGAAATATATATATTATATAATAAAAAAATAATATAAATATATAAATATTTTATCATTTATATATTATTAATATATTAAAATTTATATAATTTAAAATTATTTAAAATATAATTATAATATAATAAAATATACTAACAAATCGTAAATCTAGAAGGGGCAGATTGGGTTCGATAGTCCTAGTGTCAAAAGATCATAGCCTAATCATAGGTACTTACTCAGCATGCTAGTGAGAGATTCTTTGGGTGGGGTGTCACTTATCCGCATAAGGCCAAAGCCAAGCCCCCTTCTTGATGATTCACGTGCAAATCCCTTTTAATCTCCAGTGCTTATTTGCCCATAATTTTTACCAAAAGAGAAGGAAAACTTTCATTCTTGTTCAAAATCTGCATCATCATCAATTCTTTTCCAAGGGGTCGGAATTTTTTTCTCCGTAGAGGCATTTAAAAATAAATTAGAATTGACATACAGATTAATTTTGAACTAGAAAATGATAATAGACATATCCTACACTTTTCAATCTGTTTCCTATAGATTTAATAATTTTAAAATTAAGGTATTAAATTTATTATCTGTAATTAATTTAGAGTAAATTATGATATAGATTATTGGATATTCATTATATGAATTTATTTTGTTTTTTTATCGAATGATGTCATATATCCAAATTTACTTTATTTATTCGAATAATAAATTCAGATATTTAAATCTGAT
>JBBYHO010000005.1:3868952-3885120 GCA_038382025.1 Adansonia gregorii
AATAATAATAATAATAATAATAATAATAATAATAATAATATTTAAAGAAGAATTGAAATTTTACTACTAACATACACAAACTCTTAATATTTAATAAGTTTAATTAATAAAATTAATGAAAATATAATAAATGGATAATATACTTTATTAACAATATTTTTCAAAGCTCATGATATAATTTACTTTTTGATGAATTAATATTTTCTTATATATAGACCTATTCAAGAGCTGAGCTGCCCACTTGGTCCAATTGAGTCTAGCCTAGCTTCTCATATTTTTATATTAGACTGACCTGACCCGACTCGAAACAGTGATTTTAAATTAATATATTTTATTTAAATTTAATTGTATAATATATAATATTAATAAAAATAATTCTTTAATGTGATAAACAATAATTTTGGCTTAAATAGACAAGTCTGAGTACGTTAAATAAGGATTTGGGATTGAGATTTTGAAAAAATTTAGATCGCGGCTCAGCTTAACCCATGAGCAAATTTAATCATATTTAAAATATAAATTTTTTTTAATATTTAATTAAATTATTAAAAGAATAGTAAAATAAAATTCATTATTAAAGCTTTTAATTTATAAAAAATTATTTAATTATAATTTCTTCATATTTATTTTTAGTATTAAATTCAGGTTCGAGTTCAGGTCGGGCTCGGGTTTGGGTCATTTCGAGTTTGATCATTTCGAGTTTAGTTCATTTCGAGTTCAGGCTATTTCAGATTCGGGCCATTTGGGTTCAGGTTTTTTTCAGTTCGAGCCTTTGATATTTTGATCAAATCTAATTCGATTCGAGTTCAAACTCAAATTTTTTTAAATAAATTTTTAGATTCAAATTTATTTTGTCACCTCTAGTTTAATTTTTACATGCCCAAACGTTTGATTACATTCGTCATTCACCTCATACACTTCAACTTCCTTCTTCCGTATCTTTAATTCATTCCCTCTAACTGCTCCGCACTTTAATTTTTAAATTTTGCCCTTCTACCGCTCCAATTTTAAATACCCTTTTTTACACAATTTCAAAATATATGGGATTTAGTCCTCTTACGCTAGTTCAATTCTCCAATTGGCTATCGGCCACTTCATTACTCCAATTTTTTTCATCTCCTTCAAATTGGTTATTTTATGCATTTTATGTTTCCAATTCCACAACCCCACCTCTCCATTGTTTTAATTTTCAATTTCCTCATGTGCACTGCATTTAATTTGTTCAATTCGTTCCTTGTGCTACTTTGTTCGTCCAATTGAATCCTCCAAACATCCAAAGCTTTTTTAACACTGTTATTTTACTTGGGGGTCAAGGCAAGGAAATGCCTTTCAGCTATTAGTAAAAGGTTTATTTAACGATTTGGACAAAATTAGTTGTTTATCCAAAATTTTTAAACATCAAATAAACAAATAAGTATAAAATGTTTTAAAATATATAGTAAATTATTATTCATTAGATTCAATAATCTAATTTAATGAACATATTTTTATTTTTAACTTTAAATGTAACTAAGAAAAAGTAAAAATGATCAAGACAAAAAATATTAAAAATTAGTTGAGAAATCAAATAAGTGATTTTTTTTAAAATATAAAAAATCAAGATTTCGTACTAACAGGTATGGACTGGTATGCATTGATTCTAATCAATATTGACCAATACAAATTGGTAGATTGATATGAAAATCAAAACGATTAGTATTGGTATCATTTTCTTTTACTTTAAAACTAATGCATTTGGTATCGATAAGATAATAACTACAATGATGTTGATACTATATTTGAGACTGACTCGTTAACATTTCTAGTGATAATGTAAATGCACTTGATTAATTACCAATAAAAAAGAATTTCAACACAATTTTTTGTCGATTAATGTTTCTTTTTTATTTTAGTTATATTTAGGGATTAATGTCAAATATAAGCATGTATCAGATATAGATATTTTTAATTTTTTTTAAAAGCTTTGTTCATATATTTAAAGGATTATTCTTATACACATAATTTTTGAATATAGGTGAGGACATGGATGCCTTAAAGAAAATGAAAAATCCCTTTTAACTTATTTCATCCAAAACAAGGCAAACTTATTTAAATATATATTTTCTAAATTTTCGTAAATGCTACGATCAAACATTATTTCTCAAACTGTTTAGTCGAGAAATCACCCTCTGAACAAACTATTTCTCAATATATATATTGAAAGGAAACAGCCCATTCATTGGGCGATTTCCTTTCATGAAGTTCCAATATATAAATTTTTAGGCAAGAAGGAATATGGTTTCTTGAGATTCGGGTATTTTCTCCGCCACAGCTGCTAATTCCTCCTGTGATCGACAGGAACAATCTGAAGTCAAGTGTTTTATATTTGATAAAGCCTATCAACAAACTACAGACAGCAAGAATCGTGACGAGCAATTGTGGAAGAAAATTAGAACCTTAAATGAGGAAGAATGACTTGTACAAAAACTGAATTGTGTTATGGTTGCAAATAAGAAAACCTGGCTACTATGGACAATTCTGTATAAAAACTGATGATATTATCACTATATCCATCACTAAAATGCACTATGTGTTAGTCGAATATTACTAATTAATTAATAGAGGCAGTAAAATGAACTCGAATCTGAAAATCATCTTAAAAACCCTGAGCTCAAACCCAAATCGAACTCGATTTGACCAAAAGTTAATGGCCATAATTCAAAAAACCTGAAATGGCCTAAACTTGAACCCAAAATGATCTAAACCCGAAAGAACTTGAATTCAAGCCTGACCCAAACCTAAATCCAAATTTAATACTAAAAATAAATATAAAATAATTATAATTAAATAATTTCTTATAAATCAAAAACCCTAATTATGAATTTTATTTTAATATTTTTTTAAATAATTTAATCAAATATCAAAAACTTAATTTATATTTTAAATATAATTAAACTTGCTCATGGGTTAGGCAAAGCCATAGTCCAAATTTTTTTAAAATTCCAAGCACAGTCTCTTATTCAACGTGCTAAGACCTATTTACTTAAGCTAGAATTACTGTTCATCATAAAAAATATTTTTTATTAATATTATATATTTTATAATTAAATTTAAATAATTTAAATAATTATTATTATTATTATTATTATTACTTAAAGAAATATTTAAAATCTTGCTCATGGATTGGGTTGAACTATGGCATAAATTTTTTTGAAAATCCCGCCTAGACCCGTATAAATTTAAGCCAGAATTATTGTTCATCATATTAAAAAAATATTGTTATTAATATTTATATATTTTATAATTAAATTTAAGTAAAATATATGTTGAGCTAGTCTAAAATAAAAATATCAGAACCCGAACCCAGGCCTACTTGGGTCAGTGGGTAACCCGACCTTTAAGCGATATATGATAAAATAATAATTTATCAAAAAGTAAATAATATCATGAGCATTGAAAATATTGTCGATAAAGCATATTATTGATTTATCATATTTTTTTAATTTAATTAGTTAAACTCATTAACTATTGAGAGTTTATGTATGTTAGTAGTAAAATTTTAAATACTTCTTTAAATATTTTTCTTATTTTATTATTATTATTTTCAGTAATGATAATTAGCGTCTGTTAACTTTGAATTCAGTTTTGATATAACAAACAACTTAAGCTAAATTAATTTTTACTCAACTGGGTATTTGTGTTAAAATTGAAACACATTTTGAAAAGAACTAAGTTTGTATTTTATCAAAAATATATGTTCCAAAATGTATACTTAGAATTTTTTTTAGATATGTTTAAGTTAATGTCAGGTCAAGAAAAATCATATTACAAAGGATTTTTAAGGTATGCATCGATACAAAGAACAAATGTATCAATACTATACTTAAAATCCTCAAATGTATCGATACAAAGTGTGTCTGTATCGATACAGCTTGCTTGATATCGAGACTCACCCCATGTGTATCGATACAAAGGCTTGGCAGTAACTAAGGTTTGACTAAAATGCTCAGATGTGTCAATACAGCCTGCTTCATATCGATACTCACCCTATGTGTATCGATACAAGGCTTGGCAATAACTAAAGTTTGAGTGAAACCCTTAAATGTATCGATACAAGTGTGTCTGTATTGATACAGCTTGCTTGGTATTGACATTCAGTTCCTTATATTGATACAACAAATTGTAACAGTCACTTTTTTTATTCGTGTATCGATACTATTGGTATTGTATCAATACTATAGGGCGGGTCTAAAATAAACAAGCATTTATGAAGGCTACAATGGCTCTCCAACCACCACATTAAATGGCCAATGTCTATGAATCAATTTCAAGCTATAAATGGAGGTTCCCAATTGCTGAAGAAGTAGAGATAAAAAATCATTTAAGCATTCAACAACAAAAGCTCAAAGATCTTCAAAATTCTTCATTTTTACTTGCATTAAATTTATACTCTTCCAAGTCTATTTGTATCTCATTCACCTTGTACTTAAATTCTAGCAAACATCTACCTGCTAGAGGTTCAATCTATTTGCAAAATACTTCATTCAAATCACAAAAGGGGTTATGTGAAAGTGAGTAAAAATATTTTAGAATTTGGGGTAAAATTCTTAAAGGGATTGAAAAGTTTTATCTAAGTGTTAAAAGATAGTGTGTAAGGTTATACCTTAGCCTTAAAGGTAACAATTTGTTTAGTGAATTGTGAGAATCACCTTGGTAAGAAAATACCAAGAAAAGAGGACGTAAGTGCCAAGTTCAATTACCGAACCTCTATACATTAAGTGTTTGTTTTTCTTACCTTCAACCTATTTTTATTTTTAGTTTACTTCAAATTTATCAAGTTTTTGTAACAACCAATTCACCCATTATTGGTTCAATCCCTTCCTTAAGCTAACAATTAGTATTAGAGCTTTGGTCTCTATTATAGGTCTCACAACCTTGAAAAAAGATACTTGATAGCTCAAAATAAAGAATGCAAATATGGTGCTTAAAGCCTCAAGAAGCCCACAAGAGTTGAGAAGCCAAGATGAAGTTTGTCTTGTAGCATTTAAGACAAATGTAAATGCTATAGGACTTGAAGGAAATTCCATAATGAGACCTCTATTCTTCAATGGTGACAATTACTTATATTGGAAGAGAAGGATGAGGCTCTTTATCTAAGCAAATAACTATGAAGTATGGAAGCTCATTATCAATGGACCACTCATCCCTAAGAAGAGAGTTGGAGATTGTGTTGTGCTAAAAGAAGAAGAAGAATGGGATGAACAAGACCCGAAAATGGCATAATTAAATGCCAAGGCCATGCACACACTATTTTGTGCTCTTGGTCCAAATGAGTACAATAGAGTCTCACTATGTGATAATGCCAAGCAAGTGTGAGATAAGTTAGCAACCACACATGAAGGAACAAATCAAGTCAAGGAATCGAAAATAAGCATCCTTACACTTAACTATGAATTGTTCAAGATAAAGGTAGATAAAACCATCAAAGAAATATGGGATAGGTTTACAAATGTTATCAATAGGTTGAAGGCACTCAAAAATACCTGTCCAAATAAAGAGATGGTGAAAAAGCTACTCAATAGTCTTTCCAAGTCTTGGGAAGCAAAAGTGAAAGCACTTGAAGAATCCAAAGATCCCAACACACTCTCCTTGGATGAAGTCATAGGTTTTCTTCTAACCTATGAGATAAAGATCAAGCATAGACAAGAGCCACCAAAGAAAGTAAGCGTTGCCTTTAAAACAACAACTCCTAGTGATGATGATGATGAAGAGGTTGAGGAAGATAAAGAAATAGCCATGTTCACAAAAAGATTTAACAAATTCATAAAAATAAACAAAGCAAGAAGACTTTCTAAAAAAGAAATGATGAAGGGAGACTCAAGCAAAAAAGAGAAAGAACAAATCATTTGCTATGAGTGCAAGAAATCGAGACACATTAAATTTGAATGTCCAATATGGAAGAAATCAAAGCTGAAGAAGCAAAAGAAGAAGGCTATGGTGGCCACATGGAGTGATAGTGACACATCCGATAATGATGATGAGGAGGTGGCCAACCTATATGTCATGGCTCATGATGAGCCCAAGGTATCTTCTAATGTTAATACTTACTCATTTGATGAATTACATGATGCATTTGTTGAATTAGCATTAGAATTTTTCGAGTCGTGAGTTTAAAATACAAGAAAATGATTTCTAAACTTAAGGAAGAAAATAAAATATTAAGCATGAAAAATGATGATCTTAAGAAGAAAGTAGATGAATTATAAGTCAATATCGATGATCTAACCAAGAAAAACATAAACTTCCATAACTCATTTACAAGATTTTATGTGACACAACAAAAATTAAATAACATGCTAGAAACACAAAGAGCATTCTTTGATAAAGATGGTTTGGGCTATAATAGAATTGAAAAAGAAACTCATTTCAAGAATTTCTTTATAACACAAAACAAACCATTTGATGTATCTAGCATTTGTACTCGTTACCATAAACTTGGTCACACATTCCACACATGTTCCTTAAAAACTATTACATATAAAGGCAAGCTTATTAGGAAAGTATCGGTCCCTAAAGGTCAAGATGAAGCTGCCAAGTTAAAATGGATTCTGAAAGGCACAAAAATTATGAACATTAATACTCAAGGGCCTAAGAAAATTTAGGTACCTAAAAAAAAAACATGACTTTGTGGTTGTAAGAGAAAGAGCATTGCTTCAAGGCAAATTCAACGAAGGAGAATTCTTGGTACCTTGATAGTGGATGCTCATGACACATGACCGGTGACAAAAATCAATTCATAGAGCTAAGGTCTAAGGACGGAGGAAGTGTTACCTTTGGAGATAACTCAAAAAGACAAATTAAAGGTATTGGAACCATAGGTAACAACTCTTCATCCAATATTGAAAATGTTCTATTTGTCAAAGGCTTTAAACATAATCCCCTGAGTATTAGTCAATTGTGTGATAAAGGCATGAAAGTTATTTTTGAATCAATGAATTGTTAAGTCATTGATGTTAAGACAAATAAAATTATTTTTGTAGGACATACAGAAGGAAATGTTTATGTTGTGCATCTAGATGACTTATCTTCTCAAAATGTTTGTTTCGTTGCTAATAATGATGACTTGCCTTGGTTATGGCATAAAAGATTAGGACATGCTAGTATGAATATAATTTCCAAACTATCTACAAAGGACCTTGTTGTTGGATTGCCAAAAATGAAATTTGATAATGATAGAATATGTGATGCATGTGCTCAAGGGAAACATAGAAGAGCTTCATTCAAATCAATTAATATTGTTTCAACTACTAGAGTATTACAACTTATTCATATTGATCCTTTTAGCCCTATTAGGACATTAAGCTTAAGAGGTTAACAATATGGATTTGTTATTATAGATGATTACTTTAGGTTTACTTGGGTTCTCTTTTTATGCTCTAAAGATGAAACCTTAGAAAAAATTCATTACCTTTTGCAAAATTATCCAAAATGAAAAAGGTTATTCTATTTCAAGTGTAAAAAGTGATCATGGAAAAGGATTTGAAAATCTTGGTATTGATAAATTTTGAAATGAAAATGGTATTAGCCATAATTTCTTGGCACCTAGAACTCTTCAACAAAATGGAGTTGTTGAAAGAAAAAATAAAACCTTGGAAGAAATTGTTAGAACTATGCTTTGTGACAACAATTTGCCAAGAATTTCTTGGGCGAAAGCCATTAACACTTCTTGCTACATTATAAATAGAGCTATGGTTAGGCCAATCCTAAAGAAAACTCCATATGAACTCTTTAAAGGAAGAAAACCTAACATTACCTATTTTTATCTTTTTAGATGGAAATGTTTTATACTAAATAATAAAAAGGATAATATTGGTAAATTTAATTCAAAAAGCGATGAAGGAATTTTTCTTGGTTATTCAACAAATTCCAAAGCTTATAGAGTGTTTAATAAGAAAACTTTGGTTGTTAAAAAGTCAATACATATTATATTTGATGAAGCTAACTCATTCTTGAGAAAAGTGTCTCTTGATAATGATGATGTGGAGATTTACCAAGAACAAACATCACATAAGGAGCAAGGACAAGCAATGTAAAATCAAGAAGCTCTAAAAGAGAAAGAACTACATTAGCCAACTCAAGTAGAAGGGAAAAAGATCATCCTAGAGAGTTAACTTATGTAAAAAAAAGTGAGATAATTGATAATCCTAAGCAAGGGGTAAGAACTAGATCATCTCATAGAAATACACTCAATCATTTAGCTTTTCTTTCACAAATTAAACCTAAGAATTTAGATGAGGTTCTAAAAGATGATAGTTAGATCGTGGCTATGCAAGAGGAGTTAAACTAATTTGAAAGGTAGAGAGACCTAGTAATTATCTCATCGTAGGTACTAAATGGGTTTTTAGGAACAAACTTGAGGAGAATGGAACAATAGTTAGAAATAAGGCTAGATTAGTAGCTAAAGGATATAATCAAGAAAAAGGAATTGATTATGATGAAACTTTTACCCCTATAGCTAGATTAGAGGCCATTAGAATACTTATAGCCTTTGCATGCTTTAACAATTTCAAGTTGTATCAAATGGATTTCAAAAATGCCTTTTTAAATGGTTTCATTAATAAGGAAGTTTATGTTGAGCAGCCTCCTGATTTCGAAAATCATTATTTTCCTGATAATGTCTTTAAACTTTCAAAAGCTTTGTATGGACGAAAGGAAGCTCCTAGGGCATGGTATGAGAAGCTCTCAAAATTTCTAATTGAAAAAGGTTTTAATAGAGGCAATGTTAACAAAACTCATTTTATAAGTCAAAAACAAGGATATTTTAGTGATTCAAGTTTATGTTGATGACATTATCTTTGGTGCTACTAATGAATCTCTATGTTAAGAATTTTCTAAGTTAATGCAAAGTAAGTTTGAGATAAACATGATAGGAGAATTAACATTCTTCGTGGGACTACAAATTAAATAAACAAAAGATGGAATCTTCATCAATCAAGCAAATACGCCAAAGAATTACTCAAGAGGTTCAAAATGAATGAAGCAAAGCCTTGTTCCACACCTATGAGTACTTCAACAAAACTTGAAAAGAATGAAAGAGGTAAAATTGTTGACTCTAAACTTTATAGGTCTATGATAGGTTCATTACTATATCTTACTGTAAGTAGACCCGACATATTGTTTAGTGTAAGCCTATGTGCTAGATACCAATCATCACCAAGGGAGTCATATCTAGTTACCGTGAAAAGAATCTTTAGATACCTTAATAACACTCCTTATCTAGGCTTATGGTATCTAAAAGAATCATCTCTTGTCTTACATGCTTATTCGGATGTGGATTTTGATGGATGTAAAATTGATAGGAAAAACACTTTTGGTACTTATCAAATTCTTGGAAATATGGCCATATCGTGGTTCTCCAAGAAACAAAATAATGTTGCTTTATCCACAATCGAAGCGGAATACATATCTGCAAGAATTTTTTATGCCTAAATTTTATGGATAAAATAACAAATGGAGGATTTTGGCATTAGCATGGATCATATTCCAATTAAATATGACAATATTAGTGCCATTTGTCTCACCAAAAATCCAATTCAACTTTCTAGAACCAAGCACATAGAAATTATACATCACTTTATTAGAGATCATGTGCAAAAAAGTGATAAAGTGCTTGAATTCGTTGATGCTTTGCATCAACTAGCTGGTATTTTCACTAAACCACTTGACAATGATAGATTTTACACAATTAGAAGAGAAATTGGATTAATGAATACACCCTAAATTTATATTTTGATAAAATCCTAATACCTTGCCTTAATATTGTTTGCATCATGCTTAGTTTGAGAAGCTCGCTTTACATACCTACTTATTTGATGCTATGCACTTGTATGAATAATCTTGTTATCTCTTGATTAAATTTTGAATTGTCCATTCTAAATGATTTTAATGTGAAAATTTTGGTTCAAATTGAATTTTTAAATGTTTTTCAAAGGACAATTGGGTTAAAAATATGCCTAATTTGATGCCATCTTAATGCTAATGACCTAATACTAGGCCATATGTATCGGTACTTACAAATTCATCTTCCCTATATCGAGATCAATTTCCATTGTATCAATACAAACTCAGACTTGTTCTTTGTATCGACACTTGACTTCAAGTATCGATACACTGTATCAATGCTTCCTAGCATGTATCAATACTGATCAATTTGTTCTAAGTCTCAAGACCCAATTCCTTGTATCAATACAAAACTGAGCAATGTTTTTTGTATTGATGTTGCCTTTTTTTGTATCGATACTCATTGTTAATTTAGGACTCCTTGTGTGCAAAAAGGTCATTGTATCAAGCACCCTCATCATCCCTAGCATTCTCTCCCTAACTCAACCTTCAAATCATCAAAACTCAATTCTGCACATTTTTCTCATAATCTTTGATCCATATACTGATTAACTTCATCATATTTCACTAAACCCATGTGAAAATCAACCTATTATCATCATATTTCACCAAAAATTCGAAACTTTCCCTCACCCTTACCCTAACCCTCACCATTCTCCTTTCAAATTTCATCCACTTTGTTTAAATTTCTTCACGGGTTTTGAATTTTTTTCATTCTTAAGTCTTTTCCCACTCTATTGTTGTGATTGTTTACGGATCTACCCCCTACACTACACCAAATTACCACCAAAACTTACCGCCCACCACGTGCTCGAGCATTTTCCCCAAACAGCCCACCCGTAGCACTTTACCCATTCGCCTTGCTCAATCTATTCTATGACCATAATTGACAAACCTCATCGAAACCTAATCCCACCTTATCCAAAGCCCACTCAATCACATCACACACTTCACCAACTTCATTCCGCTCTTCCACTTGTCTAAAACACCATCCAATTCTACTGTGCCACCACCTACTCAACAAAAGTCCTCAACTACTTTCAAACACTACCATGGCTGCAAAGACCAAACAAACCACCTTTCGTCAAGGACTCATCACCCATACTTCCACCTCTACTGCTCATCAACCACCTTCAACCCAAACATAATCATTCTTTGACCTATGTTTTTGTGATGCACAGGCTCATGAATGGTTCACCACCATCTATGCCCGTTTGCTCATCCAACAACGTTGAGTTATCAACTTTCCTTTTCTCTTGTCCATTAGTTATCCCTACCTTTAGATTTTTTAAACCTTCGGATATACCAAATTTCTCTCTTTAAATGTTTCAATTTATGAAAATCTTGTCTATGCATTTTTTAGCAATGCCTCCCTTATTATTGATGATCACGATCATGTCATTGCTATTCGATCCTATCTTTTGGGATAAGATCTCATCGTCAACTTGGCTTTTCTCACGTCTGCCTTTGGTTTCCCGAATTAAAGCATAATTTATGAATGTTTAGCTCTTACGGCTCTAATAAACATGTTTAGACCCCATACCGTCTGAAGAATGATATGATTGATCGAGAGTACTTATGAAACCCAGCATTGAACTAAGGGTTTTATCTGCGATCTCCTGAATTGTTCGCATCATTCTCTTTGGTTCAAGCAAAGGCTATGAAAGTTCAGATCGGCTTCCTAGCATACAGAATACAGAATAGATTCCAAAGCCTCTCTGTTTTAATTTAGACTAATGGCATCGATTCCTAGTGCTATAACAGAAACTGCCCTTAACGTGTAAATGAAAGCCCTTACAACACTCGATACCTACTCCTGCTTATGGTAGTAAATAAATAGGTGGACTTGTATCTGCAGCCTCTCTGCTGGTAGATTGACTGCTTTATATGGACTTGGGGCTGCAACTGAGGGTAGTGCTTGGGAATGCTATTCTAGCTATAGCTCCCCTTGCTAGATCAAATAAGGTACCTCAGCGAAAAAGTTAGTCATTTTTAGGAAAAGCTTCCTACTTGAGAAGGTTTTTACTACGGTTAGCAGCTTTATCAGCCCCTCTTATGGAATTGCTAAAGAAAAAGATGGAGTACAAATGGGAAGAAGTCTATCGACAAGCCTTTGCGAAAATCAAGGAGACCTTAGCGAACGCCCAGTGATGATGGCTCCAATAGCAGGTAAGGAACTTAAGCTATATCTTGCTTTCAATGATAATGCTATGCTAGCACAAGATGATCAAAATCATCAAGAAAAGCCAATCTATTATGCTAGTTGAATTCTCAAAGAAGCTAGAGCTAGATAAACTAAAACAGAGAAAAATTGTTTAGCGCTTATATAATATTTGTATATAGCCCAAAAGTTAAGACATTATATGTTGCAAAGCCACGCTCTTTCCTCCGGTTGATTGCTTACTCCATCTTATCATCTAACATGTGCTCTATCTATATGACATCAAACATACCTTAATTAACAAGGTAGACTATTGGTGGCTTCATATGATTCAAATCGAGAATCATCCAAACTTAGCCTATTTCATCTTCCTATACCTTGTTTTTTACGTTTGTGGTTGTCATAGCCTCTTCCATAGCATGGCCTTGAGTTACTACTTCGACACTTAAGGTCTTGATCTCTCGTGTAGCTTGAGGATTATGGTAACCACTTACCATTACATTGGTCGCAAATCCATGGGACTCGCCAGGTATGAAATTTCAAGTGCTGACTTCGCTCCCAAGGCTTGTCGATAACCACTGCTTAGCAATCGGATGATCTTGCTCCCTATGATCATGATGATGATACAAAGCATGATAAGCCTTCTTCACTACTAGCTCTCACTACCTCTTCATCTACGCCCATCGACATTCACACCATGCACGCTTTTATTATAGGTCATCTTAATACATGAGAGGGATGATTCGATCATCACTTTAACACTATCGATGCTCGCCTTTCTTTTCTCGAGCATAGTCACTAGGCTTTGACAGAGTAATTCCATGCTTTTTTGGCTGCTTTTCCTCGTGCCCCTCCGCCTACTTCTCCACCCATTAAGGATCTTCCAACCGATCATGCTTAGTCCAATTAGGCTCCTTGTAGGATAACTCTTATGTTTTTAGGACTTTATGATTCTCAAACTCTTTTGTATTCCTTTAAACATCTTTTGTTTATATATTTAACATCTTATCCTTAATGATTTTGTCTTTGCTTATGCCTACTATGATTGCATTTCCTCTATTGTTTTGAATTACTTATCTTTGAATTGTGTTTGGATATAATAAAAAGGGGGGGAAATGCCATAAATTTGCAATGTGTTGCTATATATGTCTTCCATGAATTTATTATGCACTTGATCTGATTATATTGTCATGTTGATATTGACATTAGCTTGATTTTTTAATCTTGGGCAATATTAAAACTTTTGAAACTTTTGAAAACCATTGCTTTATTGAGGGGGAGTTGTTTTTTTTCAAAAAAAGAAGCAAATTTATTTTAAGTTTTGTTATATCAAAAAGTGGAAGATTGTTAACTTTGAATTAGTTTTGATAAAATAAACAACTTAAGCTGAATTAATTTATACTCACTTGGTATTTGTGTTAAAATTGAAAAATATTTTTAAAAATACTAAGTTTGTATTTTGTCAAAAATATATGTTCCAAAATGTATACTTATACTTAGAATATTTTTTAGATATGTTTGAGTTAATATCAAGTCAAGAAAAATTGTTTTACAAGGGATTTTTAAGGTATGTATTGATACAAAGAACAAATTCAATACTATGCTTAAAACCCTTAAAAAAATTGTTTTACAAAGGATTTTTAAGGTTTGTATTGATACAAAGAACAAATTTAATACTATGCTTAAAACCCTCAAATGGATCAATACAAAGTGTGTCGTACCGATACAGCCTGCTTGGTATAAATACTCACTCCATGTGTATCGATACAAGGCTTGGCAGTAACCAAGGTTTGGCTAAAACCCTCAAATGTATCGATACAATTGTGTCTGTATCAATATAGCCTGCTTGGTATCAATACTCACCCTATGTGTATTGATACAAGGCTTGGCAGTAACCAAGATTTGGGTGAAACCTTTAAATGTATCGATACAAGTGTGTATGTATCGATACAGTTTTCTTGGTATCGATATTCAGTTCCCTGTATCGATACAATAACCTGTAATGGTCACTTTTTTATTCATGTATCGATACTATTGGTATTATATCAATACTATAGTGTAGGTCTGAACGAAAATAAGCATTTATAAAGGCTACAATGGCTCTCCAATGACCACATCAAATGCCCAACGTCTATGAATCAATTTCAAGCAATAAATAGAGGTTCCCAATAGCTGAAGAAGTAGAGATAAAAGAATCATTAAAGCATTAAGCATTCAACGATAAAAGCTCAAAGATTTTCAAAATTCTTCATTTTTACTTCCATTAAATTTATACTCATCCAAGTCTATTTGTATCTCATTCACATTGTACTTAAATTCCAGCAAATATCTACCTACTAGAGGTTTAATCTGTTTGCAAAATACTTCATTCAAATCATAAAAGGGATTGTGTGAAAGTGAATGAAAATATTTGAGAATTTAAGGTAAAATTCTCAAAGGGATTGAAAGATTCTATCTAAGCCTTAAAAGATAGTGTGTAAAGTTATACCTTAGCTTAAAGGTAAAAATTTATTTAGTGAATTGTGGGGAATCACCTTGGCAAGGAAATACCAAGAAAAGAGGACTTAGGTGCGAAGTTCAAGGACCAAACCTCAACACATTGAGTGTTTTTTTTTTACCTTTAACCTATTTTTATTTTTAGTTTACTTCAAATTTATCAATTTTTTGCAACAACCAATTCACCCCCTCTTGGTTCAATCCTTTCCTTGAGCTAACAGAGTCTGATAATAGTTTAACAATTATTAATGCCACATATAATTTAATTAAGTGTTAAAATTTTAATTTATATTTTATATATGATTAAACCTGCTCATGGGTTGAGCCAGGTCGCAGCCCGAATTTTTTAAAATTCAAAACACATGCCTTTATTTAATATGCCTAGACCCACTTGTTCAAGCTAGAATTATTGTTCATCACATTAAAAAATATTTTTTATTAATATTTATATATTTTATAATTGAATTCAAATAAAATATATGTTATTTTAATTAAAAATCATTGTTCCGAGTCAGGTAAGGCTAGTCTGAAACAAAAATATAAGAACCCAGGCTTAGGTCTAATTGGGCCAATTGAGTAGCTCGATCTTTGAGGAGGTTTATATGTAATAAAATAATAATTTATTGAAGAGTAAATCATATCATGAGTTTTGAAAGTATTGTTAATAAAGTATATCATCTATTTATCAATTTTTTTAGTTTAATTAGTTAAACTCATTAAATATTGAGAATTTATGCATGTTAATAATAAATTTTTAAATACTTTTTTGAATATTATTATTATTATTTCAAGTAATGATAATTAAAGTCTGATAATAATATAATAAAGTAATAAGATAAATTAAAAAATATAAAAGTCATAATAGATAATACCATACCAAAAATAAAAAAATCGTATGTTAGACTAGCAACTAGACCTGTCTATGGGTCGGTTAGCCTACCCAACACAATAGGCCTGACACGATCAGGCTAAGGTCTTAGATTTTTATTTTCAAGCACGCTCGACCTAAAAGAGTAATTTTTAAATAAATTAATATTTTTATTTAAATTTAATTACAAAATATATAAATATTAATATAAAAATAATTTTTTAATATTATGAATAATGATTTATACTGAAATAGGTTGGCTAGGCTCATAGAACGAATTAAGATTTTTTAAGGCCGAACCTGGCCAAATTCAGGCCTTAGAATTTAAAATTACGTTAAAAATGATAACATTTAACATAAAATAAAAAATATTATAAAATATATTCGAACTCAAACTCGACCTGAACCCAAACTCGAAAGAATTCAAACTCGAATCAACCCAAACAAAAAAAAATCGAATCCAAAATAACCTAATTTAAATCAGTCTGAACCCGCCCAATTTCAGCCTCTACTAATTAACTTTAGCAGCACAGCAAGTCTGTTCTAAGCTCTCCGCTGTAATGGCTTTTAATCATCTTTTAGTGCCTAAATCCTATGAAGTCGCTGAGTTCAGACAGAAACAATCTGTTTTATACCAGTAATATACGGCCAAGGTGAATATTAATATTAATATTAATATTCGTATCTATATCAGAAATTGACCATTTTCTGACAACCTAATGTGCTGCGTCCAGTTTAACTAGAGACTACATGGGGGATGAAAG
>JBBYHO010000005.1:3885220-3896727 GCA_038382025.1 Adansonia gregorii
GCCTCCAAAACAATGGGCGCTACTATTGTTTTCTCGTTCACTTGAAAATTATGCTGTAATACAACCATATTGATTGCTGCCTAAATATTCTAGATTTACTAGTCCTTTATTGTCCACGAAGACTACCATAAAAAAGAGCACCTTTTTTTTTTTTTTTTTTTTTTTTTTTGTTGGGGGAAGGGTGGGAGAGTGAACTTTGGGTCGGTTAAAGATCCCCCTGTAAGACTATAATTCTTGGACCATTTCAGTCACTAAAGCTTGTGACATGGCCAGCAATGAAGGTCAAATTAGTGAAAAGTTGACGCTCTGTCAAAAGCAAAGCGAAAATACCAAGCAATAATTAGAATCTGTTCATCTCTCCCCCTTAAAGGCTACCCTGGCCAGTTGCTAAATGTTATCATTTTCTTTGGAAGAGTCATGAGATAATTATAGAGATTAGTTTACTTTTCTATAATTAGAACTCTTAGGTTTTGTTAGCCACCAAAAGCCCAGGAGCTTCGGTTATTGACAAAGAAATTTAAACTAAATACTAGTTATTAACATATGTTTCAATTAACTAGACATTGACATATAGCCACTATAATATTATCTAAGATTTATATGATATACCTAAAAATGTCAGCACAGCAGCAACAAATATATAAATATTAGTCAGTTAGTGATTGATGAAAGCCTTAATATGGGAGATCATTTCGTTGCTCCGAATTTGAGAAAACGTAGAATTATGCAGAACTTGAAATGCATGCCCAACTCCTTTGTACATCTTTGTTTCCACCCTTTTGCCAGCACTGGTCAAGGCATTGCAGAATTCCAGGTTTCTATCTTTTAGTATATCCATCTCTGATATGCAAATCATTGTGGCTGGAAGTTTCAATTCCCGTAACTTGGTAGCACCTATTGCCAAAGGGTTGCACCATGGATGGTTACGGTTAGTACCTAAAGGTAGTGATAATCGCCAATAGGTATCGGCAGCTGATAGAGCGAGTGCTGAGTTAGCTGGTTGCGTGGCATGCATTTCTGCTGCAGTTCTTTCCTCTCCTCCAAAAAAAGGTTGAATCAAGATTATACCCTTGAGAACCAAAGGCTTGATGCTGGAATCAGATATGCCGTAGGATCCTTGTCTTGTGGCCACATTGTAAGCTATATTAGCGCCGGCACTATCCCCTGCTAGGAACGTACTAGATAAATCACATTGACTTAGCCACCATTTGTGTTCGTTAGACCCATTCAGAGCTTGTTGTTTCACCCACATGAAGGTGTTGATCCCATCATCATATGCAGCAGGAAGCCGGTTTTCAGGAGCTAGACGATAGTTGACAGAAAAGATTATGCAGCCTGCTTTGGAAGCAAGTGCAGCCAGGAACTCATGGTAACAGATCCACGTAGATGAGCCAACACAGAATCCTCCCCCATGGAAGTAGAGAATTAAAGGCATCTTGCTGGAGTAGCTTGGGACATAGATACGTGCCCATAAGCTGCTGAATTGCTCGATAACCACATCTTTAGCTATCACACCACTTACAACCGTGCAGGGGACAGTAGGGATGATGGGTGGTCTCTCAACGTGTCCATTTCTGTAAACTCTGATGAGCCCTTCAATCTCTTCAACTACAACGCCATGATTCTTCTGGCCTATATGAACATTGGGTCTAGGATCAAAGGAAATGGCCGCCATTCTTTCTGACCTCATGCAATATTATAGAATTAGAATTGTCTTTCGAGGTAATGGTTTTGACTTGTAAGAACTTTGGGGCAGCCTTATATAGAGAATGCAAAGGCTATCGAGACCAAGGACATGGCTTCAAGTTGGAAGGAAGCTTCCTCTGCTTTTCATCTGACAAGTGGAGATTGAACTCATCGATTGAATGTTGTTACACCATCACATAGATTCTCAATCTTTTCCAGAATTAGTTCTTAATTAACATGACATTTACCATAACTTTTTGTTAATTGATAGTTAATTGGGAATCAGGGCATGTGAATGCGTAACAATATGAAAGAAAAACAAAAAGCTCTTCTATCCATGAACTTTGCATCAGTGCTTGACCAAACAAAACCGACCATAATAAGAAAATATATTTATCCTGGTTATTCTAGCTAATTTCTATGGCAGTTACTTACATTATGGTACTGCTTGATTCTCCCTGTGTGAACAAAAGTGAGGTTACAACAACTTGTCCTCATATTGCTTAGATTAACAAAAAAAAGAAAAAGGAAAATCTCCTGAATATTTTTTATCCATTTAGGGGATAAGCAACTCAAGCAATATTTTTGTTAAGATTTGTTGAAATATTTCTCCTGCAGAGGATGACATGCATTATGATAATCGATCTACACCACTCATTTTCCATGCAAAAGATACCATACACGAAAATGGATTTATACATTGATTAAACCCCTTATAGTTCGAACTTATCAACGACAAAGGGACTGGTCAATATGTGCATAATGAGCTCATGAACCGCAAGCTGTTTCTGATGATGTTACAATCTGATCTCTTGCATTGCATTGTCAAGATTCAAGTGCTAGGACAATTATTTCTTATCCTCATATTTAGACAGTATTCTGAAAATAATTGACTGAGAAAGTTCGTTGCCAACTTTATTCTTCAAATACATACATATATATATGGCGCTATCTTTTTCCTTACCTTTTTCACCTATGGATATGGTTTTTCTGATATCTTCCAACTGTATCTTCTCTTTTGCAATTTGAAGACATTTTAGGTTTCCCTTTTGTCTTACCCAGTGTAGCAGACAGCGACGAGACTGTTAATGCTCTTACTACATAAGCATGATAACATATATATTAAGATGGTCTCAATATTGATGCTGAATTAATGTCATTCAAATCTTATGCTAAGTCAATGGTACAAAGTTTTTAAGAATTGAACGGAAAGCTTGTCACTCTATTCAGAACGGTGCATGTGAGTCCTCATTAGGCTAAACTAAGAGCAAATTAACGGGAGATATTCCCATATTATCAAGAAAAAAAGAAGGGAGGAAAAGGTTAGCAGGAAAAAATAAAAGCATGTGGAAAAGCGGGAGAGAATTTTAAAGATTTGGTTCTTGTACTTGCTCTATAGAATCTTTCCTTCCGTCCATTTTTTGAGGCTTTACTATTCCTCAAATAAGTATTTTGGGAGTAACATGGATGTTGTTGGCTGGCTCCAATACCTTGTTCTTCTTTAATTAATTCGGGTTAAGGAGGTAAAGAACTATATATGTAACATAAGTCTTCTGCGTCAGGTTTACAATGTGGTTGGGTAAGCCTAAGCTCATAAATTCATGCAGTATTTAATGCTTTTGATCTCTGATGACATCTCCCACATGTTCATTCATATGTGAATTAATGAATATTAAAAAAAAAAAAAACTGGAAAGAAAAGCTTCAGAGATAGTATATAATTTTTTATATGGATGTTATGCCACTTGTTCATCCAAATAAAATTGAGTTGAAGGAGGTATCTTTTGAATTTGATGTACACAAGACAAAGTTAATTAGTTGTTCAAACTGAAAAAAATAAAAATAAAAATAAAAGAAAATGAAAAGAGATGAGTCACCATTGGTCCCCTTTCCACTCAATTCTTTCATGCATGCTTTAGTAAAAGTAGACCTGTTGTGAATCACATGAAGATAAAAAGGATAAAAGATTCAGATGCAGTTATAAACATCTCAAAAAGCTATCTCACTGCTATGGCAGAAATTGCTAATGCTAATACTAATCATTTAATTAGAATATTTGTGTTTTTGGCCTCTCTACTCTATCACAACTGTTTTGGAAAATGGAAAGCATCCCAGGCTAATCTTTATGCCTATAAGCAATACAAGTACTTTTAGATCCATTGAAGAAGTCTGTATTGCTACGATTCATATTTGTCGAAGAAGATTGGACAGTGCAGAAACTCGGCTAAATTGTTTAGGCGATGGCATTAATCCCTCTGTCACATTCTTCGCTAAGTGTAAGATCTTGCCGGTGAGCATCCGCCAACAGGAAACAAGATTGAGATGCAAAAATATCATGATATTAAAGAAAGATGAGGTTAGAGAAAGTCTGAAGTCAGCCAAAGACCTCCCATCTTTATCTGCATGCAAATTTTCTAACCCAGCCAACCTGCTGGATTTCCTGAGTTATGAATCAAATCAAATACGAAAGGCATCATGTTGACAAAATCAATACTTCAAAGGGAGATGTCTTGCTACGCCTTTGTACCCAATATGCTCTTCGGTTTGGACAATTGGCAGTTCCTATGAAATATTCTTTTCAAACAGAAAAAAAGCCACCATATTTTTGATTTATTTGACTGTGTATTCTTTCTGCCCTAATTCAATGAAAATTCCAGATTCAAAATGCCTATCACTTATATTTATTATTAAAAATGTTTCTGAAAGCATAAAACATGAGATTAATAAATAGTGACTAAAGATCATATCACGATAGCTCATAAAGATTGCAATATTCAGTGGGTCCCACGGAGATCTGGAAAGATTTCATATGAAAAATCCACCAAGCCTAAATTGCAAACTGTGAGTCAATCTTAAACATTTGAGCCAAGTCAATTTCAACTTCATAATCTTTCAAGGGGAGGCAAGGAACCATTAAATTATAGGTCACATTCACCTGACTAAACTCCCAAGAAGATAAAAGTTTAGATTCTTTTCAGCCGTGTATTCCACCAGAAATTAGTCTTGCTTGCCCATGAATATGAAAACGGGGTTGCCATCTTTATGCTCTCATGATTCTCTCCTTTCTTTTTCTGCTTTTTGACTACCCTCGTTCGTCCAAGTACAGATGTTTCGAGAGGAAAAAAGAGAGTTGAAACCTCGCATATTTGTCAGGATTTAAATAACAATAGCCAAGCAACATTATGATGATCGTTATTTTGTGGTTTTAACGTTCTTATCGATATTCGTCATAATAATATTTTTTACATCACAATCGTATTAAATATGATATGATCAAAAGTATACCGTGATCTTAATTTAAATCCAAGATATTTTCATGAAGTCTCTCATTTTCATTAAAGTAGATGATAAATAAATATAACTCTTGATCCAATGAAGTCGGTAACTATTTTCTTCTAGGAGAGAAAAAGGGCATGATGCTACTGCAGTTTGTAGGAAGTAATTCTGTTATTGGTTCAACAAAAAGTAGAGGCATATTATTCATTGACTAGCCATAGATCTCCCTTTTTTCAGCCAATCTTGTATATTTCTGCATTCATCACTGTATTTCTTCATCACTTGCTATTTTATTCGCATTCTATCATTGTCAAGTTTTGGTGCAGAGGCTACACCGGCATAAATTGCCAGCATCTTTCGAGAAGAAAATAATAGTCCATTGTATTTGCACAATAACCAGCTGTATAGTTCGCAACTATTTTATTAACCATTCAGAAAATTCTAGGAATTTTAGACAAGGAATAGTCCTTAAATCTCAGATGCGATTTGTGATCAAATATCCAGCCACAGAGTCAGCCACTCGTTGATTGCAATCTTCAATACATGATTCCTCAATGCTCCTAATGTGAATTAAATAAAGTTGGCCCACACAAAATGTAAATTTATCTAATCAAGAAGATTATCTCGTGGCAGTGTCAGTATCATCGATCGTCTAAGTGTAACCTTTAATGGTAGGCATCAGATTCTAATTACATGAATTACTTTTCATACATACATAAAGGGAAAGGGAAGAGTTACACAAATTTTTTTTCCGAGCTAATATCTTTAAACAATGTATAATTGTGAATGAGGGAGATTCTCCCTTTCTAATTGTTATGGCTAAATTGGGTAAAGATATCTCCTCTGTCCTTTGAAAAGCAAAGTCAATTTCTAAAGGTTTAATAAGGAAAGATACCTTGCTTATCCAACTATGATTCGTTAAGAGATTAAAACCAAAAAGAACCCTTTTTTGTTGAATTTTTCCGCTTGCTTGTTTGAAAATATACAAATAAACCATTCTCTATGTCGGCATCGACCAATCTGTAGTGGTTGATGATAATAAGTGAAACTGCTCCTGCACTGTTAGAAACAGATATTGCAAATAGATCAAAAGTAACAGCACAGTTTGCAATGGTTGTTGTTTGTTTTACTTCTATAGGTTAGATTTTGAACCAAATTACTCTCAATCTCAAGCTCAAGGCTAGCACAAAATTATGGACGAAGATCCTCCATAATCACCAATACCGTAGAATATAATTGAAGGCTAGCTGACAGCTTATTAACAGATAAAGCAGTGTTTTCCCCATCTCAATATGCAAGGTGACAATTTGTCCAATTTACTCACTGGATCGTCTTCCTTCTTTTCCTGCCACTCTCATCATAGCATTTTTCTAAAGGGATTGGTATAAAAATAATTACCCTCCTTAAGAACCACCTTGTTTATTCTTTTTGTCTTTTGTATGCATCTCATCTGAACAACTTTCAGAAATTTAAACCAAAATTTGTGTCTCCATGGGCAATGATACAAACATTCTAGCCAGCTTCCAACGGATTTCAGGCTCAACTTCATCATAAATATACATTTAGCATTGTTCTTTGATAAGAATTATGGGTTGTTCTCTCATATAAAGTTCTTACATATGACAATTATAAACATTCAAACTCTTCCAAGAGCTTCCATTTGCATTTTCTTTTTTAGTTTATTCTTAGAAAACAAGGTAGTTAACTAACTATAGACACCTAATTTTGTTGGGGTTTTCTTTCCCTCACAATCAAAAAAAAATATTTAAGACAAAAAACTTAGCGGCTGCCTATTTAGTTGTACTTAAATGAGTGCAAGTGCAAATGATAAAATTAACACCATTTCAAGGGTCGTACATAACAAATCTTAGATAAAAAAACGAATTTTAAGATAAAAAAATAGTTTTTGATATTATGCTTGTGAAATTTTAAAAATTTATTTGTGGGGATGTTATTAAGGTCAATTTCCTACTTTTAAAAATCTTTGAAGAATTACATTAAATTTGAAAAGTTGACTGTTGTATATTTTTCCCACTTTATGCTTATATGCACTCCGAAAATCACAAATATTCAAGAAAAAAATTTATATTGGCATTTTATACTACAAGTCAAGTTATCCATTTCAATAATGAATGTTGAATTTTTCAAAATACTGTAACTATTATACTCGTGAAATTTTTTCCAACAAAAGTTGTTCCAAATTTCAGATTTTTCACCTTTATTATTTCTATAAATTAATATTTTGATTAATGAATTAGATAACATTTATTTTTATAAAATTTAATCATATTTTTGAAATTTGTTCATTTCCAAAATCGAAATTTTCTACTTTGTAAATTTTTTCAGAAAGATTTTTTTAATTTATAATTTTTAAAATTCTTAGAAAATTATTTTTAAATTCATAGTAAATCAAGTTTTTAAAATTTAATTTATTTTATGTGCTTTGTTTAGTGTTTTTTAAAATTTTTTAATTTTCTAGATATAGAGTTTTCTATTTCGTAAATATTTTTAAGTTAATTTTTTTGAGTTTATAACTTTTAAAATTCTTTACATATTTTTATTAAATTCATATTAAATCAGTTTTTAAAAATTTAATTTATTTTATTAGTTTTGTATATTTTTCAGATGATAATTTTTTCCTAAAAGGGTTTTTGCTCATAAAATTTTATAAATTTAGAATTTTTGGTTGCCTTTCTCTTGCACATAAAATTTTTCAAAAATTAATTTTTTAATTTTTATATGGGAATTTTATTAACTTATTTTTCATTGGCCAAATTTTATTTTTTTTCATTTCACAGGCTTTAAAACTCGTAAATTTTTCTAATGGACCCGATAAGCCCATTAAATTTCTGAAAAGCCCAGAGAGCCTATTTTTATTTTCTAACATACCCAAGAACCTTATTTTGATTAAATTTTTAATTAAATTTGTTATATAAAATTTTATTCTTTAAATACATAATTTTTAATTTATTATGATTTAGTCCCTATAATTTGTTTTCGATCTAATTAAATTCTTTCTCTTTCATATTTCTAGAGTTGATGATGTCATGCATGATACAATTCAAAAAATGACAAACATTATTAATTTAAATCAAATCAAGATGTAAAAAATCAAAATAAATAAAATAAATATTAAATAAAAATAAAAAGGAAAATCCTAGAAATTTCTAGGATGATTTCAGCCAAGGGCTTTTTCTTCAGTGCTTGGCCACCATCCATTCCCTATAAATGGAGGTGGTTTCCATCATTTGAAGATTTTTAGCTTGGAGGAAGAAAAAATACAAGAAAATCACTAATTTTTAGGTTTTTAAGTTTTTTTTAAGGTAAATTCTTCTACTGAAATGTAAGTTTTTGTTACTTACATTGATTTTTCTTCCTTTAAGTAAAAATATTGTTAATTTTATGTATATATTTTTGTATTATTTTTCTTAACAACATTTCGTATTGGTTTATGTTGGTTTATTCATTATTTATATTGAATTTATGTATATTTTAGCTTGGTAAAAATTATGACATATATATGTTGATATTTATGCAAATATGTGATGAAAAACATTATTTTTGGTTGAAATATAATGCCGGTTAAATGATATACGACCTTATATTTATTGATTTTTCTTGATATTTAGGACAATTTTGTAAATTTTAAAAATTTTAAGGGCCTAAAAATAATTGTCTCAAAATTTTGAAGGCCTTGAATGGTTCATTCCAAGCTTGACTAAATCTAACCTTGATGATTTTATGATATTTTGATTTTTTAGGTCACTTTGTAGTCATAAAAAATATAGGGACTAAACTGCCAAAGTTGTCAAATTTTTATAGGACATATAAGCTTGGCCGATTGCTTCCAGACACCTGTAAAAGTGTTTTCATGGTTAGTTTAACATATCTAAATGTGTTTTATGCATTTTTATCATTTTAAGGCGATTTTGTAATTTTAAAAAGTTTAAGGACTTATTTGTGAAATTATAAAATTTTTGTTCTAAGGCCATAGGTGCTTGGCTGAATTAATACTATGATCTTTGGTATGATTTCCATAATTTTTTATGTTGAATTTTGTGTTTAATTATGTGTTTATTTTGAATAGGGACTAAATTGCAGTGTTCGCTAAACTTTAGGGATCATTTAGAAACACTTTTTATTTTAGGGTTATATGATATTTTTATATTTTAAAAATATTTCTAGCATTCTTCTGGTCTTCCAAAGGCATGTAGAAATTATTAAAACTTTTTGTATTCTTTTAGTTTTCTGTGAAGACATGATATATAATTTTGAAAAGTTTAAGGACCTATTAGCAATTTTTGCATTTTAGGTCAATCTTAATATCTAAATCACTCATGGAAGATAAAAATATCATTTCATATTATTTTTGAGTCCCTAGGTTTCTAGGATACTTATAGGTCGAAGGTACACCTTAGGGGTATTTTAGTGATTTTATTAAAACCAAATCCTATGTGATCATCGGGATGCTTTTATGTCTAAGGTGTACAGTAGGAATAGATTTGATTATATATGGTGTCATCCAGCCCTCTAGGTTATCGGGATACTTATAGGTCGAAGGTATACCATATGGCTATTTAGGTAATTTTTTCTAGAACTGAGTCGTTTATGATCACCAAATACATATATGTCGAAGGTGCATAATAGGGATAGGTTCATCCTTTTATAAAGTTGTGGAATCCTTTAGGCTTATCGGGATACTTCTATGTCAAAGGTAAAACCTAAGGATATTTTAGTAATTTATGTTAGAACTAAGTCCTATGTGATCACCGAGACACTTCTATGTCAAAGATGTATAGTAGGAATAGGGTCAATTGTTTATATAGTTTTAGAATTTTCTGGGATGCTAGGATACTTTTACGTCGAAGGTACTTCTTAAGGACATTTCATCAATTTATTTTAGAATCGAGTCCTTTAAGGTCACCAGGATACTTCTAAGTCAGAGGTGTACTTTTGGGGGATATGTTGGTCATTTCAACCAAATTAGGATCCTTAGAGTCGAATTTAGTACAGTTTGTTTGAACCAGGTCTTAAGGAACTTTTTTTATTATTACTTTAATAAAATTAGAATTTTTTTCGTAAATTAAGGAAATGTCTTCTAGTTAAAACAATACGTAAAATTTTTCTCAGAATATGACAAGGGTTCTAGGATTATTTTAACAAGGAGATGTCCTTTTAAAAAATGAAAATCAAGATTTATTTTGAATTTTGAAAAAATAAAACTTTTTATATTCATCTAGCTTTCCAGCAGGATGCAAAAGATATTTTAATTTCTCAAAACCTTTCATATTCCACTTGTTCTCCAACGGGGTATGAAAGAAAATGATAAAAACTATTGCATTCTTCTGGCCTTTTGAAAAGGTGCAAAAGATATTTTAATTTTTAAAAATATTAAAAACTTGATTTTCTTATTCGAAATAATATATTTGTTTCAGAAAATTTTACTTCTAACTATGGGAATTGTAATTAAATATCAAATATTGAAATAGAATAAAAATGAAAATTTAAATTGGCACATGATTAATAAGGTAATGATTGCCATACGTCACTAAAAGGTTGATCTTTACTTGTGCTTATAATCGACTTATGGACTTTTTTATGCGATATTTGGTATTTTCATAGTCTTAGAATTTGTTTTTATGGGTTTCGTAACCGTAGAAATATGAACTTCGAAAGGTGACCAATCTTATCTTGCTAAATAGATTGGTGGCGACTCCAACAAAATGTTTGTTTCATAACGACTATTTAGAGTTAAATCGAATAAGAGATTCATTCCAACAACTCAGTCCCCAAACATAAAAAATAAAGAATAACAGAATAATATTGACATGGCCCCTAAAAATAAAAAAATAATGATATATAAATATATATATATATATAGGAATGAGGAATACACCCGTTATTTTAATCGAGCTAGTCAAAATTTATAGCCTAGAGATATTGCAACACCAACTATGAAAATATTATGATAATAAAGTTGCAGCAAAGACTTCAATAAAAAAAATTCAAATTGCAAGCAGTTTATTTTCTCCTGGTTTTAGTCTTGTTATTTCTTGCTCAGATAAAGCAAGATTTGCTTTTACGGTTATTTTCTGATCATTTGGATTATCTAAATAAAAAAAATCAGGTTGTAAATTTGAGTCAGCTTCAGCTTAAGGAAATTATAATACTAAACTAGAATGGAAGCACAGCAGCCACTTCAATACTTATCCATGACAACCTGTGGCATCAGTAACTGTTACAACTTTCTTTATTTGGGTAATCCTGCTGTCATTAGCTCTACATTATTGATAATTTTTGTCCATATTTTTCTAATTATGTAAACAAAAATTTTGCTTTGGGCTTTTCGAAAACAAACCTCCGACTGGAATTCATGCTTTTCCAAGTAAATAAAATAGTAATATATTATTATCATCATTATATAAAAGTGGAGTTTGCAAATCTTTGCAGTCGCAGTTACCTGTAAGCCGTGCAAATTAAAAATAAAGTCATCACTAATCTCTTTTTGCTGCTTATTATTGGTCATTTATATAAATCTATCGTTTT
>JBBYHO010000005.1:3915574-3933133 GCA_038382025.1 Adansonia gregorii
CAACATTACATTCTCAAGCTTCGATACAATTTAAATTTTGAATTATAACAAATTATCTCGTCATGATGTTCCTCTGCGCTCAATTGTATATATATGTGTTCAACCAAATTAATAAAGCAAGAATCTCTGTTACAATCACTTCTACTTTACATGTTATCAGATGCCATTGCTTAAACAGCCTTGATCCTTATTTTTTGCTTCTTCCTTAGTCATGGCTGTCAATTGCAACCAAGTTCACAATGTCAATTCAAATATTAACAAAACAGAACCCATCTCCATCAATGCTGTAGCGCAACTCCCTCTGAAACTCAATGCATCCAATTTTCCATCCTAGCAAATCCAACTATACTCACTCCTTGAGGCCATGATATCATTGGCGACTTAGATGGTACCATACCCTGTCCCAACCCTATGATTTCTATCAATGGAACCCAAACTTAAAACCCAACTCATTCATTATGAATAAGGCAAGATAAATTTATTTTGCATGCCATAGTGGCTTCTGTCTCCAAATCAATGCTCCCAATTATTGCCACAGTTAAGACCTTCCAAGAAGCCTGGCAGAAACTATCAACCAAATTTGCAAGAAAAGCAAGATCCAGGGTCATGTCTTTGAAAAAACGACTCACCATGACAACCCACGCTGGAAAATCAATTCCTGAATACATGCAACTCACAAAACAAACTAAAAATGAGCTTCATTAGCTTAAGCACCTATCTATGATGATGACTTAATCCTTCTTGTGTTTAGCGATCTTGGTACAGATTTTAAAGAAATCTCAACAGCAATTAGAGCTCGAGAGAGTCTTATTTCCTTTGGAGAACTACCTGACAAACTCACAGACTATGAAAACCTGCTTAAACAAAAAGACTTTTATCCTACACCTCAACCAACGATTAATTTTGCTTGAAAATCCAAATGAGCTTCATTTTATCAAGGCATATATAATTACTCATACTCCACCAAGCCACCTCGCAACAACTTTAACTACTAAAAGGAAATGATACACCTCCGACAAAAATTTCCATGGAACAAAGCTAGTTTGTCAACTTTGTGATAAACCTGGACATAGTACGAAATTTTGCAAAAGCACAACCTTTCCCAAAAAGGATCCCGTTGTCAACTATACAACTACTCAGGTTAAGGACACTCCAAATTGGATTGTAGACATAGGAGCTTCATATCATGTCACACCAAACTTAAACAACTTATCCTTATCCACAGAATGTGGTGGACCAGATGAAATCCTTGTCGGAGATGGTAAAGGTTTAAAATTTTCAAACATTGGCTCTTCTATTATTCCTTTCTCCCATAAACCTCTTTATTTGATGGATGTCTTACATGTTCCACATATGAAAAACAATCTACTTTCAGTTTCTAAATTCTATTATACTAATAAAGTTTCAATCGAATTCGTTCCATTCATTTGTTGGTGAAGGATCTAGTTACGGAGGCGCCACTAGTGAAAGGTCTGAGTAAAAACAACATCTATAAGATTCCAGGCTGTGTGCTACAATTCTCCTGAGAACTTGTTCGAGCCGTGGTCAGCATAAAGGATTTAACAAAGTTGTGGCATAACAAACTTGTCGACCCTTTATTTAAAATTCTTTATTACATGTTGCAAACAAACAACTTTTCTTCTCAAACTTTCAATAAAAAATTATTGTGTGATTCCTACCATTGTAATAAAAACAAAATGCTATAGTTTGCGCATCCACCTTAACTAGCTCTAAGCCTTTAGAACTCATAGACACAGATGTATGGGAACCAGCATACATACCTTCAAGAGATGGCTTTAATTGCTATGTTATTTTTATAGGCCATTACAGTAAATACATTTGGTTTTTTCCTATAAATAGTAAATTGGATGTCTATTCACTGTTTCTCCCATTCAAAACTCTTGTTAAAAACATTTTAACACTCTTATTGTTTTTATGTACTCTAATAATGGAGAGGAATATAAAAAATTCTCCAAACTATTTGCCATACATGGCATCTCGCACCTGATTACTCCACCACATACACCATAACACAATGGAACAGCAAAGAGAAAGCATAGACATGTTGTTGAAACAGGTTTAACTCTCCTATATCATGCATCAATGCCCCTTAAATTTTGGTCCCATGCATATCAAGCAGCAATGCATCTTATCAACATACTCTCAACATCTATACTTCAAATAAAATCCTCTTTTGAAACCCTATTTAAACAAAAACCAAACCTACACAAACTAAAGGTCTTTGGTTGCCTTTGCTATCCATGGCTCAAACCTCACAATAATCACAAACTCTAGCCAAAGTCTAGGCCTTGCATCTTTTTAGGATATTCCCTACCTTAAAAGTGCCTATAAATGCCCTGATTCGAAAATATAAAAGATGTTTGTCTCTAGACATGTCTTGTTTTATGAAAACGTACATTCTTTCAATCAGTCTGCTACAGACAATCACCATCTAAGGTTAGACTCTCAACAAACGCTTCTTGCTGCTCTTGCTCACCTTTGTTCTTCCTTTTTCAGCTCTTGAATTGGAAATAATAGCATATTTGACCATTCAGACAGTTTGATCACACAGTGTATGTAATTGCGGCTCCTTCATTAGGTACATATTTCTCTACTACTTTATCTGAAACGCTATCCACCTCTGCCGCCTCACACGCCAGAACACATCTAATGACCAATAGATCCCAAAACAACATATACAAACCCAAACTCATAAACATAATGACCAAACACTCCATCTTTCCCCCTTAAACTAACCTTCATCAGACAGGCACTCAATGATACAAACTGGCATCATACAATGACTAACCAAAAAAATAAAACTTGGAGATTAGCTCCACCCTCTCCTAACCAAAAAAATTATAGGTTGCAAATGGGCCTATCATGTCAAAAGAAAACCAGATGGGTCATTTAATAGGTCAAAGCAAGGTTGGTTGCAAAAGGGTTTCACGAAAGACCAGGCTTGGATTTTAAAGAAACATTCAGTCCAATCATTAAACTAGTTACAGTCAAAATAGTAATATCAATATCCTTAGCTAACTTATGGTCAGTTCATCAAATAGTTGTCAACAATGCCTTCCTTCAAGGTACTTTTACCAAAAAAGTTTTCATGTCTCAACCCTCCAATTACACACACCCAGATAAGCCCAATCATGTTTGCAAACTTCACAAAGCCGTCTATGGCTTAAAACAGGATCTTCGTGCCTGGTGTTAAGAACTCAACATTTTTCTACTAGGCTATGGTTTTAACAAATCTGCTTTAATCCATCTTTATTTGTCTACGCTAAGAACTTAGTTTTGCTATGTTTTCGGTTTATGTTGATGATCTACTACTTACTGGTAACAACTCACAAGCCTTGACACAGTTTCAGCAACAGCTTGCTAAAAGGTTCTCACTGAATGATCTAGGAGACCTCAGTTACTTTCTTGGAGTTGAGGTTATTAAAACTTCAATGGACTCTTCCTCTCGCAACACCAGTACATCCGCAAACTTCTTCACAACTTTGGTACGAAAAATGCCAAAACCACTACAACTCTAATGGCTACGAATGTACAACTTCAACCAGAAGATGGATCAGGATCAATAGATGCTAATGCCTACTAAAAACTAGTTGGATCATTACAATACTTATCCTTAACAAGACCAGATATTGTTTACTCCATCAAAAAGCTCTCTCAATACATGCACACTCCTTGTCAAACACACTAGACTAGCCTTAAAAGAGTTTTATGATGCTTGAAAGGTAATCTGCACTTTGGTCTGCTTCTTAGAAAGCCTACTCACCTTAACATCTCAGCCTTTAGTGATTTCGATTGGGCTGAAAATTTAGATGATAGATCCTCTACAACAGGCTATATTACATATCTTGGTAGAAATGCGATCTCTTGGAAGTCAACCAAACAGAGAACAGTGGCTAGATCTTCTATTGAAGCTGAGTAAATGGCTATAGCCAACACTATAGCAAAGCTCATCTAGATTAAGAATCTCTTGTTTGCGTTACATTTCTCATCATTTAGCTACCTCATTCTCTTTTCAATAATTTGAAGTATTAAAACATATAATTAACCGGAGACACTGTAATTAGCATATACATAAATGATTTAGTTGTAGAAATCACAAAATGTAAAAGATAATATTAATATAGTTAAGACTTACACTAACAGTTTTAGACTTATTGTCCACGTGATCACTGGTAGCCCAACAGGTTATGGGTTTTGTTGAACAACTCCGAAAGCTCATTTCGTGCTCCAACTATAATGACTACATAAAATGACGCTCTAAAATTATGATAATAAAACAACCTCTCCAAATATAACATAAGTTTGAACTTTTCAACAATATTTGCATCAAAAATAAATCTTACCATTTAGTGAGTTATAACTAGAAAAGGAACCGGTCATCCTATGTACTTGGTAAGGCTTATATCCTTTTCCTTTGTAAAGCTTCTATTCTTTTCCATATTTCTATTAGCATTTGGATTTTGATAAGTCTAAACCAAAAAAATAACAAAAATAATAAAATGATTTATTGTATTAATAAAATTCAAGAAAATTAAATAACTAAAATAAAAACTCTTGAAAAATTAGATGTAATTGATTCATTGGTCCATAAAACTATCCAAGGTAGCTCGGCCTAACAATCCTAGTCTAGATTGGTCAAGTCTTGGACAAGGTCTTTGTGAATTCAAATTAGCTTGGCACAACTAAAATGACTATCCAATAATAAAAATAATATTTTGTTTAAATTTAATACTTTAATTATATAATGAATAGTGAAATCAACATTCAGGTTGGTTTGAGATTGGGCAAAAAAAATTTAAAATTTTTGAGTTGATGCTTAACTCTGGTTGTGGACAAGTCTAGTACGGAATTTTATTTCTTTTTGAATGGACACGAAAAACGATACTAGAAATTAAAAATAAAAATATATACAATAACAATGAATGCTTACATTTTTTAATAAGAAATTGAAATAAAATGGAAACAAGGCTCAACAATCCAAATGCATGTGGCAATAATTAAGCAAAGCTTTTCAAATTGAGATCCTAGATGTGTTGTTAAGAGTTAAGACTTCAATAACTAAGAAAAATTGGGTTTCTTATTAGTACGTTTTAGTAAAGAAATATAGAAGGGGATAAGCTCTCTTTTCTTTTCTAATTTTTGGTGAGAAACAGTAAGGTAGAATTTAATGTGACCTTTGTAGAGATACTACCATTAAGGTCAATAAGGGTAAGAGTTTAGATAATTTTTTTTTTGCTAGCTAGATTTGTGTAAAATAATTCATTCGTGTTAAACTCATTGAATAAAAATTAGAAATCAAACGTAAAAAAGCTTTGATGCTGTAGATACCTAATTTTGCTCGGATCCCTTTTTCCAATAGTCCTAGTTATTCGAGACCAGGAACATAGTTGTTGCCCTAGTAGAGGTTGATCTCTGTTAGGTAGTTCATAAATTTTTGTAAATTATTCAATCACGCATAGATGGTCGTATTGGCAACTGATAGAAAAAGTGCCATTTGAAAACTGATCTCGGATAAAAAGGATGAATATTTAAGAGAAAAATTAGTTTTTAAATATTCTCTTGTCAAATTTTAAAAATCATTTCTGTAGATATTACCATGGTCAAATGTCCTATTTTTAGGCATTTTTGAGATTTTTTTTTCATTAAACTTAGAAAAGTTGATTCTCATATATTTTATCAATACCTATATAGTATTTATTTCGATATGCATTCTAAAAAATAAAAAATATTCAAGAAAAATTATATATTGGCATTTTGTCCCACGAGGTGTCAAGTTGTCAATTTTTTCAATTATGTTTGAGTTTCTCACACTATCGTGAGTATTTTGCTTGCAAATTTTTTTTGATAAAAACTTGTTCCAGACTTTGAATTTTCATATTTACCATTTTTTTAAATTAATATTTTGGATAATATATTATATTCAACTCATTATATATTTCAAAGTATTTTTTAATTTGTTTGAATTTTAAAATACGAGCCTTCCTTTATTTGTAAAATTTTTGGTGGAATTTTTTTCAAGTTTGGGCTTCGAAGTTTTTAAATATTCCCATTAAGTTACCATAAATTAGTTTTGATAAATCTCAATCCATTTTGTAGATTTTTCTTGTTTCCAAAATACGAAATTTTTACTCAGTTTTTTTGATTGGATTTTTTTGAGTTTATATATATTTTTAAAATTCTTAAAATATTTTTATTAAATTCATAGTAAATCAGTTTTTAAAAATTTAATTTATTTTACGAGCTTTAAATTTTTTGTGTATATTAGTTTTCTTTTGTAAGGATTTTTCTCGTATGATTTTACAAGTTTTGGATTTCCAATCAAGATTTTTTTTTCATTATTTCACTTTCAAAATTTTGTTTATGATTATTAGTTTTAATTTTAATTCTTGATATTTATTATTATTTTAATTTATTATAGATTTTTCTATTAGTTTCAAGGAACTAGCCTAATTGATTTCTAACTTTTCCCTTAACCAATTTGACTAGTTTCTAACTACCTATTAGGTGATATTATCTAGATAATTTGATGAAATATTGTGAATGACAATCCATTGCTTGTCAATTTAATACATTTCATCTTTTAATACAAATAATAAGTAAAAAAAATTAAAATTAATTAAAAAATTTTAATGAATTTCGGCCAAGGGGATTTTTTCATCCCTTTGGCTGAACATTCCCCTTATAAATAGGGGGAGGATTTTTCATTTATGGGGATTTTTCTTGGAAGTAAAAAAACTAAAAAATACTAAAAAAAATACTAAGTTTATTTTCAAGTTTTAAAGCTTTTTTAAGGTAGATTTCTTTCTAGAGCATTAGTTTTTCCTTCATTTTATTCATTTTTCCTCTTGTTAGTAAGCCAAAATCATGCTTCAGTTTATGGATTTTGATCCATGGCCATGAGCCTTTTTCTTTTATCTAATTATCTTGTTTAAATTTTTCTTGTTAATAAGTTGTTTCTCTTCATGAATCATGCTTTTGTTGATATGATATTAGTTTTTGTGTTATATTTGTCATATATATGATCATATGTATGCTATTTTTTCTTACTATTTTCTTATTGATATGTTGAGATAATGTGTTTAAATGTTTATTTTATGATTTTATTATATAATGATGCTGATTTGTGTTTAATGAAACTTGAATATGTGATTATTAAGATGGAAAAAAATTTGTGTAGGGGATTATTTGGTATTGGTAGAAACTCATGCATGCGGTATGATGATTTTTTTGTGGCTATTTGGCAAATATAGATAATTTAGGGACTAATTTATAAGAAAATAAAAAATAATAAAAAATTTCCAGCCATCCCATGCTTGATCAAAACTCTCATACACATTTAGAAATAAATTTTTTGGATTTTTAAGGTCTTTTTGTAATTTTAGAAAGTTTAAGACTTTTGTGTAAATATTGAAAATTTTGTTCTAATGCCAAAGGAGAATGGCCAAATCTTTCTTGTAAATTTTTATGTGATTTTTGTGTTTATTTTTATTCTTTTAATGTTTAATTTTGTGTTTTAATTATGTTGGGACCAATTTGTAATTTTAAAAAAATTTAGGGACTATAGGAAAATCTATCACTTTTGGTCAAAATGGCCATCTCTAGCATAAAATCATCTATTTAGAGTATTTTAAAATATTTCTAGCATTCCACTAGTTCTCCGATAAGGTGTTGAAAATATTAAAACCTTTCATATTCTTTTGATTCTCCGTTAAGGTACAAAATGCAATTTTGAAAATTTTAGGGGTTTAATTCCCTTTTTTGCATTTTAAGATGCCTTTAACAACCAAACTACCCATTTAGGGTAAAAATCTTTATTTTTCACCTTTACCAAGTCCTTTAAGGTTACTAGGATACTTTCACATTGAAGGTATATTTTACGAATATTTTAGTAATTTTTCCTAAAACCCAGTCCGTGTAGTCATTTTTAGGATGGTTCTATGCTAGAGGTATGCATTTAGGATATGTTACCGAGTCCTTTAGGGTTATTGGATACTTTCATGTTACAAATATATAATAGGGGCATGTTGGTAATTTTTTTTAAAACATTGTCCGCTGTAGTCATCGGGATGCTTTTATGCCAAAGATGTGCATTTAGGATCTATGCATCCTTCTATGATCATTTTTTAGTTCTTTAGGGTTACCAGGATACTTCTATATCAAAGGTACACCTCAAGGGTATTTTGATAATTTTGCATAAAACCAAGTCTTATGTGATTACTAGAATACTTTCATGTCGAAGGCACATATTAGGGATAGTTTTGTCCTTTTAAACTATTTTGGGTCATAGGATACCCCATTAATATTTTTAATAAAATCAAAACTTTTTAGAAAATTAAGACACTGCTTCCAAGTTAAAATAATATATAAAATTTCTCCTAAAATACGAGAGGGGTTATATGAATTATTTTAATAAAAAGATATTCTTTTCAACATAAAATAATTTTTTTTATAAATTAAAAAAACAAAACCTTTCGTATTCCTCCAAACCTCCAATGAGGCATGAAAGATATTTTGATTTTGAAAACCTTTTGGCGTTCCTTTCATTTTCCAGTAGGGTACAAAAGGAAATGATAAAAAAAACTTTCGTGTTCCACTGATCTTTTGGTGGGGTAAGTAAGAGATTTTAATTTTCAAAAATTTCTAAAATTGGATTTTCCCAACATGAAAAAATAAATTGGTTTTATAAAATATTATTTTAGGAATTAAAATTAAATGCCATATGTTGAAATCGAAAAAAAAATTAAAATTAAAGTTAACATGTAATTAATAAGGTATCGATTTTCAAACATCATGGAGGGTCGATCCTTACTTGTGATTGAAATTGACACTTGGACCTTTTATATGATCTCTAGTATGATCATGGATCTCAAAATTTTTATTCTAGGGTTTTGTAATTCTTAGAATATGTACTCTAATAAGTGACCAATCTCACTTAGCCTAAATAGATTGGTGGTGACTCTAAATAAATAGTTGTTTTCATAATGACTATTTAGGATTAAGTCAAGTGAATGATTCATCTTGACCACCCAGTCCTTGGAGATGAGAAAATATTAATAACGATATGACCCACAAAAATAAGAGAATATAAAATAGTGAAATATAAATAAATATAGGAATAAGTGCCATTTAAGTCGGGCTTAGATAGGATTCATATCCGGGCCATATTACGACAGCTTGGCGACTCCACTAGAGAAGGTTTAGAGAGTCAGGCCTAAAATTAACTACATGCTAACTAAATTTTAATTAATTCAATTTTAATTGGTATTTAGTTTTAAATTCTTTTTTAAGAAATTTTTTTCATTACATTAATATTTATCTTGCACTAATCATTTTTGTTTTCTTTTATTTTTAGAGGATTAGGATAATGGGCTTTATTTTTAATGTTGTGTCGTAAAAAGGTATATTTGTCTTTCAGCACACACTGTGCACACATGCAGTAGTTTCTCCTCTATCAGATATGGAAGAGGCATAAGTGCGTAATATTTTAGGATGAGGTGAAGTAACTCTACCTTTTGAGGTGTTAGCCTTTGTCTAGGCTAGCAAAAAGTCTACCACGTGTAGATTCTTATGCCCGCCCAAGGCATTAGCCTTGTTATAGGCATGGGAGATACGCTCATTCAAATTAAACCTATTCTGATATAAACCCGATGGATAAAGATAAAGTACTTTGTTAGTCCTTTCCAAGCTCGAGGAATTTTAAAGCATAATTAGAGGTCTGACCTAAACCTTATATAGTCAACCATACTAACCTTTAAGTCAAAACCATGCCTGATTTTAGGTGTCACTGAAATTAGGGACGCAAGAAGGGATAAAGCAATTTCTTTCTTTTTATCTTCATACTTTCATTTATTTGGATAATTTTCATATTTTATTTGAATAATTTGTAGCTTTCATTGCTTTGAAATTTATTTATTTGTTGTTAATTTTATATTTTACTTGAATAATTTGTGATGTTCATTGTTTTAAAATTTTATTTGAATTTAATATTTCTTAAGAATACTATCATTTTTTTCTTTTTTGGTGCATTCTTTGTCCCACATATGCATACGGGAACTCTTCCTTTAAGAAAGAATTTCAACTTGGATCAATTTTCATCTAACTTTATGCTTTAAGATATACATGCAGTGATTATTTCTAAGGAATTTAAAGAAGTTCATTCTAAGTCCGAATTCAATTAGAAAAAGGATGAGGAATATATACTGAGGGTTTTAAGCCAAAGTTGCCAAAGATCACACATTAGATCTCGGCCAGAATAATTTGAGAGAGTTAGTTGAAATATGGGATCATTGGTGAAATGTAAAGCAAACCCAATTTATAAAAAAGTATGGACATATTGCTCTCTTGCTCAAAATTCATATAGATGAACAATTAGTCAGGGTTGTGATCGAACTTTGGGATCCATCATTTCGATGTTTCTTATTCAATCACCATGACATGACCCTAACTGTGGAAGAAATTTTGGCTTTTCTCAGGCTTGAGCCTTTGAAGACAAGGTCCATCTACTGTAAGGAGCGTAATCCGATTAGCTTTTGTAAAAATTGAGTCAAATTTTAGATATAGATTTCAAAATCGTCCAACATTGTATAGAGTAAAAAGGGAACACCAGTGTCATTTCATGGCAGTTTTTATGGAAATATATCCAAATGATCCACCACTGAGAAAGCTCTAGATGAATTCGCTCTTGCTATAAGTGGATTGTTTTCTTCTTGAAAGTGTTGAGGCATATTGCGGTTACAGTGGTCGATTTATTTGACCAATTGAAAAGAAATCATGTATCCAACTCTAGCAATTCTAGCTGAGATAATTTGAGCACTCAATGCATGTCTAAACGAAAGTTAAAGGAGAGTCTTTGGAAGTGCTTTGTTATTGTATATCTACACTCGAAGTCATTTTTGGGAGAAAGAATAGAGAAAGTCAAACCCTACTTCTTATATTCAGTCTCTCTTCAAGAATTCATCAAAAGAGAATGGCCTAGTTTGGAACCAAGATATAATGGGTTTAAATGCTCAAGAACTTAGCTCCTAGTGATATAACCTGAAGGGCAACTTGCTTTTCAGCAAAATGCTTTCCTTATCAGTATGGTAATCTGCTTTATGTGCCTTTACTCAGTATCTAGGGTAGCGTGGGTTATGCAACATTACTGGTTTGGAGACAATAAGGGTTGCAGTAATTCATCCCCATGACTTCAAATTTAGCTAGTGTGGATCTGGAATATCAAGGTGAAGATATAGAAATATGCTTCAAACAACCACTTTACATTGGAAGAAGAAGCATAAGTTAGGGTTACGTGCATATACAGATAATACCACTCTAGGGTATGATGCTTGGAGAAGAGTCTAGGGCTATAACATAATCATTCCCAGCGTAGATAGGACATTCCTTAAGTATCTATCCAACTAGAGCCTGTCATGCCATCCAAGATTGATTTGATTAAGGATAAAGCTGCTAAAGAGCAAAAGAGGATTGAATGATGAGAATCATCAGCTCTAAGAGGAAGTGGCCTATTTATGAATAAAGATGGAAGCAAAAGGAAAAAAGTTGAAAGAATAAAAGAAAAGTACAATCTAATGAAGAATGACTAGATTGAACAGAGTAAAAAGATAAAGCTTGCTAGGATATCCAAAAGTTCCAACAACACTATTGAGGGAAAGAGGGAGGAAATGCGTAAGCTTCATGAAGAGTTGGAAGTTTGTAAGGCTAAAGCTTTGGAAGAAGAAGCCAAGCAAGCTATTTTTGAAAGAGAAAGAAAAGAGCATATTGATACACATTTTTAGTTAAGGAGGTCTATTAAAAAGAATGAACGAGTCCAAGCTACATTGGCTTGAGAACATGGAAATGCATCTCAACTGCTTGAAGAAAGATAAGGCCTTTCGATAATTATTCTAGAGATAGAACTAGAACTATAATGTAGAGTAAATGACATTTGCACTTGGTACAAGCCTACCACTGTTGGATGCATACTAAGCTGATAAATTATGGTGGGCCAAAAATGAAGGCAAAACGTGTCTAGCTAATTCTTTTGGCCAACAGATGTACAATGATCATCTCACACAGATCCACATAGTCATTATCCAAGCAAAGAAAATGGTGAAGGATAAAAGTCTTACAAATGCAGATTAACGCTGTAAGATAATACAAGCATGCTGTACTTCAGTTGTTAGATGAGGCTTAGAAACAATATGATCAAGTTAGGACTTTCCTTAGATGTAACCCCTACGTGATCAATGATGTGATATGTAGTCTATTACAAAGTTAATGGAAAATTACTAAGTTTGGAATCTTTGATTAAAGCAAGCATCCTTATAAATGCATTCATATACCCATACGTATACACACATATGTACATACATACATGATTATTGATTTCATTAATTCATAAATAAAAATTAATTAACTTAAAGAATATTGGAATTTTATTAAGATTTCAACATTGCAAACCCAAAGAGATAAGCTTAACCACTACCCGCTCATTGGTGCTATACTAGATTCAGAATAAGAAGAATGGCTGAGGACCATTTAAAGATTGGAAAGAATGAAAGGAATTCATTAACAAGCCTAAAACGCCATGCTAAAAAGGCAAAAAGAATTACAAGCTCAAATCACAAGGATGATGGAGTTGTTAATGGTAAGGGAGTTAGTTGCCCAACAACCAAAGATAAATATTGATACTTTTACTAGGGGATTTGGGGAGTACCAATTGAGGAATATACAACTAAAAATCAAAATGCACAGCCAGTTAATACCCAAAATGTGCAACAAAATGTCATGTAGCTAATCCACTTCAGGTAATCATTACTAACTTGATGCCTTTTTGTTAAAGGTGGACATAAGAACTGCATTCACTTAAGAATAATCGACGAGCCCTAGCATTGATGAAGAGGAAAAGTGTAAACAAAAATATAAAGAGCAGGCTGAAGCAGAAATTGAAAAAGAAAACTTATAGCTCCTTAAGAGAAGGCTAAAAGCCATTTAAGGGGTTTAACTATATAGCAGTGTAGACATTAAAGACCTAGTACTAGATTTAGTCTTCCCACTAAAATTTAAAATGCTCAAGTTTGAAAGGCATAAGGAAACCACTTCCCTTCAAGCAAATATCAAAATGTTCATTAAGAAAATGGCTGGCTATGCCCAGAATGACAAGTTTTTGATTCATTATTTTTAAGAAAGTTCATTTGGATCTACAGTGAGATGGTATGATGATTTAAACTGCACTCAAATTCAATGCTACACTAGCTTGGCCAATACATTTTTTTAGTAATATAAACACATGGCTGAATGGGTGTCTAATAGACTAACTTTCCAAAATATAGAGAAAAAGTGTATGGAATCTTTCTAAGAATATGTATAAAGATGAAGAAACATGACCTTTCAAGCTCAGTCTTTGTTGACTAAGAAAGAGACCACGATGCTATTCGTAAACACTTTACGTTCCCCTACTATAACAAGTTGGTAGGAAATGGAACTAAGAATTTTGTCGATCTTGTTATTTCTAGAGAGATGATTAAGATGACTATAAAGCTCAAAAAAATTACGACTAAAGAGTCTTCTATTAGAAAAAAATTGAGACTAAGAAAGAAAAAAAAGCTTCATTTTGTTAACTATGCCAATCAGCCATACCATTAAAGACCTCATCCGTATTACCAAAACCAAAGATAACAAACCCAAAATACATACTCTTTTAATATACCTCAAGCACAACTCCAACATCTCCTTAGACTACCATTCCAAACCTTCTTTCGCAAAACCAACTAAGACCTAATATCAATCCACCAACCCAAAGAACCTACCAACTTAGACCACATTATTATCCCTTTCCTTACTCTTATAAGGAAATGTTTGATAAGATTTTTGAGGCATGGTTAGTGGCTCTTATTTTTTCCAAACCATGTGAGGGTAATTATCATAGCTGGTATAACCTAAATTTGAATTATGAGTATTATATAGTAGTAGGTCACTCAATAAAAATTGTACGACCTTCAAGCAAAAGGTCGAAAGTTTTTTTATCAAGGCCACTTTTCAATTTGATAATGCCCCAAGACCTAATGTGACAAAAGTCCCTTACCTGATCATCTAGATTTCAGGAATAACTCTCTTACTATTGGAAAAACCAATGAAAAAAAATCAAAGGTTTAAGAAGTTAGAACTCTAATGAAAAATATGGGCAATCTTGACTGAAGGCTGGATTATAGGTCATAATCATGGAAGCATCAAAAGCTGGTTTAACCTTAGTGCTAACTTCTGCAAATTCTACATGGCTTCAAGACATACTCTTTAAAGTTGTCCAGGCTTCTTAGCTGTGATCCAAAAAATGATGGATAATAGTGAAATTGGGTTATTTGAAGAAGTCAAACTAGAAAAAGAAAAATCAATTAACATGGCTAGTGAAGGATCATTACAACCACCCATGGCATCAATTGCCCTCTTATCATTCATCACAAGTAACCAAAGGGCACAACTCCTAAGGCCAAAGTTACTCCTAAACTCATTATCAAAGCACCAATACTATTTTCGTATCAAAATAACAAATAGGTATCATGGAAAAATGATAGTGGGGTGATAACTCTAGAGGCTATTTTGATTTAATTAGTTGCTATCAACATTACTAGGGTAAGTAATGTAACATGAATGGTCATATATATGGTCCAAAAACTAGTGAAACTAGTGCCAAAACAAAATCAAAGGGATAAACATTTGGAAAAGCAGCAATTATTGAATATATCTTAGTGGAAGTGTAGGAATCGATCAAGGAAAAAGACGCAGCTGAATTTTTTAAGTTTATTAAACATAATGAGTATAGCATAGTGGAATAGTTAAAATAGTAGTCTGCAAAGATTTATTTATTAGCCTTGTTGCTCAACTTAGAAGCACATCAAAATATTTTGTTGAAAGTGTCAGCGAGGTTTATATTCTTTCATACATCTCCATAAATAAACTAGATTGCCTAGTAAATAATATTGTTGCTAACAATGTCATATCATTCAGTGATGATAAAATCTCACTAGAGGGCAACACTTCAACGAAAGCTTAACTCACTGTAAAGGGATTAGACTGCGAAAAGTCCTTATTGACAATGTATTGGCTTTGAACATAATGCCATTAATCATGTTGTCACACTTGCCGGTAATCAAGCATAGCCTTACAATCCTTAAGGCATTTAATAGGATAAAAAAAGAAAAAAAAGACTATTTTAATCATTTTAAGTATTAGCCCATGCCCATTTGAGATTGAGTTTCATGTAATGGACATCATCCCAGTATATAACCTCTTGCTAGGATGATGCTGGATTCATTTTGTTAGGGCTATCCTATCATCTCTACATCAAAATGTTAAATTCATAGTTGATGAGAAACTAGTTAACCTAGTCAGTGAATAAGACATTATAGCCATGACTTCTATCCAAGCCCTTTATATTGAAGCAAATGCTGAAGTTAAAGAGTGCTTCTTTAAATCCTTTGAAATTGTTACTGCCACTTTTGTTGCAGAAGGGTCTATAATCCTAAAACCCAGACTTTCAAAGAGCACCTGCATTTGTCTCAAGCTTATAGTTGGTAAAGAAGCCCAGCTAAAAGGGGGCTTGAAAAATACTTACAAGAGATTGGATGGTTTATCAATGTCATTGGCAAAAAAGACAAGCACATATTAGGCTTCAAGTTAGAGTATGGTTAAAAAAAGAAATTTGAAAATCAATCTCAGGAAAAAAAGCTAGCTTAAGCCATCGATTAACAGTCATGTTAGAAATCGGCCCTCTATCCCTTACGAGATGAATTTTTCTGTTATAGAGGGATCATTAATCTAGAAGTTAAAGAAAGAGAAACCAAAAGTGTTATTATGGTGATTAATGAAGATTTATGCCACCATTGGAGAAGACAGTGAAGATCCGAATGATGATCGTTGGATCCATCCTTGTTCTCATGGATATATCCTGAAGAATTAGACTTTTATTAAGAGAACCGTAGGGTTTGGTTGATTTCAAAGTAATTCTAGAAACTCATTTTGTCATATAAGAATCTTTTATAAAACCTTAAAATGTCAAGTTATCATTTACAGAAATAAAACACATATGACGTTTTTGTCTACATCTAATTTCTTTTATACCAATATTTCTTTTCTTTTTTATGTACACATACACAATTCATGTCATATATTTGTTTGACTACTTCTTTCCTTTCTCTTTTTACCATTATAGATTTTTCACTCAAAGAGAAGTGGGCAATCCTAATCATGATTTAAACGTTGATTTTGAATTGGTTGTTTGCTTGAACAAGGTTGATTTTGAAAAAGATATTGATGATTATACTTTTCCACCCGATTTGCTAAAAATAATTAAGCGAGAGGATGAATGAATAACACCCCATGAAGAATCCACAGAGGTGGCAAACCTAGAGGATGATAAGGATGATAAAGATGATAGAAAAGAAATTAGAACAGAGACTACTATCTTGCCCACCATTAAGAAAGAATTAATAAATTTGGTTTAGGATTTTTGAGATGTTTTTGCATGGCCCTACCAAGACATACTGGGATTGGATATGAAAATCATGGTCCACAAATTACCTCTAAAACCAGAATGCAAATTGGTTCAGCAATACTTAAGAAGAATAAAACCAAAAATGTTTCTAAAAATAAAAGAAAAGATGAAAAAATAATTCAATGTTGGATTTCTCGAAGTGGTAAAATACCCAGAATGAGTTACAAATATTATCTCGATTCCCAAAATAGATGGTAGAGTCAGAATATGTGTAGACTACTGAGACCTAAATCGAGCTAGTCTGAAGGATAATTTTTTTCTTTATTACATTGATATTTTAGTTGATAAAACTATGAAAAATTTTTGTTTTCTTTCATGGATAGATTTTTAAGGTATAACCAAATAAAAATAACATTAAAAGGCTTAGAAGAAACCATATTTGTCGTAATGTAGGGAACTTTTTATTATAAGGTGATGCCGTTTAAACTAAAGAATGTTGAGACAACTTATCAAAAGGTAATGGCCACTCTCTTCCATAATATGATTCACTGAGAGATTGAGGTATATGTGGATGATATGATTGACAAGTCACCCCAGGACAAGGGATGCATTATGGATTTACAAAAGTTGCTAAAAAGACTAAAAAAGTATCAGTTAAAATTAAATCCAACAAAATACACTTTCAATGCAAGGTTGGGGAAATTAATAAGCTTCATTATGGTAAAAAAGGGTTAAAGTTAATCTAAATAAGATTAAAGCCATCTAAGAATTGCCATCTCTATATAAACAAAAAGAGGTGCAAATTTCTTGAAGAGGTTAAATTACTTTACCAAATTCATATCCCAACTCACATATAAGTGCGATCCAATATTCTTACTTTTATGAAAATAAAACCCTGGTAAATGGAATAAAGAATGCCAAGAAGTATTTGAGAAAGTTAAGCACCATCTCTATAATCCACCAATATTAGTACCACCTATACCGGACGACCTCTAATTTTGTACTTGTTAGTATTTGAAAAGTTTATGGGTTGTGTGCTAGGACAACAAGATAAGATAAGAAGGAAGAAG
>JBBYHO010000005.1:3958039-3971828 GCA_038382025.1 Adansonia gregorii
TTTCATTCCAAATTGCTCGACAAGAAGTTCCAAACCACGTCAACAGCCATTCATTAGTAATATATATATATATATATGTATAAGTTTTCATAAACAAAGGCAATAATTTCCACATCTTTTTACCTGTCTGTCTATCTAATCTAAAGAGGCTAAGACATTTCACGAAACCTAGCAAGTGCTTTCTTATGAATGACAGTTTTATAACTATCGCCGGCTTGCACCTCAAGGCTAGGGTCCAACTTCTTCTTCATCTGACTTCCAAGTCCTGCTCTACCATCCATGCCCTGCGCTTGAACTGGTTCTATCATTCCACTTCCATCCTTCCCCAGTCCCTATTTTTATCATCATTTCATATGCACAAAAACAAGAAGAAAAATACACACACACACAACAATCCCCCAGATTTAAAATTAGTTAAAGAGTTATGCAAAATGGTAACTCATGTCATCATGTACCACTTAAATTCATCTCTCAAATTTACCCCTACAATTTAAGAAAAACGTTAAAGAAGAAAACATGCACAGTTACAATTTATACAGTTCATATGTGTAATTAGTACTAACACACGAAAACTAGGCATTTCATTATCTTTTTGTATGCTTGCTTATCATCTTTTTACCCAACAATTGAATGCAAGGGTTTGAGTCCATGTTGCTAGAACTTGGAAGCAAGTATTATATAGGCGTATATGTCTAACAAAGACGTTCAATTTTTTTCCAATTTCTTGAGAGACAGTTTTCCATATATTTTGGAAGGTCAAAAAGAGATGGATATCCATCTAATACCTCTTGGAAGTGGGTATCTAGGAAAAAATTAAGAGTCAAAGGCAGTAGATGTTTGAGAACGGAAAGTTGGAAATATACAGTATTTGAGAAAAAGAAAGAGGACAGAAAAGCAGGAAAAGCAGCTACAAGGGGAAAAATCAAGCAACTCAATAGCACTTGAAAAACAAAAAATCAACAGCTATAAAGTACAGGAGAGAGTGGTACCAATCCTTCATGCCAACCCATACTGCGGAGCATTTGGTTGCCCACATTTTTCTCATCAATTGCTTTCTCTGCTGTGATAACCTCAAAGCTTTCAACATCATCTGACACAGCCCCACGCCCACCACCAACACCAGGTGGGAAAGGCATTGGATCTGAGGAGAATTTTTTGAATGCCATATCTCGATCTTGAAACAGAATTTCTTACAAATTAATAGAAAATTTTAAAGATAAAACAATGGAGCCATCAAGTTACACAACCAAAACACTTAAACAAGAAATATCTAAAAGAAATACGAGGGCTATTTTGGAGAAAACTGTCAGTATGAAACACAATGATTAGAAAAATATGAACGAATAACATTCAGTGCTGTTAAACAAGCTTACTTGAGTTCCGGAGCTCATGGTCAGCCAGATCATCTCCAATGGAAGATGATGAACCATACAAGTTCCTCCTCTCAGCCGCACGGTCTCTGTAAGCGGCTTGAGACTGCTCTTTGTTGGCAGCAGAAGGCACTGGAGTTTCAGAAAACCTTCTTCTACCACTCACAGTTATGGTTGAAGGTGTATAAGAACCTAATGCAGATGCATCCGTCCTAAAGGGAGTCACAACCGCGGGCATATCCGAATTTGTTGATGAAAATGAACCTTCAGCACTTCCAACAGCCGAAGAGGTGGAAACTCCAGCAGATGACCCAGAATACTGAGTATCCGACTTCACCAGGCCCCTTGCAGAGCCTCTTATAACTCCCATTAAAGTTCCACCTGAACTGTTGCTTACAGGCCTTGCCTTGCCTGGAGACTCCAAACCCCCACTCACTGCACCATGGGCAGTTGTATTGACTCCTGAACTTGATGTGTTACTCTCCTTCAGGCCCATCACATCTAATTTAACCTTGCTCTTTGCATGTTGTCCAGATGACAGATGTCTATCCTCAGATGACGCAGACAGGTGATTTTCATCAAGAGCTAAACGGGTTGCCTGCCCTTCATGACTCCTCTGTTTCCACATTGTCAACACGTTATTCATTTTCTTCTTATTAGCCAGTATACTGCTTTTAGATGCAAGTTTTATCTCCTTCGCTTTCTCCTTCTCTTTCTTCTCTGCAGCTAGTGCTGCTGTTGCAGCAGCTTGAACCGCATCAGGTAAAGAGGCTGCCTTCTCAACTGATGTGACAGTAGCAGCTGGTGCCGATATTACTACCTTCCTATTGCCAGAACCATCAGCTCCCTTGGAAGGCTCAGACTGCTTACCAGGTGTTTTGCTGTCATTCTGATCACTGCAAGGGATGTACTGCTGAGATTGGTTATCATACGAATACCAAATCCCACTGTTACCATCATAATAAAGACCTGCATATGGAAACAACCAATAAGAAACTAGGCCGAAACTTGTAACTCTAGAGCATTGCTATATGTTGAACTCCAAAAATAAACTTAAGAAATTTATGTTTGCATTGACATAGAAACATTTCACTTCCCCGCCCCTCCATACAAGAATAAAAGTGCATTCTTTTACCAGTAGTTAATATATATGGGGCACATCAATAGCTTGGTTAGAATATATGTTCTTTAAGAGTCGAATTAGTTCAAGTCGATGAAGTAACTCTTAGGTCATTGTCCAATTATTTATTAGAAACTTCTGTTATTGTTCGCAGCACTTGTAACTGCCACAAAGTATCATCTTCTATTGTTTCATCAATCTATAGCAGACCGTTTTATAATCTCACAAACTACATATTTTCCAACTCCTCTCCCCTTCAAATCTCACCCAAAATGAATTCCAAACTCCTAGAAAAATGCTCACAGAAATATGCACCCTCCGCTATATCTTCCAGCCACTCTGCTGTGAACACATGCCAATTAAGACAAAAACCATAATTCACTCCAAAATCTTAACCCTAATTTCCGCAAAATATATTTTCCAATTAAACAATGAGACACAAACCCGAATTCATCTGCTACAACATGCCTAAAGCTCACTTTTGATCATAATTTGTTATACATAAGCATATACATGCACATGTCTGTCTCTGAGAGAAACAGATAACCAAAAAGTTACTTTGCCAACATTGAAGATATGGTTCCCAAATTTTATTCAGAGTTTACCATCTATCTATTCTCGGTAAGGATTAAAGCTATGATCCAACCTAACCTCACCCAACAATGACAATTTGAGCTAGGGAACATGCATCATGAAAATTTTCTGAAGTGCAACTCCTAACGAAATAATATTTTCATTCTACAACTAGGAAATTTAAGTTGTTTAGAAATAATTACGCCAAAATCACAAGATAGTTCTTTTAAAAAATCTAAAAATCAGTATCCTAATATTTTGACTTCTAATCTGCAAAAAAATTGTCACGGAAAGCTTGAAGAAAATGCAAAAATAAACCTGTATTTCCATCATAATAAAACCCAGAAGCAGCATCGAAGTAGTAACCAGAGGCTTCATCCCACACAAACCCAGAATGCAAAGCTGAACCATCTTGTTGAACTGGAACTGAACCGACAACTTGCTCCTGCCAGCTAGTAGACTGCTTGTCGTCTGGATTATATTCCTTTGGTGTCCATCCAACAGCATCATACTAAAAGGATAAATGACAATACTGAGACCAAGAAGCATTTGCAACCAAGATGGCAACGAGGATACAGGAAACAAGTAACAGCTTTGTATACCGTGTAATTACATAAAATTTACAAAAGATTAAAAAAAAAAAGAATGACCACCCCTGCATGGAATCATCACTATGCACATTAAATATTAGGGTTAATTACAAAATTAGTCCGTGTACTAAACCACATTTTCCCATTAGGTACCTCTAGAATTTTTTGCCACGAGTAGGTACTTGAACTATGGTTTTTTTCAAACAAAGAGGTACCTGAAAAGGGGACATTATTAAAAGAAAATGATAATTTGAGTACCCATTTGAGCCAAAATTTTCTTCAAGTACTTAATTGAGAAAAGTAGTATAGGGACTAACTTGGTATAACCCTAAATATCATATATAAACTGAAAAAAGAAGGAAACTAATATGCACATTATTTAACAAACTAATTAGGAAAATCTCGGGGTTGGCTTTCTGGCTTCTGTTCTAGCAATTCACCTTCATACTAAACCAATATTAAAAATGAAAACAAAACGCACTAAAATTAAAATACAGAACTCATCAACCAGTCATGCTTCAATGGCCTTACCACATTTTAATTCTTTGCATTTAAAACAATAAGAAATAGATTTTTCACTGCATGGCATGTTTCTTATATCTCTACCATATTTCTTAAAAAAGGGGGGAAAACTGTTCATGAAATAATGAAAGATAATACAAAGTTTGCTCAGTTTTCCTACAGATAAAGAAGATGAAATACTACAAAAGCAATCGTATTCTTAACATAATAGTTTATCTAAGGGTTCCTAATACAAGGAACTCCATAATGTTTGCTTCTTTTAAGCTTCTAGACCACATCAAATGGTAGACATATGCCACAAATGAAAAGAACATCCAGCCTCAAAGCTAACCCATCAAGCCAAGGTCCAATAATAACCTTAAAATCTGAGTTTTGAAGATATCAGCATACAAAATACTTCTCGCTTTAAATAACAACATACAATGACATAAAATTCTACGTTTTGCAGCTGACAGCTTCTTACATTTTCTCCTTATTTATTTTGTACTTCTCAGTTCTTTGATGGTTTTTATCAGATATAGAGCCTTCTTTCTCTATTTCAGTTCCACAGACTCATTCAGGTCTTTCTGCCAGTTCCATGCACCAAGCTATTTCACGGTATCCCAAATATCATGATCAAAGTCTCCTGATCCTCTCTTCTTTTGGTTTCTTTCATGTTACATCTAAGATCAATAGATCCACAACTACACAGTGCTGATACTTCCATAATGAGCCAATACGCTTTTATCTTCTTTATTTTTCTCTTAACACATTAAGCATCAATTAATAATAAATAATGGTGCTAATGACAGACCAAGCACTATATGTTTACCTTGTTAGGTCCAATGTAATGGGTATTGCATTCAACCCACATGCACCTGGTCCACACCCCCCCCCCCCCGGGGAACAGCTATTAGGCCATATCTATAATAGAAAAAAAAATGAAACTGCCCATTCCCAGCTGCTGTCTCTCACCAAAAACTAACAAATCGGCATTTGGTAGAAAAGTAAGGAGCGAAAGAGAGAAAGAGAGAGGAAGAGGGAGCTAATAGAAATGCCGGAGGCCAACCAACCAGAGAGGAAAAAAAAAAGAAAATTTTTAAAATTTTCAAAAAAAAAATCACAACACACGTGCAAAACATATCAACAACGAGGGAAAAAGATAAGATTTTCTCTTATAGGATTTTGGTAGGGTAGTTTCGGGAAGCTTAGGATCTAAAAAATTTAGTGGAAAGAAGGGGAAAGACATAAAAAAAAATCGGACACTGAATAGCAGCTAAAGGTGGAGCTTTTAGGGTTTTCAGTCATGGGTTTTAGGATTAGATTTATGCTTATACGGGAAGATTTAGGAAAAACTATTTAGAGAATCAAAAGAGGAGACAGAGATCCATTTTAGTGAAATTTTGGAGTGAAAAGGACATCAGATGACAGTGGCCAACAACAGCATACGGCGGCACTACTGCCTGAAACTGGGTTTCTGGAATTAAAAAAAAAAAAAAGAACATGGTGAACTGATGCTTTTGTAGTGTCAGAAGGAGAGGGGTGAAGTAGAGAGAGAGCAGTAAAAAAAAAAAGAGAGAAATCAAGTAGTTACAGGAAGAGCTTTTTAATATTTGATAAATTATTCTTAAATATAAAATATTAAAATATCTTCAAATATTATTAAAACTTAAATTAAAATACTATTTTTAAATATAATACATTATAAATTATTCTTAATATTATTTATAAATTTGCAATATAGTATATTAAAATATTATTATAAATATCTATTTAAATATAATATAATATAATATAATATCTTAAAATAATATTCTAGATGCTAATAATGTTTTATTTAAGAGATTAAAATAATAAGTTTGATTTTATAAATAAATTATTATTGTAATAAGGTTAAAGTAGTCATTTTATATTACTCCTTGTCTATCCCTTGACATAATTTTAACCAACCAAATAATTTAATAATACTCCTCTATATTCCATTCCTGGTCTATTCTATTCTCTTATTCTGTTCTCACCGAATAGTCATTCCATTCCTCTATTTTATTCCTTGGAACCAAACCTAACATTAGCGTAATTAATGAATATGGTCTGCACAAGACAAGTCAGGTCTATTCAAGATAGCGCATATGGTCCTGTCTCAATGGTCAAAGTTTTATAGTTGAACAACAAGCATGAAAGCATGTGCAAACACATTAAGCACTTGGTTCTGTAATTCACAAATCTATGTTAGAGCAGCTCAGTACTATAAATTCTTGTGTAAATGAGGACACACTCAATTCCCAACTATAAATGCAAACAGATGATCAAATGTCACCAACTTGACAATCGAAACATCCCTCAGAAGTTCGTGCATAATATCTCATCGGTATAGATTTTAACATGATGCATGCCACCAAGTGATATTAGCAATGCAAGATAACCTACCTAGCCTAGGACATTTGAGTAATCTATCTGCAAGCGAGTTAGCCTAGAACAAATTATGGTTTGCATAGTAATTGTGGGAGGAAAAAAGATAAGTTGGGTAAATTTGAGAAGTAGAGATTCAATAATGTGACTGCAGCTGGCAGACAGATGCGGGATTTATCTAACATTAAGGACAAACCATTTGCAAAAGAAAATTACCATAAAACGAATAACCCAAGAATATTATAAGAGAAAGAAGTACAGAAGAGAAATAGTTTACCACCATGCATTCAAATTTTTTTTCCAGAATACATCATTGACAAGGTCTGCTAGAATAGGCAGACTCGTTAATCCACTCCAGATTGAATAGGATTTTAAGATAGAGTTGGACTGAATTCCGATAAACAAAAACCACATCAATGGTTAACTATCAACAAGATAAGTCACGATAGACCACAACCAAGACCCATTTTAGAAACAATAGATTACAAAATTACCAGTCTATATTAGAATTAAATCTCCTCTGTTTTTAAAGTTAAACAATTTTTATTTGTTAGCAGCTAATACAACTCATTTTTTAATCATTTTAGCTTTTTTATCAAAAAGTTATAGAAGGGAGACCATGGTCGCTTAGAGGAAAGGCAAATGAGATTCCAAGTAAATAGAAAATAATAATTTGCTTGCTGCGCTCTTTCTCACTGCTTAAAAAATTAATGGTGTTTCATGCTTTTAGAACTTTTTGCTGAGATAACCAATTTTCTCGAAAGGACTCTTTTATACAATACATATCAAAAGGAAAAAATATATATATAAAGCATCATATTGAATATATAACTATATAACCAAACATTAAAATGCATTTTTTAAACAAATTATCTAAATTAGAGGTTTCACAGCAAATGCTAATACATTAACTTAAATTGTAGTGTCCAAAACATTAAAAAACAAAAAAAAAGCTTAAAATTTAGGGCAGCAAATATAATTTTCTCGAAATTAAACATCTTAGCTGACATCATCATTAAAACTAAAGATACCATCAAATACCTGTTGAGAAAATGCTGCTGCCTCTATTGCCGCAGCTGCAAGGCTGCTTGACTGTGAAGGTCCTGATGTCCCTGATCCTGGCCCCAGAATGCTCTTTGCATATGCTACTCTTAGGATTTGTCCATTCTTCTCAAGGGTTGTTCCATTTGTAGCTTCAAGTGCTTTTGTGGCATCATCCACCTACTTGACATCAAACATGCTCAGTTATAGCTTAAAAATAATTTTGCCAACCAAGCACGCTAATTTTTTTTTCCTTTTTTCTTTCCCCCTCCCAGCAGTTAATTATAATTAAACCAATCATATGGAGAAAATAACAAAGGCAGAAAAATAAGAGAAAATGAAAAATATAGCTTTGACGGAGCTATATCAGAGCACAAGGTTATAAGCATCATATAGCAACAGCAGCCCCATGTTGCCTGGTCAGTACTATGACTCAGATTATGCTGCTCAGCTTCATTTTAAAAACTTAAGTTAGAAGTAGCGCTAATTAAACAATGAAGAAAAAGAGCAGTTGAAGCGACCTACACCTGCAGATATTTTCTCCCCGTTGCCAACAGAGAAGCTGCTCTGTTCACTTGCGTGGGAAACAGGGAGAGTTTGTGGCGTTCTTCACATGTGAGATTGATGAAGTAAAATGGTATTTGAAAAATACCACTATTTCTTCATTTAATAAATGGTCTCTGACTCTTCTTTCCATGATATATAGAGTAACATAAATTATAAAAACCCAAACTGTAAATTATAAGTTGTAAAAGAGAAGAGCTCTTCCAATAAATGTACCAAGTGTTTATACCCATGCGCACAATAGGGATTATGATGAATATTAAAAGTTAGCAACAAATTTGATATTAATTTGCACTAGAGAGGTGCACTGCCAGCAAAAGAATAATTTGATAATAGCATCCTAAAGCTTCCATTTTGACACCAGCTCTAAGTGACATATAGCAAGGCCAGAAATTATCGGAATTAATGGCATATACTCATCATTAAAGTCAGCTTTATTTAGAACACATTCGTATTTATAGATTTTATAGAAAAGCAATGCCATAAAGAAGCAAGATTTACCGAATGGAAATGAACAAAAGCAAACCCCCTTGACACATGAGTGAACTTGTCTCTAACAAGGCGAAGATCCTGCAGATTAATTCCATAAGATTTTTTAGCTGCTATAAAAGGAAGTTTTCTGTCAAAATAGAATCACAATAGAAACATATACCTTAATTGGAGCATGTTTAGAGAACTCATAACGGAGCATTTCCTCGTCAGCATTTTCATCTAACCCACGAACCACCAGTACATGAGTAGGACCTAATTACATGTCAACTTAGATAAGTTGTCGCAACTGCACAAACAATGATACAAGTCGGCCACAAATAACAGTTGATACCAACCTGACTCGGTTCCTTTCTTTCCTAATGATGTTGAATTTGATAAAGATATTTCTGCAGCCGGAGCATCATCAGAACGTGGCTCGTTACACTACTTAGAAAGTCAAGAGAAAAGGCACATGAATGACTAGGCTGGCAAAATCTTTACATAATCATTAGCAAAACTGCATATTTACATTAAACCAAATGCACCAGCCAGTAAAGGAAATAGATCAACAATAATAGGATTCAGTAGTCAAACACGGGTAAATGATCGTCTCAAGTTTTCAACAGCCAATATAAATGATCCTAGCATAGCTCCTAGCATCACATGCATGCCTTCAGTCAAAACAACATGAAGCTAGCCAACCATAACAAACTACTTCAGGACCCAATGACAACAAAGAGCAGAAATGAAATCTAATGATGTATGATGCACCACTGACGCCACCTTAAACAGTTAAACTTTATAACAGTAATGGATAGAAGAAAGAGAAGAATGACAAAACTGACCTGAAAACATGAAGTTCGTCGTGCAAAATTGATACATCCACATATTGTGCACATCCAATCAGAAGGTACTGTGATGCTCCTATGATTTGAATGGCCCGATTTCACAGCATTATCAAGACCAAAAGGTCCACCAGTGCCTCCAGTTGGCTTACTACTGTAACAGAACAGATTTAGATGTATTTGCAAGCAAACACACAGTAGGAAAACCAAATATGTAATATACAATGGAGAACTTCCTCTCTTTTCCTTTATCATCAGAAATCCACAAACATTTACACCCAAAAAAAAACTGAAATGAGGTAAAGAATGTTTCATTAAATTTAGGATTTAGTACTGATTTCAACCATATAAATTCGTCAAGGTAAAGCCATACAGAAGCTTTCCATAAAATTAAAATTAATCAATAAGCCTGGAATAACACAATAGATCCAGATTTTAAAAAAGTATATGTGATACATCTAAGGTTTACCATGGAGAAAAATATTAGCAATTTCAAATTTCCATTGCATGGGACGTCACAACATATTAATTATGTTTAAATCAGCTCTCTATTTCAGTCTTCATTTTAAGATTTACAGTTAAGCAGAAGCATTCCAGCAACTCAATAAAGAGGTACACTTTGACAAATCTGTGAGCTTCTTGGGTTTCATATTTGCTGCTTCGCAGCTATCTTGAATTATCCATCAACAGTCAGTACTTTGAAGCAACTGTTTTGCCCTCAAATTGAAATAAATCAATATATTATATCATTAAAACTCTTATAAACCTGCTTTCTACAATCAAACCAATATAAATTTTTCCCTAAAACGTAGCATAACAAAGCAACATACAAAGATTATAAAGTGTGCCACGTGAACAACTTCAATCATGATTGTAGGAAGAAAATTTACCTGTACTCAAAGAAAAGCTTCCTACCATCAACAACAAGACCATCATCACCAATCCTCTCCATCATAGTGGCTGCTGCTCCCTGTTCCAGAAGGAAGCACATATGACATTCAATAAAATTGAACACAAAGCATTGACTAGTTAGATGGGTAGGTACCACAGAAGGAAAATCGATAAAAGCAAATCCACGGGAAACTCCAGAATGTCTCTCTTTGATCACACGCACATGACGAAGTGGACCCCATTCAGCCTGATAACCACATACAAATGGAGGAATGTTACCTAAGTAAAATTTAGAGACAATAACAACATTCAACACAAAAGAAAAGAACAAATATTACAAGAATCTGGTAGAGATCTTCTTCTGTTGTTTTTTGTGAAAGACCCTTTACAACAACAGTTGCAGATGGTGCCTGCGAGACAGCAAAATTTTTATTCAAATTCACAACTTAAAAACAAATGCAGTAGCAGAAGTACAAGGAACATGAAAATGAAGCACACCACAGAATAATGCTCCCGCTGATATTTCTCTTCACGATCCCTTTGCTTCTCAGTTTTCTCATTTCGACCATCATCATAGCTGTCCTCTCGATGGCTTCGCCCATGGTTTCGACCTCGAGGAGACCTGGATCTAGGACGATCTTCCCATCCACGGGATCGTGATCGCGATCGTGATCTCTCATGCCTTTTGTGTGGACTCTGATCCCTCTCTCTACTCAAGCGATCCCGATCGCGTGATTCACGCCTCCTCCAATTGCCATCTCTCCGACTGCCTCTTTCATAATCGGAATCATAACTATGTCGACCATATTCATAATCCCTCTCACGGCTGTTGTCCCTGCTATGATGGGAAATGCGTGGCCTATAGTCATAATCATCATATGAGTAGTCATCTCGTTCTCGTCCCCCAAACCTAGGGGGCCTGTCAAATTCATGATCACGAAAGTCGTCAACACCACGGTAGCCATCCCGAAACTTATCAAAATCTTGAAATGAAATGATCTCATGATCACGAAAAGTATCCATGTCCCTATATGAATCAGCATAAGGCTTCTGGTGGCGCCTAGAATCCCGATTGTGGGGATATTCATCGTCATAACTTGTCCTCCTTGATTGAGACCAGATACCAGCAGCTGCAGGAAGAGATGGTTGGTTATCCCTATCCAGAAAATCTCGGTGGTAGGAACTTCTTGGATAGACATTATCCCTTGAGTATCTTTCATCCAGAAATCTCCTCTCATCATATGAACCACCGACCCTGGCACAGTAAGAAAGGGAGCGGAAGAGGAAAGATAAAATGTGATATAATGAAGCCAAAGGTTGGCATAAATAAGTAATTCAGTACTAAAATGAAATCACAAAAGTGGTATGACAGCATTAAAGCGAAAGGGCAACACTAAAATGGGTATTTTCACCAAATAATTTGTGAATTATGTACCTGTCTTGTGAAGCACAAAAAAGAAAGAAATTCTAAGTAAAATTTTACCGCGGAGATGATGATAAGGCAGTGGGCGAGCACTCACCGGAAATTGCGGTCAAGAGCAGCAGAAAACCCCTCAAGTGCCTGTGGATTGAAGAGAGAAGCTATGTCAATGAGAGGAAGAAATATGAATTAGGCAAATGGAGAGTCCATATCCTGAGTGCCGCAGGGCTTTGTTTCATATGTGTATAAGGGATGAGAGAATGATCCCAAACCCATAGAGGTGATTTGATTATAAAGTAGGAAAACCGCAATTACGCTGTTATTATCCCATCCATGTCCTTGCTGATGAGGGTGCCGAGTAGGACCAGGATCCATTTTCTTTCTTTCTTTCTCTCTTTCTATCTTTCTATCTTTCTTTCAGTCGCTGAAGAGAATTTCTCAGTAATTTCCTGTAATTTAAATGCACAATAAAAAAAAAAAGAAACAGAGAGGGTTACGCCATTTTAAGAAGCAAACGAAGCAGCAGAAATCCCCCTACGACTTTGGCCTGGAAAAAAAATCCCTTTTCCATCTTGCTTTTCCACATCGATGAGAGAGGCAAACAAATCAAACAACAAAATCCACCATTTACAAAGCCAAATCCCACAATCTGCATTTCATTTTGTTTACCTGCCTGCCTGGGACTGGGGCTGGATTGAAACTTTTGGATCAAATCTGCATCCGGAGTCCGCACCTCCGATTTTTTGCCCTCCTCACGAATCGATTCCACAATCCGCTTTCCTTTCCTTTCTACCTACGACCAAAAACCTAAATCTTTTCAGAGATTTTACAACTAAGAAATTTTTTTAGTCGTATTTTCAACCTTACTAATATTTACTACAGAGAGAATTGAGGGGGCCTGGCCTGTTGGCTAAACCATAAAAAAAGACTGGGTCCGCTGCCTGCCACTGCCACAAATACCAAATGAATGTAATTTCCCAAAACCCTAGAAAACTATTTTCGAAATTACCTAAAAGCCCTTTTTATAAGTTTCTATTACAAATTTGCAATTAGACCTTATATACGTCGAATCACGGTTTAAAAAAACTGGAATCTTAAATATAGGGTCAAATTTAACTCTATTGGTGTTTATTTAGATTCAAATTGTATTATTTTATTAAAATTTTATTTTTTATTAATATTTATATATTTTATAATTAAATTTAAATAAATTATATTATTATAATTTAAAATTATTATTTTATATTGATTTAAAAAAAATAGAATGAACTCAAGATTTGGTCAGATCAACCTAGTCCACCCAAAGAGATTGTACAATCCTTGCCAAAGTCCATTTACAATGCTGACTAATATCTTTTTTCACTCCATTTCTTGCGTATATTTTTCGTTTTCCTTCGTTAATTCTTCCCTTAGGTTTTTTTTCTTAGTTATATTTTTCTTTCCTCTTGTTTATTTTTACACAAATTTATACACTGTTAAGCATCTACCCTGCACTTGTCGTGCTGCTCGATCAATACTTAAAAATAGGATACGATAAAAAATAGACTTGGTTTAAAAAGTAGATTAGATTTTTTTTAATTATATAATATATTAATTTTATAATTATATTTTAAATTTATTTATAATTTATATGTAATCTATAATTTATTATATATAAAATTATAAATGTAAAAAATATTATATTGTGATTAAAATATTTATTATTGTTTATTATATTATTAAATTTGTTATTTTAATTATTTTTTATTATCACATTTTTAAATAAAATTCTAATTTTTTATCGAAAGACTTTTGGTTAAATGATTTTCTTGTAATAAATTTATCACATTTATAAATAAAATTCTTAATTCTATTGAAATACTTTAATTAAAACAATTTATTTGATAATTAATAAAATTAGTTAAAATGTACATTAAATTAATTTATCAAACAACAATTGTAAAGTTAAGGTATATTAAGTACCTAAACGTTATGTTATTCTAAATATTATTATA
>JBBYHO010000005.1:3989107-4001452 GCA_038382025.1 Adansonia gregorii
TATAAATATTTTTTAATTTTTATTATGTATAATATACTATTGTATTATATTTATAACATTATATTATTTTTAATATATATATATATATTATATAATATATATTATACATAATATGTATAATATATATTATTTTAAATTTTTTAAAAATTAATTTTGATTTAATATTAAATATTTTAATATTCATTTTTATTTTAGTCAAGTATTTAATATAATTTGAGATTATTTTATAATTCAAGATTTTTAATATGTATAATTTGTATGTAATATATAATTATATATATTATATATAATATATGGGAGGGTCGGTTCCCTTACGAAAAGAATCGTTTCCTCACATATAATATTATAATATATAATATATACTATAAATTATATAATATTTTATATATCATATATAATATATATTAATTTGAGATTTAATATAAAATATTATATTTTATATTTTTAAAATAATAATTCAAGATTTAATATGAAATATATATTTATTTTTTATTATTTATAAATGATAATTTTAGATTTAATATAAAATATACTTTCATTCTTTATTATTTTTAAATTATATCTTAAGATTTAATATTTTTTAATATTTTATTATTTACAAGTACTATTTTTTATATATAATTTATTATATATAATATATATAATATGTATATATATACACACACACACGAGTGTCTCCTCTTCATTGGGAGCTGACTCTCTAATTGAACTAGAGAAAGCAACTAGTACTAAAGAAAAGTTACAAAAGTAAAATAATAATTTTAATAATTAACATATTTTTTAATTATAATTATAATTTTTATTTTTTTAATAATTATTATTACATTTTATATTTTTTAAAACTCTTTCAAAAATAAATTAGCGCATCAAAGTTTAATTTTTTTTTAAAATACTAATAAAAAGTTGAAATGAAGAAAAATTATCGTTGTAAATTATGAGTTCATCAGTTTAAACCCCCAAAAACAATAAAGATAGAGCAATAGTTGGGAATTGGGAGCCCAGGCAAAGCAAGGCAAGGAAAGCAACCCTCGGCCCCCACAGAAAAACGCTTACGGCTTAACTGAAACTCGGCAGATTTCCTTTTCTTCCATCTGCGAATCCCACCTATAGAGAAGTGGACAGTGGAATTCCATCATGGAAGTCGCCAGCTCTCCGAAACGAAAGCGATACGACGACGACAACCGGACGGTGGCGGAGGTAGACCTTTCCCTACTCGAAGCCGTCGAGAAATCCCAAAACACCGTCGAATTGCTTGACCTCCGCACCCTCAAAAAGTTAGTCCTTTCCTTTGAGCGCCGCTTAAAGGAGAACATCGAGGCCCGGCTCAAGTACCCTGACCAACCGGAACGCTTTGCTGACTCCGAAGTGGAGCTGCACGAAGAGCTTGAGAAGCTAAAGATTCTAGCTGGAGCGCCTGAGCTTTACCCTGAGCTGGTCCATCTCAACGCCATCCCCTCCATTCTCAACCTCTTATCCCATGACAATACCGACATTGCCATCGACGTGGTAAATTTGTTGGAGGACTTGACGGACGAGGATGTTCTGGAGGACAACGACGAGCCTGCCAGGATTCTGGTCGATTCACTTATTGAAAACAACGTGTTGGAGCTGTTGGTACAGAATCTGCAACGCTTATCGGACAAGGACCCTGATGAGATGAGTGCAATTTACAATACCCTGGCCAGCATTGAGAACATGATAGAAGTGAAGCCAGCAGTGGCTGAGTTGGTCTGTGAGAGGACAAAGTTGTTGAGATGGCTGTTGGGGAAGATTAAAGTGAGGGAATTTGATAGTAACAAGCAGTATGCCTCGGAGATATTGGCCATATTGCTCCAAAACAGCACAGCCAATCAGAAGAGATTGGGACAAATGAACGGCGTGGATGTGGTTCTGCAGGCGGTGGCTATGTATAAATCAAAGGATCCTAAGACATCTGATGAAGAGGAAATGCTGGAGAATTTGTTTGATTGCCTTTGTTGTTTATTGATGCCATTGGAGAACAAGGAAAGGTTCGTTAAGGCTGAAGGAGTAGAGTTGATGATTATTATTATGAAGCAGAAAAAATCTGCTTATGCCTCTGCCATCAGGGCACTTGATTTTTCCATGACTAAGTATCCACCTGCTTGCGAGCGATTCGTGGATGTTTTGGGATTGAAGACTGCCTTTGCTGCTTTCATGGGTAAGGCAAGTACTTCCTCTGTCACTCTCTATCTCTCTGTGTGTGTCTTTATTTCTTGAGGTCTTTTCCATGTCTAATTACATTCAGTACCTAATACTGTGTCAGTTTCGCACATATTGTTTAGATTCCTATAAGTAAAAAGAACAAGAAGGAAAGGTACCAAGAGGAGTTGGAAGAGCGCCTTGTATCCCTAATGGCATCATTATTTGGTAAGCACCTTTATATAAACCTGACATTATTACTCCATTTTGTAAGGGGCTTACTCAGGAGTCCTGTTGTACTTTTGATGTGGTCTAACCTGGTTATTGACAGTGTGCCTGTGAGACTATGCATAAGCTTATCACTTATGCAGATTACTACCAATTAAATGCAAACATTTTTAGCTACATAATGAAATTGCATTACTTGTTAAAACTACAGAGCCATGTAGATCAAATATTAGTCAACCGCATTCATGCTTTTTGTCTTCTTTCCAGGCGGAATTTTGAGAGGTTCCAGAAGGGAAAGGTTGTTAAGTAAATTTGTTGAGAATGAGTGTGAGAAGATAGACCGCCTTATGGAACTATATATAAGGTATTGGCTTATTTCACTTGCTTTGATTTTTTTTAACTTCACAATGTTACAGGATTAGAGTCCTGAGTTTTGTCTACTGTTAGCATTAAATTGCAAAGCAAATTCTTGTTCATGTTAGGTTGGGGGATGGGGTCTTTGTAGTAACTAAGAAAGGTTTTTATTCCTATTGCCAAGATAGGTCACAGTTGCATGGGCCACATCCATGAAGGTTTGGATAGAGATTTTCTTCTATGACTAATGTTCAAATATTTTGGTTTTAAATGATGCAGATATTCTGATAGAGTTAAAGCAGAGACACAAAGACTGGAGCAACTTGAACTTGATGATTTGGAGGTAATCCATGAACCATACTTTTCTGGTCTACATTCAACTTTCAGTTGACTTCCTCTACAAAATGTCTTGCATTTTGCAGATGGATGAAGAGGAAAAGTACAACAAGAAACTTGAATCTGGACTGTACACTCTTCAGGTCTCTCTCTCTCTCTCTCTCTCTCTCTCTCTCATTTTCTTTCTTTCTGTGTCTTTTCTTTTTTGGAGTGCCTGATGATGGTTATGGCTCATTGGGTCTGTTTTTGTGGATGTTTGCAGTGGAATTAATTGAGCCTTCATAAATGGTTTGCATGTATGATTAATCTCATGCTGTAAATAATATGTATATATATCATGAATTTAGCCATTAAGCAGGCCTGGACAAGTCGTTTCCTTGCGGCATACATTTTTGACACAGTTTTCCTAGATTCTATCGCTTTTGTTTAGCTTGTTATTACTATTTATTTATTTATTTTTGATGAGTAATGTAATATCTATTGTTTCTTGCGGACTTGCCATCTAACCTTGTTTCCTGTTGAAGTTGAAAAATACAGGAAGCCCTAACTCTTTGATGTACTTTTTTGAACCTCTGGAAATTGGGCATCTAAACTGCAGAGCGTACATATATATATATATATATATAAGGCCATTATAAATTATCCTAATTGAAGCCAAATAGTCTAGTTATGTTTCCAAATTTGTATTACTTTGACTTCCTAAATTCTTATCAATATTAATTTTGGTAAGGGTGGGTTAACATTGAATGTACCAACAAATATGCTATTTGGCTTTCTTTCTTTTGGTTTCCATTCCTATGGTAGTTATTGATGTAGGACAGCTTGGAGGGATAAGGTTTATGATCATAGTAATATGAAATTCTTAAGATTCAGATGTTTTGAGGGATTTGAACAATAATATTCTTTGAGGGTTCCAGATGTTTTGAGGATAGGTCGACCTAAGTTACTTGGTCTCAGGTGTGACTATCGGATATGTTTCGTGTCTAACATGGGTATGTTCAATTTTTTCTAAGTTTTTCCAAGTATTTAGAGGGTCACATCCTTTGTACCCACGTCCGAATATGTGTCTAAGATGGGTAGTTAAAGCAAAATAATGTGAAGCATAGCCATTGTGGAGAAGCGTAGGAAGAAGAAGGGAGGTGTTAGAGAGAAAGGGAGTCTTGGCTGGAAGTAGTGGAATGACAGAGAGAAAATGAAAAAGAAGGAAAAGACAGAAACAAATAGCAGTCGGCAAAGCCAAGAGCCTCCGCTAGTATTGGGATGCTGAGGGAAAGGAGGCCAAACAAAAGTGAGGAAATTCTGATGGATTTTCATTTTATTTAAGTTTAATTAATTAAAATTTGAGTAAGTTGTATTAATTTTTTAATTTTTATCATCTGATTATAAATGACACGTTAACAAATTATATCTGTATGTTTTTGCCACATCATTAACTGGATGCCTTAGAGGAGTTAACAATGCATTGCTGGCATCAGCATTTTCCATCTAATTTGGGTTTTCATTACACCAAAGTAGGTGTAAGAGGGCTTGATTGCATCAAATAAAACAGAAAGGGGTTAAGAAAAAGTTTGACTGTAGTTAATGGGCTTATTTTATCACTGTGCCAATCCTTTTTTTGGTTTCCTTATCTTATTGTGTTTTAATTGTTTATGGTTTAGTTTTTGTTTGAATCCAAGTTTGTTAGCATCCTTGATAGTTTCCAATTAGATTTAAGTGTATGTCAAAGTTGTTACTCTTATTTTTGTCAAGAGTTGTAGGATTTAGGAGTCTATATATATATATATATATTTATATTTATATATCAACAATCTTGCTGTAGGTATATAGAATTATTATTAAAGATTCTCCATGATCGTTTCTCTTGCTGCTGCATAATGCAATCAAACTTAGGTCTGACTACTGCGAAGAAGGCCTTAGTACTAAACTTAGGGATCTCTTCCTTATCTTATTCATAACTTTTTTGATTTCTCAATGATTCGAGTAAGAAAACTAACATAAGCCCTAATCACTAGCTCTCTTGTAAGTGTTCTTGATAATATAATAATGGTTTAGTTGGCTACTCTCGAGTAATTCCATTGAGAATAGTCCTATTTGTCTCATTGATGTTATACAATTGGAATTGAAATTTGTTGATTAGGCTCAATGTTGTTGAGGCATGTGCCTAGGTGCTGCACCTTAGTGCCAAGCAACAAAAGTGCCTCGAATCATTTTGAGAGTGGCACGTTTTATCAAGCTCGCACTTGGTGAGCCTAGATACGCATTTTTGTAAGGCGGTAGACTTAAAAAAAAAAAAGGTTTATTTAGTTGAAGTTCTGTTTAATAGTTAAAATGAGGGGACAATGTCAAAATCTTTACTTCTCAATGTTTGAGTGTTGCACAACAAACATGAGACTATGAGGAATCATGGATGAACAATAAAAGAGAAAAAAAATTGCATTCTTTAAGATAAACCGGAACACTTTTTAGAGTTTATTATAAGGATTATATATCTTATATGCACAGACGCACATACAAAAACACACTCAAATGCATATTGCACTTTACGTAAACACATTTTTGTGCCTTGCACCTTAGTCAATATAATAATTCTAGCACCTAGACTGTGCTTTGTGCCCTTGACAACACTGATTAGGCTATCATTGTCAGTCATTCATGATTGAAACCTGAAAATATAAGTTTTTAGAAAGATCCTTCTATATCTTAAGAGTGAGCAAATACAATGAGTTAATGTTTGGAGGATCAGCATAAATACTGCAAAAACAACTGGGTGGCTACAATGAGATTAACCATCTACAACATTGATTTATCTTTGCTGAAGACTACGGATGATCCAATGTCAAGATAAATCATTTTATGCATAGGTTTTATAATTATTTCATTTAAATATAAAAATTCAGTTCTCCATTAGTTGGACAAATGTAGCTGTAATTTCCTACTCTATATTAATTATTTTTCCTGGTGACACATCTTATTAACCGATGTGTTTACATATTATCAGTTTTGACCTTCTATTGTTTTGAATCGCAGTTGATCGCTGTTATTCTGGGTCATCTTTGGTGTTCTGAGTAAGTTTTTGCACCTTTTTCTCGATCTTGTCTATTCTTTACATTGCTTGATTTGTAGTCTTTGTTCCTTTTAAATGTTATTCAATTGAGTTTATTGAATACTATGCAGACACCCTCAAATGAGGGCTAGAATTAAATTACTACTCAAGCAGCAGAAGCTTACAAGGAATGATATCAAGGATATACTTCAGGTACTTTTTCCCCCTCAAAACTGTATTCAAGTTGTACAATTTGTAGATAGACATTAGTTACATGCCAGCTTGTTGATGAAGAAAATCATTAAGCCTTGTTTTATAGGGGAAATATTGACAGTTGATAAAAGGCATTGCACTATTTCAATCTTATGTTCTTCTTCCAGTTCTGACAAATTAAAAAGTGCAATGCCTTTTATCGACTGTTGATATTTCCTGTATAAAGTGCAATTATCAGTTTATATTGATGTGGATTTGTTTAGGATTTGAAAGATGCCTACCCCAGGGTTTATGGGAAATGACTTAGGGCTGGTCCTATAACACTCAAACAGGTTTTAGAAGATAAAAAAAATTAGAAGTCAAGGATCCAGGCACACACCTACACCTAGATTTACATGCACTGATGCTATGGCCCAAAAGGCTTCGTAGAGGGTTAGAAATTGCTTCACACGATCCCAAAGAGAGCATAGCAGCTGTAGCATGGAGGAACCTGCCTTGGAGAGATAAAGTCTGATCACAAAATGGAGTAAAATATAAGAAATCCTAGAGACTTAATAGTGATGAACGATGATTCATTCATGTCCAAGGGGAAGGAAGACACTTATAGATGGTTATGCATTTTGAGGATTATTTTTAGTTGACTCTAAAGCTTCTGTAATTTATGATTCACGACAACCAAAAGAAAAAAAAAAAAAAAAACCTTGTTATGATAGAAAGGAAGAGCAAGGGGAAAGACCAAAGATAGAAAGGAAGTTTCAATTTCTAACGACCTTTTATCGCCAATATTCAAGATTAAACTCCTGAAGTTGAAGATAACACAAGTATTTATAACCTACTTCTTGACCTTGATGATCAAGAATATCAAGGATTTTGATTTCTTCTCTAAGGTGGTGTTTGGTATGGGGTGATCACTCCAAAAAATCATGGTGATCTACACATGGTGAATACTAAGTACTCAGTGATCCTATGTGGCAATGATCTTGGATCACCTATAGTGATCAGATCACTATTTCGGGGGTGATCTAATTCCCTTCGAAAAGGTGGAAAACTTTTATGATAAGAATGAAGTGATGTGAAATCAACTTAGTCTATATTACCCATTTTATATGTTAAAGTAAAAACTTACTTCCTCGCAAAATTATATTAATTTTATATTATATGTCAAACTAATTTTCATTTTATCAAGTTCAAAAAGTAAATTTAGTGTTGTCTTTTAATTTTTTTTAAATGTTTTATCTATACTAAATATAATGTGGCTGACTAAGTCGGTGTCATGAGTCAAGTGACACCAAATCAATCATGGAAAATACAAAAATAAATAAATAAATTATTGTATCAAATAATATAACATGGGTATTGATGTCATTTCAATTTTTTATACAATTTTTATTTTAAAAATATTTACCAATTTTTTTTCTAAAAACAATCTACTTAATTTTAAAAAATGCCTATACGAATAAACTTCCCTCTAATCAATTTTTCTTTTTTTAAAGCATGGTTGTTTTACTCATTTTTTTTTTCATTCACCCATATAGTTAGTTTGTCATAATCTAGTTTATGTATATGTGTGTGTATATAAAACAAATCTTTTTCCTTTAATTATGATTTTTAATAGATATAGTGTTTTTTTGTAATTCAAAAAATGTTCTTTTACATAATTTATCTTATAAATATTCATTTACTTATTAATAAATATATTTTTAATTTTATAATTTAATTATACTTAATCATAAAGTAAATATTTTACGAATTATTATTTTTGAATAATATTGAAATCACTAATTATTACAATATGCATGGTTATTTTGGTACTTTTGAACAAAATAATATTTGATTTTTATTAACACCAACAACAATGATTTTTAATTCCAAAAATTAATGATTATAAACCAAACAAAATGATTACAAGTCACTAAGTTATTAAGATCAATCTTGTAATATAGAATCAACTCAGTGATTATCATGGTGATATTGAATATTACAAGTTATAAGATCAACCTTGTAATATAAGATCAATGCAGTGATTAGATTATCACTATGATATTAAAAATTATATGAAACACTGCCTATGGGAAGGCTTATTTTGTTTCAATGATGTGTGTTAGGGACGCTAGAGATGATGCCTATGCCTGATTATCTAAAGGTCCCACACTGATGAAAATACCATCTTGAATCTTGTGAAGCTGCCTGTAACTATGATATTATTATCTATCTCATTTGCATCATTGGTTTCAAGCATATGTAAAGAACAAGATACATATCATGGAGCCATGCTCTCTTGCAAATTTTGAGATTACTCATGCTCATCACCTTTAAAATTCTTCAAGCAACTTCTTATCGTGACATATAATATTTTGTAAGATCACAGTATAACTAACGCCTTCCACAAACTTCTTTATGCTGAAAAGTTTGAGACTGGAATATCTATCAAATTTCATGTTGATTCAAATCTAGGTTTTGCTTTGTTTCGATTTGAACTTTCTTATAACTTGACGGATATGCGTCGTGCCCCTTATCCCTGGTGGAAACCCTTATGAAGGGGAAGAACAGTTTGTCCTCTTGGATGAGCATTGATTTTTATTTTTTCAATTGGACCATTAGAGTTTTTGAGGAATTAAAAATAAAAATCACATGAACATATTCATTCGAATGGCAATCTCATCTTTAACATTCTTGGACTTCGAGAAGGTGCCTTTTTTGCTACCGTAGTAACTTTCAGAGTAGCATTTCATGTTGCGTGGGATATCCAGCTATTTCTCTTGAGCTGGTTTACCCGGTTTACCCATAATTGCTGTCCCACTAATAGCAACCTGACAAAAGATATCAGTCAGCTGATATGTTTGAGGTCTGGACTTTTTGTAAGTGCAGCTGCAAAAGTTCTTCAGAGCACGGAATTTTTTTTTTCTCTTTCTAGCATAATCTTTTCAGCATGTTGTACTGACTACTTCGTTGGCTGTTTGGGCTTCATTTCATGTTTAGGTTTTTCCATGTTCTGTGGGTGCTCCGTTATTGCTTTCTAGTTCTGGATGTTCAGTTAGTTACTCTTTGTTTGGGACTAGAAGCTTAGGGATTGTGGCTTCTGTTTTCTTGATTGCAAAATGCAAGTTTCTTGCACAAGTCTAGTGAGGCATCAACATGCTTTGCAATCTCAAGCCGAAACTTTTCCTGCTGTCACCTGTCAATTGCAACCACAAGCTCTCCCCATTCTCTATAGAACTTTTGGCCCACCTCTTTTGACGTCTAAACAATGCAAGGCATAGAAGTTAGGAATAGAATTGATAAGCTCATGGAACTGATTAGAGTTCAGGTTTGATAACTTAATGAAATAGACGTGGAGATGGGTATGCACTTGGTAGAGCACTGCTTCATAGGACAAATTATGATGATCATATCACCAAAGAACAAGCTTTAGAATCAGTGCGAAGAAGTAGAAAACTGTTTATTGTAGGACAAAGTTTGATTTTATTTTGGTTATTCCATTCCATTACATAAAATGAGACTTGGGTTAATATCTATACTGGATTTTTGTTTTCTTTCATACTTTATTTGATTATTTATGGAGAAAAGTTGCAGCTGCTGATGGCTGACAGTTTGAATCGTAATTTGCTTTGCTTTTTCTTTGGTAATTATATTTTATTTTATTTTTACACAGGAATATCATGATAATATTGGTGACCTAGATGGAGCGGAAGAGAAGGAGCGAGCACAGGCAAGGATCCAGAAGTTTATTTCATCCTTTTGATTGACAGCTGCTGATTTTGCACTATATTTATCTTTATCTTATATCTTTTATCTTTTGATGGATGTGAGTTTAGCATTGTGAAATTGAGTTAAAATTGATGCTTACACAGTTAGCTTTCTATTGCTCCTGGGAATGCACTGAATTTATTGCAGTTATTTTTCCTTCAATGCCAGAAATGTCCTGATAAATTTTCCGATTGAGAGACTATTCAAGCATGTAGTTTAAACAACTTTATCTTTTGTACAGTGAAAGATGCTGTGAAGGATGGGACGAAGAGGTTGTGGATGTCAGAATTCGAATTTTAAACTTATTAAATATCTTCTCGTAAAAATACATGACTTATTTGAATTAAGCTTTGGGTTAAACAACTTTTGAAAGGTAGAAAACCCTCTGTTTTGTTTTGGTAAACCAAGTGGAACAAAATGGGATATTCTTACCTTATTGACAACCAAGTGGAGCAAAGTAGATTCTTCACTGATTTTGGTATCACAATTGAATTTTTTTTTTAAATAGTAACAAATTAGATTATAATAAATGTATTTAGTTGAAGATACAAATATAATATTATATTCTCAAACTTTTTTTAACTTCATTAAAACCTTTCACATGTAATTAAAAAAATTATTTTTATGGGTGAAATTTTCAAATTTTATGAATAGGGTAAAAAATTTTGAACTTCCCAGCGGAAATATTTAGTGTTAGATGAGACAGCGATTTACTCTAATGAAGAATTGTTTGCAGTCCGGTAAGTGGTGCCATCAATTTGCTGGCTGCCACTGGCGTTTTGATGTAGTGCTTCTAACGTTGATCATATTCTTAAAGATTCACATACCTGTACATGTAGATCTGTGCACGTCCAGACTGCTCATTTAATCCGATGAATTGGGTTCGTATAGATTGAGTTATAAATAAAGTTTTCATAAATTTGATACGATTCTACTTGAATTATTATTTTAATAATAAAAATATATTTTATTTAAATTTAATTAAAAATATATAAATATTAATTTAGATAATATTTTTTAAATTATTGTAAATCATAAAATAAGTTTTTGGATTGAGTCATACTTGATTTGGGTTTAGACAAAAGAATTTTAAGAAATTTGAGTTGCAGCCTAACCTGATAATAGATAAGTTATATTTTAGATGTCAATGACATAGAACAATTTTGGTAGCCTATTTGTTAGCTCTATGATAAAATCTTGCACGCTGTCTGCTTCTTGAATTCCCAGCAGGCAGTAAAGGGGATGACTGGAGAGCTGCCTTTCTCATCTATTCTAATTATCATCCCTTTCACGTGCCTTTTTAGAGTTCAAATGGAGAAAAAATTTCCAGCTATTAATTCCTAAAGCCTTTCTCACAGTGCAATTTATGTAACTTTTCTTACTTGCCTTGTATAGGATGGATGCTATGCCCATTTTGTCAAAGCAGGTTGATTCAAGTTTCTAGTTCTGTTCACTCAGATCACATGGTCTCAATTTAATGTCTGAATAAATATGTGGTGGACATCAACTTTTTAAAAACTCACATTGAAGATTTAAAGTAGATTGCCAACCTTTAAAAAACTCAATTCCATTTAGCACACTCTTTCTTCCATTCAAGGATACTGCCTCCTTTCACCTGAAACCCCACTCTCAACAGTTACTACTAAAAATTTTCTTTAGGGAGGCATCAAGGCCATCTCCAGTGTTAGGGAATATGATCTTACCTCTTAGCATTTTAGCCACGCTACCCGCAATAGCTTGTGCAGAATCTTAAGAATCTAATTACCTGTGTTAGAAACCTATAAACGATATTAGATATCTCTAAATGGTTTATATATAAAACAATCATACTTAATAAACAAAATAGCATGCAAATATAACTAAAGGCGGAATAGGATATTAACCTCCAACCATTAATGCGTGAACGTGTTTCCTCTGTGTATATAGGCTTTTCTACGCTCTAGCAACTCACTTTAGATGTGTTCTCACGAAATTGCTGAGCATAGGGACTTTTCCACAACTTCCATACGTAGGCATAGATGCATCAACGTTTTTCCATCAAAAATGTAAATTGATGAAACAACTAATTGGCGTACAATGTCTTTTCATTAAAGACACAACTGAAACCAAAAATAAATAGGGAAATGTTTTTTAGTGATAGACAGACCACATTTAAGCAAGAAAAACTTACATTCTCCCACTTGGTCTGTATATATTTACAATAATACTCAAAATCCACTAATTCTTATTCTCAAGAAAGAAACAAAACACATGAATCATAGCGA
>JBBYHO010000005.1:4098198-4115447 GCA_038382025.1 Adansonia gregorii
AAAAAATTAGTCACATATCATTATTTCATTAGTCCATACATCACCGTTTATAATTAATAATACTAGACATTAGTGGCACATTAGTTATTAAAATTATATTACATGATCAAATTACACATTTTTTAGGCTCACTAATTTTATACACACCTTTTATGTGGGTGAAGTAATAAACAATTAAATAATGTATAAAAAGTAAAATAATTAAAAGAGAAAAAATGGTGAAATTTTGTGAAAAAAAACTATAAATTTCAATTTTTGTAAATTACAGTTTCTTAGAAAAATAAAAAAAGAAATGAAATAACAAATATAATGTTATCTTAAAAATTAAATTACTGGTATATACTTTGAAATATATATAATTTGTTTATTATTTGTTTTTTACGTTTTAATGATTGAGTTAAAATATGATTAACTCTTGACATCAACTTAAGCACTCATTTTATTATTAATAGTATAAATATATAAATTGAATATAACTTAGTAAGGGTCATATAAGTATAGTCCCTTTTAGTAAAAGAGAAAAAAAAATCAAAGGAGTGCATTTGAAATACATTGATTAAAAAGAAATCCCATTTACCATTTTGTTTCAATGCTTTTTTTATGAATTGGCAATTGTTTTTTTGGCTCTACAAGCGGCGCTAAATGCTGTCATGTATCTTATTTATAGATAATTATTTGATATATTATTAGTGAAGTCGAAAATTTTGATAAGTAGTACCAATAGGATGACGGTATCAGTGCGATGACAAATATTTTTTATATTATATTTAAGAAAATAAAAAATTAAAAATGGGACATATCTTTGACTTGTGAAGTTTTTCAACTTTACTGACAGTATATGAAATAATTTTCCCTTGTTTATTTAGTTTTTATTTTTTAAAAATATATATTTATGATACATGTTCTAATCCCATTTGTAGAATTAATAAAACTTAACAACTAGTGTACCAAATAATTATTCATTTTTATTTTGTTAATTTCTTTGATTTAAAAGTTTTTAAATTATTTGTTTTTAAAATCTCTTATTTTTTATTTTGTTAATTTATTTTAATTTTCTATCTAAAGATTTCAAATTTTTATTTAATATCTATTATATATATATAAAGTAAAAAATCTTTTGAGCTGATGAAAATAATCACAAATATTTAATATATTTCTAAATTACTATTGTAAATATTTTTTGTTATTAATAAGATTTATCCTAGTTATAAATAAAAATTTTTATTTCCTTAAAATCTTTCATTAAATATATTTATTTAATTATAAATAAAAAGTTAAATTTTTCATTAAATTACTTTATTTTCAAAATTTAAATTTTTCATTAACTTTAAAACATAAATGAATTTAGTTCATAAAGAATAAAAAGGATCAAATTTAGATCGAGTTTTTTTGTTTTCATAAATTTTATTTTCATATTAAACTAAAAATAATAAACCTATACATTTGAAAATTGAATAAACTTTATATGTTAATGCATTTATTAATTTCTATACAACTATATATTTTTAAAATAAATTTATAACAATAAGTTCATGTATGATATACGTGACAGCAAATAATCGCAATAAATAAATTTATATGGTTTTAAACTAATTAATTAAAATATTTAAATAAATATTTAAAATAATATATATTAAAATCATAAATGTTAAATATCATTGATATATAATGCACTATTAGATTAAATATATTTGACAAACATTTTTATTTTTATTTTATCCTTAATTTTATTTTATTATCCAAATATATATTTTGATGCTAATTTTATTTTACTAGTACAATATCAAATCTCATCTTCTAACCTTGAAACTAATGTTATTGGTCAGTCAAATATATCCATTGATCCTTTGCAAATTCGAAACTTAAAGCCAAGGCATCAAGGGGAGTAATGTGTGTGTCCAGTCCACTTGCAAACTTGTCTTTGTCTGACTTTGCATAGAACTCTCTACCTAGGCTTGTTTATTTGTGTTGGGGGGCATCATCGCATGGATAGACAGATAGATAATTGTTGTACTTTTGTTTTTTATGTCCGGATTTTGACACGTGGATTCTGCTGATTGGGTACATGGATTTTGCCGGGGGGGTGGTGGAAAGAAAAGATGAGTTGTATGCCACTGTGTTATGTATTCAATTTTTGGTGGGTTTGGCAAATTTCGGTAATGAATGATTCATTTCGGACTTGGAAAGGAATGAACAGGGCGAATTTGAGTTTGAATAGATTAAATTTTATTTTTATTTATTTATTTTTTTTAGTTTTGGTATATTTGATTTGTATTTATTAAAAATTTTAAATTTATATTTGTGTTCGTTCGTTTAAAATTTAGTATATTTATGTTTATTGATTTAAATTAAATAAATTTATTCACGAATAATTAAATAAACCTGTTTATGAACATATAATCTAACATGTTCATGAGTAATTAAAATTATGTTCATGAATAATAAATAAAAAATCTAAACAAATTTAAACAATTACATATGTGTATTATTTTTAAATATAAAATAATAAAACATTAATATTATTAATTATATTATAATAAATAAAACACAAATAATTATATTAATTATATTATAATCGAATAATAAACGAATTTTAAACAATTTATTAAGTGAGCTTTAAACGATTCGAGCTTGTTCGTGAATATAAATGAACCAAACATATTATATTCGTATTCGATTTATTTAATAAATGAATTTTAAAATCTTATTCATATTCGTTTATTTAACTTAACAGACAGATATAAAAATAAAAATCAAATTATTTAAGAAACACATTATTCATTTACAATCATTAAAAAGGATTTTGAGGATAGCTTGTTTTTACTGGACATTATTGAAGTGGCAGCAGCCCCTTGTAAAAGCTATAATTAATTAATTCATGCCAATAAAACACCATTCACTAAAATGAATTCAAATTCAAAATAATTTTAACTTAAAAAAATCATTATAGATGTAATTTAAAATCAAATTAAATTAAATTTAAAATAATATAAATTTAAATTAAAAATAATTTAAACCCAAAGATAACTGTATCTAAACTTAATCATTTATCACCTTTATCTTCTACCCTTAACATCAATAATAAACAGTTGTCTTCATGTGGAAAGATCAGCGGTTTTGTTTAGTGGTAATACTTAAAAGGTGGGGCCGTGAAGGATGATAATTTGAGGATTGGACGGAGAAATTTGTTGATAGAGTTAGAGAGACTTACTTGGGGGTCAGGGCTTCCCTTGACCTTGATGTCTGGGAAACCAACAAGACATGGTCGAACAACATTTTGTCCCAAACCAAGCTCCCCAATTCATGCACAGATGTACGCAATCTTCCCGTGGCTCTGCCTCTGCCTATGGCTCATCAACAGCATTTCAAGTCATTGGAAAGTGACTACGTTTTGGCTTTTAATTGGAGTTAGGTTGAAGGAGTTTTCATTGCGGAAAGATTGGAGTATTGTTCATGATATTATGCACTTATATTTGGATTTTCTTAGTTGTAATCGATGTTTAAAAAATTAAATTTAAAGTTCAATCGGTAAGATATTCGATTATCGATTTGATTAGTTTGATTAGATCAACAAGTTATATTAAAAAATTTTAAATGTTAAATACATAATTTTAATATTAAATAAATATAAAATCTAAAAATTATTTAATAAAAGTATATATTTAATTAAATAGTATAATTTTTTATAGAACCAAAAGATTAAAAATTTAAATCTCTATGCATATAATCATTTTAAAAAATTTTAAATTGATTTTTTAATTTTAACGAGTTATTATTAGTTTTTATTTGCTCAACCAAATTTTCATCGGTTTGATGAATTATCAAATTTATATTATGCATCAAAATAGATATATTATTAATTTTTGATTAAGCTAATCCAACTGATCAATTTGATTCAATTTTTTCAATGTCGATGGTAATGACACTTTCTAGTGTATAACATTTACCAATATTATCTCTAATCCTTTTAAGTATTGGGATTCTTGTGCGCTTATATATAAGTTGAACAGTCAATTGATTTTAAGTTAAATTTTTAATATAATATCAAAGCTTAAGTTTTATTTTGTTTTATTATTTTTGCATATTATTTCTGATTATTATCATATCTCCGCTTACACAGCAAGTGATGTGAGTTTTACAAAATAATATTATTTTATATATATTAAATTTTATATTTATTGTGATGATATATTTAATTAAATTAAAACTCTTTTATATATTATTAATTAATTTTAAATTAAATATACGAATTTTTCTCTCAATATCAAACATACTTTGGATGGGGGCCTTCGGGAGTTGAGTCTTGTTTATAAGAAAGTGAGAGATTCGGAGTTTTGGGGCGGTGGACAGGACAAGATACGGATTAGAGTAGGGCAAGAAAATGGAAAATGACAGCTTTCACGTTTTCACCTTCAAAATGGGAATCTGAGGGAAACTAACAAAATATCATGAAACGTGCACGAAAAGAATTTCTTTTTAGAGTAAAAACTCTTTTAATTTTGTTCCATTCTAAAAAAATAATAATATTGTATTTTAAAAAATAATAATTTATAACATCATTTAATTTTTTCTAAAAAAATAATAATATTGTATTTTAAAAAAATAATAATTTATAAATATTTAGTAATTTTTTAATAAGTAACTATTTTTCAAATTAAATATATTAAAAAATAGATAGTTATTTTTCAAATTCAATATGTTAAAAATAGATAATTTAAGTAATTTATTATTATAATTTTAATTCAATGATATGAAACTATGTGACACACACTTTATATTATTATTTATATTATTATAAAAAGAATGACAAACTCAATTGAATTTACAAAAAAAAAAAAACCAACAAAAGCCTATACAAGTAATAAAATAAAGATATGAATATAATTTAATTTTTCAAAAAATTAATAATTTCTTAAAAAATTACTCATTTTTTTATAAAAAAATTATTTTTATTTTTTTATAAAAATTACTTATATTTTATAAAAATTACTTTTTAATGATCCACTTATTGAGTGTCTCAAATTCTAGTAATGATAATATAGATAATAAAAAATGATGATGATGATGATGATATATATATATATATATATATAAAAGGAGACAAAAGGGTAAGAGGTTAAGCAATTTTAATATAAAAGACAAGATATAAAATTGAAAATACCCAAATCGAATAATTATTTCAATTTGAAGTTTATATTAGTGTTATTGATACCGTATCAGTATCGGTCATATCGGTTGGTACATATCGGTTTTGATATATAATGATACCAGTGATAGTTGATTTCGTTTTGATCTGTACCGGTTGATTTCGATGGTATCGATCGAAAATAGCTGTACCGACTGATACATAATATAAGCTTGCAAACAAAAAATTAAACCAACATTGATCTTAAATCTAATGAATATTATATATAATTACTCATAAATTTGATGAATCTTAGACATAATTACTTATAAATTTAATGATTATTAAAAAATTTTAACTTTACTACTTAACTGGTATTGATTTTTTTATATTTGATAAAACTTTTTTATAGAACATTATATATAATTGATGAATATTTAATATATAAAATTTATTTAATCTCATTTATTTCATATTTGAAAATAATTTTCATATATATAAATTAAAAATATTTAAACTCTGATAAATCTAAAATGGTACACCAAAACGCACTAATATCGATATGCACCCGTACTAGAACAAAAACGGTATGCTCACTGGTACAGTATTGACTACCTTAGTTTATATTCTTCGCATCAATCGCTCAAGTAATGAAGGGGAGGACGAATATTTTTTAAAAACACATATTCGCGTAATAACTTTAAAATAAAAATATTCCATCATATTATTCTTATTTTTTTAAAACACTCTTTAATCCTGTTATACCTACACATATGACGACCGCCAAACCATCCCCGATCCACTGTTCCTACGAACGGGTGATCGCCATACAATAATATATAGGCGATCGCCTGGCAATCACCTAACCTCACTTGACAACAATGTGACCTCTTCGACAATGACTTAAATGCAGAGTTGACATCTACTGAATAGCGGTCGATCAATTGAGCCGACCACTAGGCATCATAGCTTAACACCTAGCTCGGTGTTGGTCACATCACCAGTAAATCACCTGACACAATATCTCCAAACAAATCTTATAAAAGGGGCAAACATGCTCATTGGTACAAATTCGACTCCAAGAAAACATATATACACTATTACATCAAACACTCCTCTGACTTAACCATCGAAGAGGGCCCCTAGACCAAAAACTTCGGCGTCCTCCTGACTTTCTCTGTGTTGCAGGGTTCTACCTAGCTTTTGGTACCCGCAAGGAAGATATCAACAATTGGCGCCGTCTATGGGAAAGCGATCGGAAAAAAGACAATGACCGATCAGAGTGCTGGCATCCCATAAAAAACCTCATCACCGTCTGAAGCGACAAACCGTACCGAAGTTTCAGCAACCCCAACAATACCTAGCTCATCAAACACCCAAATATCCTACGTACCCATCTCACTACCTTCATAGCTATCTCACTCGCCACTAGCATGCTATCAAAACCTATTGACGTTGATCCCGCCGTTGGCCACCTCCATCCCACACCCTGACCAAGCCGCTGGCCCCAGCACCACAGTCCCAGCAACCATTATCACCATAAACACCCTACATGTACCTTTCGACACCTCGTTACCCCCTTTTGCTCAATTTAATACACCTACACCATCCAACCAGCCAGACTACCATATGCATTACTAAGTGTAATTTCAAGCCATCGCTAGTCAACTAGCCCCCATCCAACAATCTCAGATCCAGTTGGCATAACTTGTCAACTGCCAAACCAATCGCGAAAACACACAGCCCATTGATCGCCCAAACCAACACACGGTAATCAACCCCAACTCAAAAATGCAAGAGCGGCATGTTACAGCCAACCGGACCACCCATCCGATGGTAGAAGAAAGCTCCTACTCCATACCAATTCCATGGCAAATGACGCAAGGAACTTCCTGTCATACTAGCGGGCATCATGCGTCAGTTTTGACTTTATATCTCGCCCAACAGGTAAGGGCCTTGAAATAGGAGATCAAGAATCTTCGTGAGCCGCGGAGAGACAACTGGGAATGGTTAACCGAGGAACACAACCCCCTCTCGCATGACATCCGCCAGGTATAGGTCCCTCGAAAAGTCAAGCTCCCTTCTGACACTTATGATGGTAAAACTAGTCCAGCCGACCATTTGAATCATTCTCTTGCTTTCCATAACCTGCGTGACGTGTCGGATGCCATCCAATGCCGTATCTTCCCGATGACGCTTCGGGGGCCAGCACGGACCTGGTGGTACTCCCTGAACCGAGGATCTATCACCAACTTTGATCAATTGGGAAGACATTTCCTTGCCCATTTCAGTAGCTGCAGAACAGCTGCCAGAACGTCTGCCAGCTTAATGGCGATAAAACAAAACCATGAAGAGATGATTCGCGATTGCCTCAAGCGATTCAATGCAGTCGCCCTAGAGGTCCCGGACCTGAATGACGAATGGGCCATCCAAGCCTTCATAACTGACATCCGCCATAAGTACTTAAAGTATTCCTTGACGGACGCCTAACCCATGAAGCTGTACCAACTTTACGAGAAGGCACAAAAATACGCGAAAGTTGAGAAAATAGAAATCATGAGTCGACGAATGAAAACTTGCGATCGCGAACAAAAAAGAGGTCGAGGACCAAAGCTTAATCGATTTACCGACCGCCCGGGTAACCGACCACAAAAGGAGATGCCAGCTGTCACACCACAACAAAGTCCCTTAAGGAAACGAACATGACTCGTTTCGCACGCGAAATATGAGTCTTACACGTCTTTAACGGCTCTTAAATCTCAAATTCTCAATGTCATAATGAAAGAAGGGCTTCTGGAGTGCCCGCTTCTAATGAGAAACGATCGAAGTAGGCGTGACCCTGAGAAGCGATGCAACTTTCACAATGATATCGGGCATGCCACCGAAGACTACTTTAGCTTGAAAAATGCCATCGAATCATTGGTAAGGAAGGGGCCGATTAAGCAGTTTGTTAAGAAAGAACCACATGCCAAATATCGCACACGATCCCCGAACGAGCGTCGGGAGACTGCACCCAAACGACCTATCGTTGGCATCGTAAGCATGATCGTCAGTATGGCGAAAACTTGGGCGGTTAGTAAGTCAAAATGCAAGTCCCATCTCCGCTCTATAATGGCGATCGACGTGGCACCCAAGCGTGTTAAGTAAACGAATTGGGTGATCCGTTTTGACGATAACGACTCGCAACTCTTATCTGATCACGGAAATGATCCCATCGTTGTCTCCGCCACCATAGGCAACTACCAGGTCCAAGGGATCCTTATCGACGACGGAAGTGCTGTGTAAGTTCTGTAGTGGAATGCTTTTCTTCGCATGGGCTTTACTGCGAGCGACCTGACCCTGTCATCCCCAATATATAGATTCACCAACCAACCAATACCTATCAAGGGGACAATCATGCTCTCAATAACTATGGCGACAGGGAATACACTGTGAATGCTTTGGTCGACTTCCTTGTTGTCGACCAGCCTTATACTTACAACGCAATCATTGGCTGCCCATTAATGAAAAAGATAAAAATGGTCACCGTGGTTTACTGCTTGACGGTTAAATTCCCCACACCCATAGGGATTAGATATATGCATTTCGACTAATGAACCGTACGCCAATGCCACCTATTATTAGTTGAATTAGCCACACATCAGCCAGCCACAATCCATGGCAATTCCTCCAGACCGTCGGTTCACACTATCACGCCTACACCATCAGAGGCGATCAACCTGAAGCAACTAGATGCCAGAGTAGTTTTCACGACCAGAAGCCTCAGCTGATCGAAAACATTGAAAAACTGGCCCTCTATGATTTGGATCCAGAGTTGGCTACCAGCATTGACTCTTTTCTTGATACCCAAGAAATGTAACTCCTTGCAAAATTTCTTAGAAAGAACACCGATGTATTCCCTTGGTCGGCAGCCGACATGCCTGGCATTAACCCGAAAGTCATCATGTTCTCACTTTATATGGACCCACGAGCCTTACCGGTCAAATAAAAGAAGTGCAAATTTGCTCCAAAATGGCTTCAAGCGATACGTGAAGAGGGCAAAAAATTACTATAAGCTAACTACGTCAAGAAAGTTAAATACCCTGACTGGCTTGCTAACATCGTCATGGTCAGAAAGGCCTTAGGGAAATGGCGAATGTGCGTAGACTTCACCGACTTACATAAAGCCTACCCAAAAGATAGTTACCCTCTCCCCAGTATTGAGCGACTGGTTGACACATCAACAGGCCACAAACTCTTAAGTTTCATGGACGCCTTCTCAGGATACAACTAAATCAAGATGGATCCCCGCGATAGAGAAAAAATGACGTTCATCAAGAAGATGGTACCTTTTCAAGTCATGCCATTCGGCTTGCAAAATGCAAGTGCCACATATCAACGCTTGGTCAACAAGCTTTTCAAAGGATAAATCGGGCGTTCAATGAAAATTTATGTGGATGACATGCTCATCAAAAGCCCCTCTCTTCACCAACACCTCAGTGACCTTTCGGAGACATTCAACATACTCCGTAAGTACAAAATGAAACTTAACCCTTTAAAATGTGTGTTTGGTGTGTCCGCAGGAAAATTTTTAGGCTTTATGATCTCTTCCAAAGGCATCGAAGCCAATCTTGAAAAAATCAGTGCAATCATACAAATGGGCCTGCCACAATCAACAAAAGAAGTGCAACGTCTGATGGGGTGAGTAGCACCACTCAACCGTTTTATCTCTAAATTTGCAAAGAAATGTTTACCACTCTTCAGACATCTTAGGAAGGCGACCAGATACCAATGGACTGAAGAGTGCCAACAGTTGTTCGACCAATTCAAACAATAACTGAGCACTCCCCCATTGCTCGCCAGTCCAAAGCATGGAGAACCACTTTTTGTCTACCTTACTGCCTCAGATAAAACTGTCACCGCTGTTTTAGTCTACAAAGAATAGGGGCATCAGTATCCTATCTACTACGTTGGCCGGGCACCACAGCTGGCGAACTTTATTACAGCAAGCTGAAAAAATTGGCTTTTGCACTCGTCATTGCAGTAAGAAAGCTGAGGCAATACTTTTAAGCACAACCAATCACTGTCCTCACTAACCAACCTCTTAAAGACGTCCTCCTCAAAGTTGACTTGACGGGATGACTCGTTTATTGGAGCATCAAACTTAGTGAATTCGGACTCAGCTACAATCCTCGAAAAACCATCAAAGCACAGGCACTCGTTGACTTCGTCGTCGAATGTTTTTTTCAGGAATCTCAAGACAAATCACTAGAACCTGCCCAATCCAGCAATCATATCAGCACTCCTAGTCACCTATCCCCTAAGCATCAAAACCAACGAGTGGCATATTTTTGTTTATGGTTCTTCAGGCAAGACAAAAGGTGGAGCTGGAGTATTACTAGTCGATCCCCAAGGTCATGAGTGGCAATATGGCCTCTCCTTTCAGTTCACCACCTCCAACAATGTAGCCGAATACGAGGCTTTAATCGCCGTCATGGAGTTGACCAAAACCCTGGGCGTCAATCATTTAATTCCCACACGGACTCCCAACTTGTAGCTAGCCAAGTAAACGGTCTATATGACGTCAAGGATGAACTACTCGCCAAATACCATAAGGTTATCACCACCCTCTCCTAACAATTCGCCTACATCACCATAAAGCAGATACCTAAAGGGGACAACTCAAGGGCTGACGTTCTGTCTAAATTGGCTAACACCATTGATATCTCCACTAGGCGAAAAATTCTCTTTGAAAGCCTCCAGTACCTAACTATGATAGATACGTATGTTACATTACGGATGACATCGAAGAAAACTGGATAACGCCAATTATTTCTTTTCTCAAGGATAACCAAGCTCCAACTAATCCGATGCAGAAAAAGAGGTTGGAAAAACGAGCATCCAATTACACAATTCTTAACGACTCTTTGTATAAAAAGTTTTTCACTCTTCAATTACTCTGATGCTTTAAACCTACCGAGGCAACTTATGTCTTGAAACAGATACACGAAAGTGTCTGTGGAAACCACCTTGGTGGGCAGTCAATGGCCCTTACGGCCTTACGACAATGCTTTCTGGCCCATACTGAGAAAAGATGCTACCGCACTCGTAAAAAAATACTACAAATGCCAACGCTTTGCCCTTATTCCCAAACAACCAGCTAAGGCGCTTAAACAAATCTTCAGTCCTTGGTCGTTCTGTGTTTGAGGCGTCGACATATTGGGTCCATTCGCTATGGCGACTGCTCAAAGGAAATTTTTGTTGGTCGCCTGCGACTACTTCACAAAATGGGTTGAAGCTGAGCCAGTCACCACTATCACCGCCCGAAATATGAAAAATTTCATTTGGCGCTACATCCTCTGCCGATTTGGAGTACCCTATGTCATTATAGTAGATAATGGCAAGTAACTGACGGTTGACGCACTCCATAATTTTTGTTCACGCTTCAACATCGACCTTGTCCGCACATCCGTCGCCCATTCTCAATCGAACGATCAGGTTGAATCAATGAATAAGAACATCCTACAACATCTGAAGAAGAAATTGGATGACGCAAAAGGCGCATAGGCTGACGAAATGCCTGGTATACTCTGGGCAATTCGGATAACTAAAACCCAAGCGACCAAAGCTACCCCTTTCAGCCTTGTTTACGGAACAGAGGCCGTCATACCCACTGAAATAGGGGTGCATAGTTCACGCACTGCATACTCGGACTTTGAGCTCAATTCTGAACATCTCAAAGCTAACCTCGATCTACTCGAGGAATCCAGAGAAGATGCCGTTATCCATATCGCTGTCCGAGCACAATAGGTTGACAGGTATTATAACTGTCAAGTTTGCAATCACAAATTCTAAATGGGCGACCTAGTCCTCCGAAACTGTAAAGCCAGTCCACCAGTAGGAGAACGAAAAAAGTTGTCCCCAAATTAGGAAGGCCCTTATCAAGTCGGCCAAGTTCTAGGCTTTGGCACTTACAAGCTAACCGAATTAGATGGATGCCCTGTCCTTATCACATGGAACACCGCCCATCTAAAGAAATATTATTTGTAAGTGCGTCCACTACAAATACGTATGGTCACCACTATAGACCTTTGTCTTACAAGTCATTTCACGGATCAAATGACTCTTAATTGCTATAAAGCAATCACCACCCAGGCACCACTTATAATTGCTACAATGTAATCGCCACAATAGCACAACTCTTAAATTGCTACAAAGCAATCACCGCCAAGGCACCACTTATAATTGCCATAATGCAATCGCTGCCACGACCCAATTCATAAATTGCTACAATCTAAATCGCCATAATGGCACAACTCCTTATTCCTACAAGTGCACTTACTATCAAAACACTCGATTCTCCTCAACACAACATCATGACAACCATCTTCCAACACAACAGATGCACCACAATCTCAAAAAACAACAAACTTTACAACAAAACCAATTACAAAAACACAAGTACTAAGAATTTACGCAAGTCATACACAGAAAAACAAAAATGTTTTATTCAATCATAGGTCATTTATAGAATATTATTTACAAGCCAAACCACTATTTATCCCTAGTCAACGAGACAGTCTGACCACTAGCCTCGTCACCAGACTCTCCCTGCTCAGACTCATCAGCCGCTGGAGTAATCAAGGCTGCATCCCTTGATCGCCTTTTGTCCACTTGCTACTGCGTAGGAAATAAAACGTTAAAATCTTCAGGAGGCGTATAAAGGTGCCCTAAATCAATCGCCTATACATCCAGAGGCCCATGAAGTAACTAGACCCCATATAGAGCGCTACGGTGATACGAATCCACAGCAGCAAAGAGTTTATCAAATATATCTTCATGATGCTTCTTTAACTCATCCTGGTGATGAGCCTCAAGATCGCTAAGATTACCCTTCAACTCAGCCACTCTAGACTTAGCGAAAGCCAATTTCGTATCGCGCTCCTCCAACTTTCTCGCCAACTCAGCAGTAGCCACTTCTGCCTTTTCGCCCCTCAGCAGTAGTTCGACTATCTCTATCATCCTCTTTTCCTCGATCTCTTTCAAAGACGCCTTCAGCTTGGCGTTCAACTCCTTCTGCTTCCCAACTTGAGCGTCCAGATCCACTATTTTTCACGCTTAAAGGTTGAACTTCTCCTGCCAGTTCGCCATATGGTAAGTATACGCCGTCTAACATTGAAGTGCCTCAATTTGCCTTACCATGACGGCATTCAAATTTTGAGCTGGACTCTTATTCGATAGCATCTCCCTGTCACTAGTTGCCACACCTTTCATCGCCCACCTCAAGGCTGCCTTGAAGTCTGGCACTCACCCGTTATGCAGAATGCCAGAACCAGTTAAACTGGGGGCACCACGGCTCACTTGCCACCTCTCCGATGTGGTACTCGGCTGCGAACCTGTCCCAGGCACTGGCCCGCCACTTAACCCAACCGTCTCTACCCCAGGCTGAGAAACGGGCACTGCAGCAGATGTCATAGAAGGCATTGGCATAGCAGTCTCTTGGCAACCAGCGGATGTGGCACCAGCAGTAATGCCTGCCTCAGCATCAGCTCGTTCACCCACCTTTCTCTTTCCCCATCTCTGACGGGTAGCCGTCCTTCCTGCAGTAGCCTGTCTAGCAGCCTGCTCTGCCAACGCAGCCTGAACCGAGTCCATTCCTGCATAACAAATAACACACCTAGGTCAGTACCATCATACATTTTTTCATACTTGCGAGTGACTAGAACAAATAGCCTCTTCCATCCCCTGATTTGATTGACGATGACCATCATCCACACTATCTTCCTACTTCTCACCACTCGCCCCTGAACTGCCCTCCACATCATAAACAACTAACTCCCCAGCCCCCTCCCCTTCTTCATTATCTTCTATTCCTTCCTTCGCTATATGCTCCCTTACGAAAGAAAACATCACATATCAGCACCTCTGCTCACCATACACACACAGCAATCTCACACTTAAATAAACTCAATTCATATCATGCATCTCTGATGCCACAACAAACGTCCTCGCCTTCGTTGACCAACATGACGTACTAGCCCTTCTGGCACGTCTTTTAAATCTCCCCCAGGCATTCTCTTTGGATGTTGCGCAACGTCAAGTATACCCTATTGCTCATGCATCTGCCTCTAAAGAAGAGCACCTAGTCCTTCTCCATGGCCTCCAGGCCAATCCTCTCGTTACTAGCTCTCGACCTCCTGCCCCAACCACCAAAAAACCCCATTCCATGCCCGCCCTTTTGGTCACCATAAAGAATTGGTCTCGTCGCATAATGGCAGGTCGACCACCATCCTATCCCCCTCCCTTGATTACAAATAATAAAAATAAGGCTCACCTCGTTTCAAAAATATAGCTCCTTCGCCACCCCAATTGATAGTCGCCACCCATTTTCCTTGTAAACCAAAAAGTAAGTCAGGAGGAGTGCCCAATTGTTCGGCTTCAATTAGTTCGGTGATAAATTATACACCTCCAGCAGCTCGCAAAAAAAGGGATCCAGAGGCAAGTGGAAGCGAGCCTTAAAAATGTGCAGGTAGAACGCCACACTGTTCCCCTCAGCAAATGTCGCCGCTGCAGTGGCAGTGGTCCTGCCTTTGTAATCTGATACCTCTCTAGATCCACCCCCTATCATACATCCACCGCCATACCACCTGTATATTCACCAACCTGACATGCATGTCCACAGCTTTAATGTCCACTTCGACGACCATTTCCTCAATCACATCCCCGGTGATCGCCTCCTCACCCTTACCGCCATTCGACCCTACCTTTTCCTGATCGCCACTCTGTTCAGCGACCACTCCTCTTATCTCTTTCTCTTCCTCCTATAATACTACGGGACCAGACATCTCCCCTTGGATCAAATTTCCCACTATCGCCCTCACCTCATTACCCACTTCCTACAGTCTTCCCTTTCTCGCCACCGACTTCACCAATAATCTACCACTCCTTACCGTATGTTGCAATCCCATAAACCCAAAAATATAAAGAAAAATAGGGAGGCCATAAGAATTTACTAGAACTCACCAAACCACGACCTCACTCTTCGCAGCACTTTTACTTTCAACTTCACAAGCACGTTCGCTACCAAACAACACATAAAACCATTAAAACACTAAGACATTGCGATTAACCCCTTACCAACAAAATCTCACTTATCAAAAACTCACCCCTTTCTCCTAAAATAAGTTGTCTAAACCTCTCCTCTGTTCTTTCTCCTTTTCAAAAAATGTGGAGAAACTCCTCAGCTATAAAAAACTTACCCTTTTCTCCTAAAATAAGTTTTCTAAACCTCTATTCTATTCTTTCTCCTTTTCAAAAAATGTGGAGAAACTCTTCAACCCATACCTCATTGTATACCTACACGGACTGGACTCTTCCCATTCCCCCATCACCACGTATCGCCACCCTATTCAGCGACATAACTATACCACCTTGGCACCCTGCCACCACAATAACATGTGTTCCCTTTGCCGTTTCGTATCCTCCAAAATGCGCCCCTACAAATCCCTTGTCAGGACACGTACTCCTATCTCATTCCTTCCTTCCCATGCCCTTCTGTTACCCTACCATTACTACCACCATTAATACTGACAGTTGTACCTTTTTGCCTCTCGCGTGTTAGGCCCCATGTGCCACGTGTCAAATCCCCCTCACACATGTCCAAAATGTCGAGTCAATTTATGACCGCTTTTTCAGACCTCGAGGGGGGGACAATTGTTATACCTACACATATGATGACCGCCGAACCATCCCCGATCCACTGTTCTTACTAACGGGTGATCGGTAGACACTAACATATAGGTAATCGCCGAACCTCACCTGACAACAATGTGACCTCTCCGACAATGACTTAAATGCGGAGTTGACATCCACTGAATGGCGGCCGACTGACTGAGCCGACCACTAGGCATCATAGCCTGACACCTAGCTCGACGTTGGTCACATCACCAACAAATCACCTGACACAATGTCCTCAAAACAAATCCTATAAAAGAGGCAAACATGCTCACAGGTAAGGATTCAACTCCAAGAAAACATATATACACTATTACATCAAACATTCCTCTAACTTAACCATTGGAAAGGATCCCCGGAGCAAAAACTCCAACGTCCTCCTGACTTTCTTTGCCTTGCAGGGTTCTACCCGACTTCTGGTACCCGCAAGGAACATATCAACAAATCCTAAAAAGTATTTTTAAAAAATATATAAATCATTTTCAGATTTAAAATTCAAGTCTAATTCCTCCCCTATGCATAAAAATAATATATATATTTTTCACACTATGAACCACATAACACATGAACTTAACATTGTAGATTAGAAAAAGTTATTGGATTTTTGGTATACAATGTATACAATTCTAATTGGATTTTAATAAAAACCAATTATTTTGTCCTCTCTATCAGCGAAGTTGGCAATACAAATATTAATTATATATTTTCAACATAAAAATGCATTTATAACAGATACCAACGGTTTGTTTAATTTATTAAAATAAAATAAAATTATAATAAAATAATTATTTTGTGAAAATAAAATAAATACGAATTTAAAACGAATAGCTATAACAAGAATTTGATTTAGTGAAATAAAATATTATGTTATTGAAATCATTGATAGAAGAGATTAAATCTCCTAAAGTAATTTCTTATTCAGCCTAAGGTCGAATCAACCATTCAATGGATGGAGTATTGAATGACTATTTCTGAATTTCGCGGAATAAAATTGTAATAGACTATTCTGCAAAAAAATAATTCTGAAAACCATACAATCACGTTACTGTAACGCATTAAATAAGCTCGTAATGGAATGTCCACTACATTGAACCAAACGAGGTACGAGAGTGTGAATGGTTAATAGGCGTAGTCCTCTTACTGGTTAAAAATAAATAAAAAAAATTCCTTAAATCAATTTACATTCCAGAATTTCTGCTGCCGAACTGCACTGGAACCTTATTCCACTTTAATGATAATCTGTCTATCTATCTGCTACCTTAAAATTCCATTTTTTACTTGTTGTACAAGAAATAGGTAGGAAATGAAACAGAAAGAGAGAGTGTGGTTAGCATGCGTTCGTATTAGTATGTTCATCAAGCCAAGAAATTATGTCACCAAAAACTCTAACAATCATTTCATCTGGTTCACC
>JBBYHO010000005.1:4130206-4176458 GCA_038382025.1 Adansonia gregorii
TAAGAGGGTGATGGAAACATGGAGAGCCCACTAAAATGATGAAGATGCTGAAAAACAGAAAATATAAGTGATGAAATAGGAAGTTATACCAACAAAACTTCAACTTTGGCCAAATAGTTAAAGCAACAGAGGTGGCTTGAATTTTTGCCTTTTCCTTGTTGTTAATAAGCAAGAAAAAGAGCAAAATGATGAGATTTTGGTTCTAGTATAGATGAAGGTGATTTTTAGAGTGTGTAGTGGGTGAAAGTAAGTGTTTTGGGGCTATTTTTGGGTGTTGTGCGAAGAGCTTCGGGATTGGGTTTCTTTGATGTGTGAATGTGTTTTTGGAATTGTAAAAATGAACTGGAATCTAACCTTTTTTTGTTGAGATAGAAGTGGTCCATTTATGCCAACCTTTTGGAGCCAAATTAGAGGTGTTTTTGGCCATTTCTCAAGGGAGAAAAGGTTATGTCAGCATGGTGGCTATAGGGTGGCTGTAGGAGGCAGCTTGCTGCCAATGTGATGCGCAGAGGGTGGCTGGTTTAAATGCTGAAATGATCTTCTAGCAACTAGGATGGCTGATGGTGACATTGGCGAACAACTAGGGAGGAGTAGGGTAATCAAATGGCATTGAACCCTTTGATCTAATCTGGACTAAAAAAAATATTTTTATTAATTTTAAAGTCTAAATTCATAACCTAATATGTGTTTTAATCTTTCCTGATGCAAAGAAATAAGTAAAAATCAAGTTTTGGATCAATGGTGGATGAGTTGAAATTGCCCGGACCATGAAAAAAGCCTGCATGTGTCGATACATTACATGATGTATTGATACATTTGGTCCAAAAACCTTGATAGTTTTGATACAATGACCATTGTATCGATACAATGATCAATGTATCGATATTATGAACCATTGTATTGATATTATGAACCCTAGTATCGATACATGTTGATTTCTATCGATACATTCCTTTACAGAATGCATGTTTGGTCCTGGCATGGTCTAGTATCGATACACGAGATCCTGTATCGATACAGGTACTTATGCATCGATACATCTACATGTTGTATCAATACAAATGGAGATATTTCAAATTTTTGGTGCGTTGGAGTATTGTATCAATACATGAGAACCATGTATCGATACATTTAAGTAAAATTATGAATTTTCTTGATTCTTTTGTCCCTGGATGCCTTGAACTCCATCATTTGATGCCACATCTTCGCATTTACCTTTGATATGATCCTTAGGCCTTCTTGACATCCTCAAAAAACTTTTTTGCCAGGTGACGATCATCGTCCCCTTTTACGTCCATACTCCAGATTGCTGAGAATTAGCCTGGAAAAAATAAGGTGTCTACAGCTTAAACTTATCACTACAATCCTATAATCCTCCAATGGTGGCATATTATTATCACTCAAACTTATGCTTTCTATACCACCATTATCCATAACAATCATAGCCTTTTTATTTAGACATTGAGGAGCAATATGCCTAAATCCTTGACACCTGAAACACTTAACATCACATGATTTAGAAGATGATTTAGTTTTGGTTTTACTTTTGAAGAATGTAATTGAATCCTTTGCCTTTGTATTTTCCTTAGGCTTTGCGACAGCTTTATTGTTCTTCCAATTTGACTTCCATGAAGAGCTAGAAGCTGAACCATATTTGGAAGTACCTTTAGACTCTAATTGCTTTTCCACCTTGATAGCTTTATATAATAATTCCTTCATCTCCATATAATGATGCAATTCCACCAAATCAGCTATCTCTTTATTCAAACCACCAATGAATCTAGCCATAGTTACCTCACGGTCTTCCTCTATATTGGCCCGAATCATGGCCACCTCTATCTTTTTGTAGTAATCCTCTATATTCATGGATCCTTGAGTTAGCCCTTGGAATTTTCTATACAAGTCCCTATAGAAATGGCTAAGTATGAACCTCTTTCTCATCACTACCTTGATTTCTTCCCATGATCGAATAGATCTCTCACCATTCCAATGCCTATTAATAAAAAATTGATCCCACCAAATACTAGCATAATCTGTGAACTCAACTGCTGCTAGTTTAATCTTCTTCTCCTCGGAGTAATTATGATAATCAAAAACATGATCTACCTTTCTCTCCCACTCTAAGTATAATTCATGATTATTTTTCCCTTGAAAGGTAGGGATTTTAATCTTATTACTACCCAAATTGCTATCCTGTTTTGAAACAGCCTTTTTACCCTTTCGAGAATTACTCTCGTCATAATAAGATTCCTCCTCTTCCTTCTCCTCAACCATATGTTTTATAGAGGATCTAGGATTGGGTAGGGACCCTAAATTATCTAACCTCATGTTTAAAAGCTTGAATTGGTCTTGGACAGCCTTCACAAACAACTTGATATCGGTTTTAGCATTATCTCCTCCACTACTCATGTTTTAAACCTTTAAAATTTGATAGGAATAAAAATAGATTGGTTTTCCTCACACACTCTCTTACATGTTTACAGTCGAGATAAGTTACTTAACCACTCATGTTTTACTCAATTTTGGCTTTTCTCTATGATATTCTCACCTTTCTTGCTTTTATCACTTAACTTCCCTTTACGAGCCCTTTAAAAAGAATTTTACAAATGATCTTACCAAACAGCAAGCAACAATGAAGTTATTATAACTTTGATTAATCAGATCAACAAGAAAGTGAAATCAACAAGAATTATGAAAGGAAACAAAATCAGCAAGAAATATCAAGGGAAGAGAAATCAATGAAGAAGGACAAAGTGTTCTTTGTATAATATGAATATAAAGATCTAATAATTTTTTTTTAAGATGGAAAAAAGGACATAACACTATAACACACTCTTTTTTTTTTTGCTTTTTTTTTTGGATGGTGGAAGCACGAACTATAATAGAAAAAAATAATGAAATTACGATATTAAAAGATAGATTACATCTGACTTTCATAAACCAAAGTTATGATGCCAAATGATGCGAGCCTTAGGATGAAAACACAAACTAAAACCTAATTAGATGGAATTAGAACCCTAGGATCGTCTTCAAAGTCAAGCAAAGAGAACTTGACCCCAATCAAACCTGCTGATTAAAACCAAAGTTATAACACCGTAAGTTACCCTGATAAGATCAAATTGAGTTCTTGTTTAAAGAATAAAGAAGAAGTTCTCACGAAATGAAAAAACTTTCAAGTATTTTTTCTATTCAAATCTCCTGAATTACATGAATAAGACTCCCTTATATAGGCCACAAATCTGTAGAGCCCTAACTAAACAAGGAAATCCTAATCAAGAAGGAAAAGTTTATTCCTAATCCTAATCTGATTATGACTTATCTAAACAACTTAAAATCCTAAACACAATCCTAATCAATAAAGATATAGTTCAAAATATGAAAAGTCAAAAAATTAGAAAATCTAAAATCCTAATCTATAGGCCCATGAATACATGCAAATTAGGCTCAATTCATCGTGGACATGTGAATTGGGCTCCAAGCTTTATTCATCTTTTCTCTTAGTCTCAACACAATGTAGAAAAGTGATCAATCTTGGTAATGCATCTAATTTATTTTGAGCAAGCTCCTTTGCTTGCATTTCCATGATTAATGCTTGCGAAGCTTGCTCCATGCATTTAGTCTTTGCCCTAGTCATTAGACCTCCAATTTCTTGCAAAAAAATCATAAGAATGGTTGGAAATAGGTGTTTGTTCAAGTTGATCTCCATCATTAAGAATGCCCTAAGAATGAAAGACATTTTGATATATTTCATTAGTTTAAACTGATTATTCATGTTTATATATGCGAGGTTTCATTATATCATTGCTATTCTATACTCATTTAGATTTATAAGTTAAAGTAAATGTAAACAAATATGGCTCATTGCCTACTTGTATTTGTAAGATTAGAATGCTACATATAATTGATTTTATATATAGAAAGACACTATTCTAAGGTAACCAGTCTGAATTGATAGTCTGCAGTCATGGAGTTAAGGTGAGCAATTAACTCTTATTAAGACTATTATGTTATCTAAATCCAATTAGGGAGATGATTTACCTTGGCCATTTGGAGGGGGTCAACTCCTGAGTATAAACATAAATGAATTGCCTAGAAACGGTGATACATTGGGCTGGACCAAGGTGCAATTAATCCATTAATAAGTTCGCTTATTAGATTAATTCACTTTTAATGTTCATTATGTAATTACCTTAATTCTAAATAAGTAATTGACTCCATGTATATAACTTGTATACTTTAATGTTTAAAAGACTAAAACACCTCAACGTAGTAAGTTTTAGACTAGTTTGTTGAGTATATGACTTATACTTAATGAGAGCTTTACTTATAGATATGAAATCATAGCTTCTATAAAGAATTAAAATTTATCCTCTTAAAAGGCATTATACGGGATAGTGAAAATGTATGAGGCCCTAGTCATTTGTATGTCAAAGGATAAATTGTTCACATGTGGTGAACAATCATTTGCATATAGAGAGTATAATGAAACTTTTAACATAAGGTGATCAAGTAGGAAAAGTGGACTTTAATCTTAAATTGATCACAGATATCATATGAGGGTATTACACATATAACAAGGTTATTGGACTAAAAGGCTATTTATAAAGCTTATGTAATATGATATGTAATTGGAAGTGCAGTCTGAAGTCTTTAGTGGTATGATTTTAAGATTAATAATTATGTGTTTAATTATTCAGTATAGAATAATTAATGCATAGATTATTAAAGCATAACTATATATGTCTAGTTGGTCTTTCTACCAGCCTAATATAATTTTTTAATGGATGGTTATTGATCAGAAATACCTGAAGTCGAATGATTCTAAAAATAGTAAAGTGGTGCATTGAATTGTTTTTCCTTTTAAAGGAATAGGCATTTGCTTCAATAAAAAAATAAAAGATAATTTTTTCATGTTATTTACTTAGAATATATATTTAATATGATTAAATATTTATTTAGACAAGAATTAGTTAATTTAAATTAATTATATTTATCTTTTGATAAATATGGGAATTAATTTATATTAAATAGATATGGGAAATTAATTATTTATATAATTAGATACTTATAAAGTTTTGTTTAAATATTTATTTCTAAACTAAATATGAATAATATTCTAAATAAATTAAAAAATTATTTTATTTACTTATAATTTATAATTAAAATTAATTATTTTACTATAATTAATTTTATTTTAATAATTATTATATAATTATTCCATTTGAATAAAATTGGCATAATTTTATTTCAAATTAAAATTGGAGCTACGAAAAGTTGTCCAGCTTAATAAAATTAATGGTTTAATAAGAATTAATTAGTATTTAGATTAAATAGGCTAAACTCCTTAAAATAAAATTAGGCCAAAATAATGTATGGCTATATTAGACCTTGGTCGAATTTTGGGCCATTCCTATGCTAAGGTTGGTGGCAACAAGGGTTTCTAAGGAGTGTGTAAAATAATTATTTTAATTGGAACTAAAAATAAAGGCCACTTTGTTACTTGATATAAATAAGCGGTAGCATCTACGATTTTAGTTTAGACCATTTTGTGTCATCCTTAGGGTTTTTAATCATAAAATCTTATGATTTTAAAGCTGTTGGCACAAAAATGGTCTTGAAGGAGAATCAAACCATACAAATCTAGAGTTGATTAAGACCAAGAGTGCCTACACACTCTACCATCTGAGAATTGGAGAATAGTGATAAAGGCTACTCGGTTGAAGCTTTTACACAGATCTAAGAATTCTTTGAGGGATCAGTTACTTTATTATGATGGTTTTATTATATAAGAAAACAGGATCGAGTACGATCTAATTTAAAAATTTTTAAAATTATACTACGTAAACTATTTTGTTTTTCCAAAAAAAAAATCTTGAACCTAAACCTAAATAAGCCCAAACCGAAACAAGCTCAAACCTAGATAGTCTCAAACCCAAATGAGTTCGAACCCAAAAGAACTTGAACCTGAATAAGCTCGAACCTGAAAGAACCTAAACTGCACTCGTCCCAACACACCTAATTAACACCTCTAATTTGGATATGGTACTTTATTTCATAAATTTTCATAATTTTGTTTTTTTATATTGTATGTATAATCTATTATTTTTGGGGTATTTTAAGGATGCTTGATGCGTCCAAATAAAATAAAATAGGAATGAAATAGCTATTCAATAAGAATGGAATAGAGAAATAATACCTATTACTTTATTTGGTTAGTTGTATGAAATAAAGGAGAAATATTATTATGTTGTTTGGCTAGTTAAAATGATATTAAGGAACAGGTAAAGAATAGATGAAAAAACTATTTTGTCCTTAACATAAAAAATAATATTTTTATTTAACAAACTAAAATTATTTAATTAATTTCTTAAAAATAATACAAAATATATTAATACTAAAATATAATATTATTCATATACTTTATTTTAATATGAATTTTAAATAAAATTTTAATATATTACATTTATTAATAAGAATATAAGAATTAACTATTTTATATTTAATAATATATTAAATATAATAAGTTGTACAATATTTTAAAAAATTTTTTATTAATTGCTCACACATAAATAGCATTTTCTCTCTCATCTCATTTCTAAGCTAGCACACTATCTCTTCACCCCACTTTCTCTCTCTTTCTCTTTCATCTTCTTCAAAAGAAAAATGGAAATTTCAAGATTCGGTTAGCAACCACTGCTAGTGCCATTGCCCGTAGCCACACTGAAACCTAAAAAATACTTAAAACTTCATGGTAATATCCTTTTAAACTCTTTTTCTGTGTTTCAACTTAGTTCATCCAAAAATCATAGAGAAAGCCTAGATCAATAGCAAAAAAAAAAAAAAAACCTTCAAAAATTCCTATTTTTATGCCCTTCCTCCACTTTAATAGCTTTATTGTCCCTGATATGTTCTTTTTCCTCTTCACATCTTCTCCATCCTCTCTTTTCTTTATCAAAATCATACTCTTTCTTTCTTTTTGAAACCTTTTTTTCTCCTTCGTGAGTTCTTTCTTCTTTTTTTTTGGTGGTATGCTGATTGCTTTAGTGTTGGTTGAATCTTAAGTGCAAAACTTAGGGAAAAAAAGAAGCGGTGGCTATTACAATATGCCTCATAAAAGCCATTCTTGGGTTTACCTAAAGAATAGCTATCATGGGACTACTCGTAATAGAAGAGGAATAGCCATTCTTCCAACCAAACAATAATTTTATTATTAATGCTCGAATGAGGGATTCCCTAGCCAAATGCACTATAATATATTCTACTTTGCTATATTTTATATGGTTTCGAAGCTTTAGCTATTACAAGTTTAATAGATGAAAGAAAGTTAAAAATATGACAATTTTTATGTAATTATTTGCCTTTGTTTAGTTTTGATACAAGTCATTAGCAAAAAATCTGTGTACTATAATTTTGATCAGTGTAACTATAAAATTTAATCTATTATTTGGTAAGTAATAGATTCTCAAGACGTCTAAGTTATCTTTACATAATGGAGAAGCACAAGTTATGTGGCTTCAAGTTCCTTGTTGTAATGTCCTTTTACTTCGAAAAATTGATTAAAAATGATTTAGATCAAAATTTGACATATTATTTAGTCCAAGGCATTATATAAAATTGGTTATCAATTGAACTAGTAAAATATCAGTTTAATCGATAAAAAACCAATAAAAACCAATAAAAAATTGGTTTATGTATTTTATTTTTTTCAAATTTTTTAATTAATGAGATTTAAACCATTAACCTTTTAGTTTTTACATAAAATTATATCATTAAGTCAAAAATATATTTCTTTAATTATTTATTTTGTTTAATATTTATTTAATATTAAAATAATTTTTAAAAATATTTATAACTTTGTTTCAGTGAACCAATCATTTAACCTAAAACTAGAAAATCTAATTGATTTTGACTTTCAGTTTGATTTGTTAACCTTACTTTGAAGATAAAAATGGTTTATCTAGCAAACTTATGGAAAGAAGCTGGAAATCCTTCTGTTGAGATATTAAAAATGAAAGAAAAAATAATGAAAGGTTGGTTAAGAACTTTTCAGTTTGTAATGAGATACTTAAATATAGAACTGTGGAAAATTCGATTGAAATCAACTTAACCGAATTAACCAAAGAAATTAAGTTAATTTGGTTCAATTAATTTGGTTGGATGGTTATCTTGGTTTTTATGTTGGTCTAGTAGATTTATTCGATCGGTTATCGGTTAACAAAATTTATAACTGAATTAATCGAATTAACTGAACTTTTAATATTTAATATATATATATATATATTTTAATAGGCCATTTAAACCCAAACCTAAACTAAATAGATAACCTATTAGCCTAAAACCTAATAAATAAAAAAAAACTTAACCTTAGCCTAATACGCATATCCAATTCAACCTAATTAAACTTAAAAATCAATTAAAAATAAAAATAAAAACCCTAACAGCTAAACTCTTGGTCGAAGCAATGCTTTTCAGAAGTAGCCTTTAAGCTTGTCGCCTCTACCTCCAAAGTTCAAACCTCTATTATCTAAATTGCTCAGCTCATCGAGACCTCTGTCTAGCTCCATCCTAAACATCTTAAGCTGCTACTCATCTCCATTGGCCATTGGTGACTGCCTTCCTCTGCCTGCACTAAGGTAGCACTATTCAAGTTTAAGGGAAAAATCTTATGCTTACTTTACTGTCATCGAGGATATTTTTTGCATAAGATCTCATTAATTTTTCTATTTTCCTTGCCAGTTGTTTACCTTTTTGTTCATAAATTGTTTAACATTTCCACCTATATGATTTAAGCTCTACTATTTTGTTTGACAATGGAAGGCATAAACAAAATGAATTGTCTAAATGTTTCCACTAAATTATTTGAAAAGACTAATTTCAATTCAAATTTGTTAAAAACAACTTTAAAAAAAATTATTCTTAAATTTTTTATATACTTAAAAAATGTTAATTGTTACATTTGTTTATATATATATATATGTATATACTATTTCGACTAGAAAAGTCATTATTTAACTCATTGATGATAAATTTGCTTTTACATGATCGAATCTGCTTTTATTTTTAGCCAGTAACAAAAAGCACAAAGGTATAGTAAATTTGCTTTAATATGATTAACTTATTGATGATAAATTTGCTTTTCAAATAGTATCTGATACAATTGTAGTTCCATGATATGATATGCATAGTAAAGTGAACTTCTTTTTATCAATTATTAATATTAGACACGAGCTTATTTTTTGGTTATCAATTAAGTTATGAATGACATGTGACTATTGCATTAATTTCGTAATTTATGGCTTTACTTTAAACTTCAATTTGATTGTATATTTGTTATTTGTTTATGTAGATGTCTACTGAAAATACTTCGGATCCCACACCTAATCCTACTACACAATTAAGCCCTCAACGAGCTTCTTTTGATGTTGAGGTAGCATCAAGAACTAGAACTCAAGCTGTAAGCTCTAAAGTGCCAAAGAGACCTTCTAAGCCATGGTCTGAGGTATGGGATCATTTTACCAAATTTATCAAGAGAAAGATAAGTTCAAAGCTAGATGCGAGTATTGTAATAAAGAATATTTTGTTAATCCAAAAAGAAATGGAACGGCTTCATTAAAAAATCACTTAGGTTCTTGAAGAAAGATCCTTCATGGTTGCGGTGATGGTATTCAAGCGGAGTTAGTTTTACCATCGAGAGGTCAGGGAACGCAATTAGTTTACCATAAAGAGGTTAGGGTCTTTAGGCATTTAGATGTTTAATCAAGATGTTATTAGGAGAGGAGTAGCTGAGATGATAATTATAGATAAATTGCCTTTTAGGTTGTAGAAGGGAAAGGATTTAGGCGTTGCATGTCTCTTGCTTGTCCTAAATTTCATATACCATCACGGAACTGTTGCTAGAGATTGTTATAAAATTTATTCTAGTGAAAAGAAGAGCTAAGACAATTAATGAAATCATCTTGTATAAGAGTATTTCTTACAACTAACACATGGACCTTAATACAAAGACAAACTTATATATGTCTTACAGCTCACTTTATAAACAAAGATTGGAAATTAAACAAGAAAATATTAGACTTTTGTCCTACACATCGTTACAAAAGTAAAGCCATTGGTAGGGTAGCTGAGAAATGCTTACGTGATTAGGGGATTGATAAGGTTTTCACTATTGTTGTTGATAATGCTAGTTCCAATGATGTTGTAGTCTCATACTAAAGAAAAGGTTCAACAATTTAGGAACTAGTATACTAAGAGGCAAGTATAGGCATATAAGATGCAGTGCACATGTAATGAACCTTATTGTTTGTGATTGTTTAAAAGAAATGAATGAATCAGTGGCTCATGTAGAGGGGCAGTAAGATATGTTAGACAAGTACCCTCTAGTTTGGCCAAATTTCAAGAGTTTGTTATGAATGAACAAATTTAGAGTAAAAGTTTACTCTCTTTGGATGTTAGCACTCTATGGAATTCCACTTATTTAATGTTAACTGTAGCCTAAAAATTTGAAAGGGCATTTGAAGCATTTGAAGAAGTTGATTCTTCTTACAAGGGTGAACTTATTATGGGAGATAGGGTGCCTGATCAAAATGATTAGGCAGTTGTTAGGAAGTTCTGCTTTTTCCTAGAAAAATTTTATGAACTCACAATAAAGGTTTCGGGTTCTTCTTATATCATCTATAACACTTTTCTTGATTAGATTGCAATAATTTATTCAACTTTGCAAGAATGGTAATTTAATCCTAATTTTAAATTGAATGCAATGGCGAAGAAAATAAAGGATAAATATGATAAGTATTGGGGAAATATTGAGAAAATGAATATGTTGGTGTATATTGTTGCTGTTCTTGACCTATCAAAGGAACTTCTTTTTGTTGAATATTGCTTTATCAAAATGTATTCTAGTGATGAAGTTTCTGTGATGATCGGAGACACCTAATTTCGTCTGGGCTATCTGTCCCCGAAAGTCCAAGTATCCAAGAATAGAAATATAGTGGCCACTCTGATGGAGGTCAACTTTCACCAGCCGGTTTCACATTTTTGTAATTTTAATCAGTCATATGTAAGTAACTGTACATACACATAATGGAAAAATCTATTTTTGGGTAAAAAAGACGAATTCATAAATGAAAAATTTTTGTTTTTTTGAACAAGTTCTTGACAAATTTTGAAAATTACCACTGCAGACGATCTCACGATTAATTTTCCTATTGAATTTCTTAAGATTTTTTTTTCAAAAATTTGGGAAATTGTTGGTCGGATATTTTTACCAACACTAGTATGGTTTTATACCGATTCTCACCCTAAAAAATCATAAATATTTAAGGAAAAGTATGTATTGGCATTTTCTACCATGAAGTGTCAAACTATAAATTTTATAAATTAATTTTGAATTTTGTAATCTTACGAATATCATGCTCATAAATTTTACTTTTGGTTTTTGTTGATCTATTTTTAAAATTTTACAAGTTCATTTTCTTCACCTTAGAAATTAATGTTTTGAATAATAAGCATTCTTGAATTTGTTTTACTTTAGTGTCAATGAAATTTCATAATTTTTTTGGTATTAAAATACGAGTTTTTCTTTACTCATAAAATATTTGGTGGATCCTCTCGAGTTTCAAATATCAAAACTTACCCAATATTATTTTAATTTTGAAAAATTCATTTATTTTCATGAGTTTTGAATTTTTTTCCTTGAAATTCACCTACTTCCGAAATACAGAATTTAGTGCTCCGTAAATTTTTTGAGATGATTTTTCTTGGTTTATGATTTTTAAAATTCATTAAATATTATTATTTGATTCATCTTAATCTTGTTTTCAAAAATTCATTCATTTCATGAGCTTTGATTTTTTTCTTTAACTTTTCCCGTTTTCGAAAAATCAAGTTTTCTATTCCATAAATGTTTTCGGGGAAATTTTTTTTAGTTTAAAATTTCTAAAATTCATCTAATTTTGTCATTTAACTCCCATTAAAACAGTTCTGAAAATTTTAATTTATTTCATGGGTTTTGAATTTTTTCATATATGTCAATTTTCCTACACTAAGGCATTTTTGGTAAAAGTTTATAAGTTTTTAACTTCCAATCAAGATCTTTTGCACCATTTCATTTTTAAAATTTTGTCTATGATCAATTAACATTAATTCCAATTTTATTTTGATTTTTAAATATTTTATTTTATTTACTTTTTTCAACTAGTTACATGCTAACTAACTGGTTTTCTCATCCAATTACTCTCTAACCAAGTTAGTTAGATCCCAATTACCCATTACATTAGCTGATCAACTTCATTATCAGCTTGATAATAGAGTGGCTTGTAAGAAAAGATAACAAGAGCATAGGCTTATGACAACAATTATGGTTATCCAACCTAACAAGCCATCTTCCCATCAAATAAACAAAAAAAGAAAAAGAAAAAGAAAAGGGGGTCATTCGGCCACTCCATTTGGGCAGCAATATTGTCGCCCCTTCCTCTATAAATAGAGGATATTTTTCTTCATTAAGGAGTTTTTTGGGGAAGACGGGAAAAGTTGGAGAGAAAAAGAAAGAAAAAAGAGAAAAAAAGAGAAAAAAATAAAAATAGGATCAACTCTTGCCCTTTTGATTTTCAACCAAGGTAATCACCTTCTTCCTTCCTATTTCTTGCTGATTTCATGGTCATTTTTTTGTAATATCACATGTATATATGTTGTCTTGATCGATTTGTGATAACCTGGTTGTTATATGTTTGAAAGTTTTTGTTTTTATGCAGGAAAATGGTGTATACATGTGTTTTACTTGTTTTTCCATCATGAAAATTTTGTTTGCTTGATGAATCCCACCTTGGCCAAACCTAATCTTGAGTGGATGATGATGGTTTTGGTTAGTTCTAGCTTAGAATTGATATTAATATATCATTTTGTAACAAATGTTAAACCTAGAAACCATAATGAAAAAATGAAAAATTTTTGTTCTAAAAAATCCCATGTTTGGCCGAATCTTAATGCTTATTTTTGCCATGTTTTGCTACTGATTCCAAGCTGATTTCATGCCTTAATTATGTGTTTTCATGATAGTTTTGGTTGATTAAGGACTAAATTGAAAATGTCTAAAAGTTTAGGGGTTAGTTTACAAAGTATAGTAAATTTGTAATTTTGGGTGTATTGTGTTGCTCCTAATATTGCACATGGCATATTGTAAATGTTTGTATATATTTTTCTACATGATTTAATGATTTGAAAGATGCATAATCATATGCAGACTTAATTGAAAAAAATGTAAAAATAAAGGGAGCAAATAGCAAATTTTAAGTTTTAATAATAAAATCAAATTTTCAACCATATTTTTGGCTTTTAATATTCCCATGGTTATCCATAGGCGGTATAAAAGTCTTTAAAACTTTTTGTATCTTTTTGGTTCTCTATTAAGGTACAAAATGAAAAAAAATAGAGGTAATAAATTGAAAATTTTACCTTAAGGGTAAAAAGAAGTGATCGAATCTTGCTTGTAATTTTTTATGTGATTTTTTATGGTTGTTTTGATTTATTTAATACTTAATTTTATATTTTAATCATGTTGGGGCCAACTTGTAATTTTAGGGATGCTTAGGGACCATTAGGGAAATCTAGCATTTTTACGCTAAACTAGTTATCTCTAGCATGAAATCACTCCCTTAGAATATTTTTAAATATTTCTAGCATTCAATTGGTTCTCTAAAAACATTAAAAATCTAGCTAAAAACATTAAAACCTTTCGTATTCTTTTAGTTCTCCGTTAAGGTACGAAATGTAATTTTTGAAAATTTAAGGATTAATGGCATTTTCACATGTTAGGTCATTTTAAAATTTAAATCACCCATTTTGAGTACTTTTTAAAAAAATATTTTTAGCATTATTAATCAATTGAGGACTAATATTCAATTTTGAAAAATTGAAGGACCCATTAGCAATTTTCATACCTTAAATCTAGCATTTTTACGCTAAACTAGTTATCTCTAGCATGAAATCACTCCCTTAGAATATTTTTAAATATTTCTAGCATTCAATTGGTTCTCTAAAAACATTAAAAATCTAGCTAAAAACATTAAAACCTTTCGTATTCTTTTAGTTCTCCGTTAAGGTACGAAATGTAATTTTTGAAAATTTAAGGATTAATGGCATTTTCACATGTTAGGTCATTTTAAAATTTAAATCACCCATTTTGAGTACTTTTTAAAAAAATATTTTTAGCATTATTAATCAATTGAGGACTAATATTCAATTTTGAAAAATTGAAGGACCCATTAGCAATTTTCATACCTTAGGTCATTTTGTAATCTAAATTACCTATTTAGAGTAAGAATCATCATTACTTGTTCTTTCGAGTCCATTAGGGGTACTAGGATACTTTCATGTCAGAGGTATACCTAAGGGCATTTTCATAATTTTCCTCATTGAGATGCTTTTATGCCAAATGTGAATGTTTAAGGTTCCTTTAACCTTTTAAGGTTATTGTTAAGTCTATTAGGGGTACCAAGATTCTTTCATGGTGAAGGTATACCCTAAGGGTATTTTCATAATTTTTTTACCAAGATGCTTTTATGCCAAAGGTGAATATTTATGGTTCATTTAGCCTTTTTAGGTCATTTTTTAGTCTATGAGGTGTATCGGGGTATTTTTATGTCAAACGTATACTCAAGTGACATTTTTATAATTTTCCTTACTGGGTGCCTTAGTGTCGATGGTAAGCCATAGGAATATTTTAATTGTCCTTAGAACCTAATCCTAATTAGTTACCGGTTGCCTTAGTGTCGACGTTAAGCCTTAAGAATATTTTAATTTTCCTCAAAACCCAATCTTAAGTAGTTATCGGGTGCCTTAGTGTCGATGGTAAGCCTTAGAATATTTTAATTTTCCTTAAAACCAAATCCTAAATAGTTACCGAGTGCCTTAGTGTTGATGGCAAGCCTTAGGGATATTTTAATTTTTCTTAAAACCTAGTCCTAAGTAATCACCAGATGTTTTTATGCCCAAGGTATACTTTAAGGATAGGTTCATTTTTCTTTTATCTTTTTAGTCCTTAGATTCGAATTATTGCTTTAATGTCTAGATCGAGTCATAGGTCTTTTATTTTTGTTTCAAATAAAATTCGTGTCTTTGTAAAATAAAGGCAATGTCTTGGAGTTAGAGTGATGTATGAAACTCCTCCCACCAATATATGATAAGGGTTTTATGGATCATTCTAATAGCGAGATACCCTTTTCAAAATGAAAATCAAGAATTTTATACAAATAAAAACCTTTCACATTTTGCTAGGTACTTCAGTAGGATGGGAAAGACATTTCAGGTTTTTAGAACCTTTTATGTTATTTTGGTTTTCCCTTGGAATAATAAAAACTTTTGTGGCCCATTGGTTTTTTGGTGGGGCTGCGTATAACATTTCAGTTTTCAAAATGCAAAACCCTAATTTTTTCTGATGGAATGATAAAATCTTATTTCAACAATATGAGAATTGTAATTAAGTACCACATATTGAAGCTGGATAAAAAGTTAAAGTTCAAATTAACCATGATCAATAAGGTACCATTTTAGGCACTACGAGAGGGTCGATCCTTACTTGTGGTTGTAACCAACTTCTGAACCCTTAAAAATGATCTTTTGTACTCTGTAGGCCATTAAATTTATCTTCAGGGTTTTGTGACCCTTAGAGCATTAATTCTGGCAAGTGATCAATCTCACCTGGCCAAAACAGATTGCTGGCAGCTCCAAACAAATAGTCATTTTGTGATCACTTTTGGGATTAAGATGGGCAAACGATTCATTTTAACTACTGAGTCCCCAAAAACAAGAGAATATTAATATCGATATGGCCTAAAAAGGAGAAGAATAAATAGTTTTGAAATAAGGATGCATCACCACTTATATAGTCAAGGGCCGTTTAAGTTAGGCTTGGTCAAGATTCGCATCCGAGCCATATTGCAATAGCTTGGTGACTCTACTAGGGACCCAATTTTTTTAGAGAAGCAGGCCTAAAATTGATCATGTGTTAATAAAATTTTAACTAATCTAGTTTCAATTGGTACCTAGTTTCAATTCCCATTCTGGAAAATCTTTCTTTATGACTTATTTTATTTTTAAGTCAATGTTTGTGTATTTTCCCTTTATTTTAAAAAAAGGTATGCTTATCCCTTGGCACATATTGTGCACATCTACAATAGTTTCAATTCTGTAAGAGACATAAGTACCTAATAATTTAGGAGGAGATGAAGTAGCTTCGCCTTCTGAGGTATTAGCCTCTGTTTAGGCCAATGAAAAGCCTACCAGGTGTAAATTCCTTCGCCTGCCAGCGGTGTTAACCTTGTTACGGGCATGAAAAATATTTCCACTCGAATTGAACTTTTTTTGACATAAATCCGCCATGAATAAGGAGAAGATACCTCATTAGTCCATTCTAGACTAAGGGCAATTCTAGAGCTGATTTAAAGGTCTGACCCAAACCTGATATAGTGAACCTTGGTAGCTCTCCAATCAGTACCATAACCTTACTATAGGTGTCACCAATGTTAGGGACATACGAAGGGATATACGTACCTTTTTTTTCTTTATTCACCTGCTTTATTTCAAGTACATCTTTGTGATATTATTTATTACCATATTTTATTATCTGGAATATTTATTTCATGGATAACTAACTTGTTTACTTTTTTCTTTTCTTGTCCTTCTTGTGTATCATTCATTTGCATGATGGTTGCTTGCTTTAGGCCTGATGTCAGATCTAGCAAACTTCTATCCGATTTTATGGCAAACCAAGCACAAGTGGTGGTTATTTCTAGAACTTTTGAATAAGTTCACATAGTCCAAATTGAATCAGAGAAAATGAGAGGACTATATACCCGGGGATTTTGTATCAGGACTGCCGAAGATCAGACACTTGGATCTTAGACAAAATATTTTTAAATTGGTACATATATGGGAATGATTGGATAAAGCAAAGCAAACCTTATTTATGGCAAAATATGGATATATGGCCATGTTATTAAAGATCCCCATAGATGAATAGTTGGTTTGAGTTCTGATAGAATTTTGGGACCCCTCTTACCGATGTTTTTTATTTAACCACCATGACATGACCCCCACCATCGAAGAGATTGCATCATTATTAGGGTTGGGACAAGTGGAGACAAGGCCTATCTACTGTAAAGAGTGCAACCCAGTGAGTCATAAAAAGAGATTGGCACAGATCCTTGATTTATTTCCCGATCTCTTCGCTTCGAACATAAAGGCAATACCATAGTTGTTTCATGGCAATTTTTGAAGAAGTGTATTAGAGATCAGCCAAAAAAAGAGGAAGCCCTCGATGCATTTGCTTTAGCCATATACGGGTTGGCTTTCTTTCCAAGGGTGTTCGGATATGTGGACATAGCGATGATTGAGCTTTTTGATCAGTTGAAGTGGAATATGCATCTTGTCCCCACCATCTTAGCAGAAATCATTCAAGCACTTAACGCATGTTGGAAGTCAGGCGAAGGCAGATTCTTTGGGAATGCATTAGTGCTATATATTTAGGCTCACAGCCATTTTTAGAGAGTTGGCATTGATAAGATTAACCCTTATTTCTTGTACTCTATCTTTCATTAGCATTTTATGAAGAAAGATTGGCCATGATCGTCAACGAAGAATTAATGGGTGACATCATTGAAAAACTTGGCTCTGAGAGAGATAACATGGAGAGCTCCTTGGTTCGCACCCAAATCTATCCTATATAGGTGCTGCCAATTGTCATTTGTGTATTTACTTAGATTATGGGGTGCAATAGCATATGGACCACTTTTGGTCCAATGGCAATATGGGACTAAGCAATTTATCCCTATGACTTTTGATTTGGCTAGTGTGGATTTGGATTATCATGGGGAAGGATACAAGTGCTTCCGACAACTACTGTATGTTGGAAAAAAAAAGATATGAGTTCAGGTTATTCTCTTACACAGATCATACCATTATTGGGTACAATGCATAGAGATCAATTTAGGGTTGTGATTTGATTATTCCAAGCATAGAGGGGGTCAATCTTCAAGCGACCATTCAACCAAAGCCTCCTATGCCTTCTGAAATGGAGTTAATTAGAGAAAAGGTAGAAAGAGATCGAAAAAGAGCAATTACCGAGAATAAGCCCTCCAAAAAGGGATCATATATCTAAAAATGACGATGAAAGCTAAAGAAAAGGATCTTCAAAAAATAGAGGAGCAGTACACTTTAATGAAGCATGATTAGGCAGAGCAAAACAAGAAGATGAAAATCATTGGTCTATCTGGGAGCTCTAGCAAATCTTCTAATCAAGTTGCTGAGGAAATACATAAGCTTCGCAGAGAGCTTGGAAAGTGGAAAGCTAAAGCTGTGAGTAGCAAAGCTAAGGCAACTGCATTTGAACAAGAGCAAAGGGCGTAGGCGGTTACGCGAAGATAATGGAGGAGGTCCATGGAAAAGAATGAGTGACTTAAAAATGCCCTTTACCAAGAATGATAAAGGATGATAGAATTACTCCAAGAAAGAGAAGTACTCATTTCAACTTTAGGGCAAGTAAGACAAGAGTTGTCTTAAAGAGAGCACAACATTGAGGCATGGGCCCAAACATACGAGGAAATGGATGCCTACTAGGATAACATGTTTTGTCGAGTCTGAGACGAACATGACAGTGGACGACCAATTCGTTTAGGCTACAGTTTTATATTGATCATCTAACAAAATAAATTCACTCAGCAGTCATCCAAGTGAAGGATATGATAGAGAGGATCCAAGGACTTCAAAGACAGATCAACCTAATTGACGAATTCGGCCCAACGGTACTTCAGTTTTTGAAACAAGGCAAAAAGCAATATGACCAAATTAGGAAGTTCGATGGAAATATTCTAATATGATAAGTGATATGTAATTCCTTTATGAAATCAATGGAAATTATGGATTTTGAAGTTTTGTAGTAAAGCAAATGCCCTTGAATATATTCATTACTCATGCATACATAGACATATGGTTATTGATCTATTAATAATTACTTAATTCCCATAAAATTTTGGAATTCACACAAGGTTTAACCATTGCGAATTGAGACCAATCAACATCGTCAATATCCACATATAGTTACTACACCAGAGTAAGAGCAAGGAGAATGGCTGAAGACCATATGGCAAGATTGGAACAGCTTGAGGAAAGCCATAGATAAGCTCAAGAGGCCATGTTGAAAAAGTAAGATGAACTTCAAGTTCAAATTATATGGATGATAGAGCTACAACTAGTTAGGGACCAACTCACCCTACACAAGAAGCAAATATTGATGTTCTCACTAGAGGATCTATGGGGGCACCAGGTAAGAAATTAGGCACCAACGTACCACCGACCAATGCCTAAAATGTGCAACATAGGGCCCTGATAGCTATTCCTCCACCGGTCATCATCATAGACCTTGAGGCCATACCTCAAGAAACAATATGATAAAAGGAATATATAGGATTAGGCATCGATGAAGAAGAGAAGATTAAGCAAAAGGCCAAAGAAGTAGTTGAGGCCGAAAAGAAAAGGAAAAGGCAAAACTACTACTCCTTGAAAGAAGGTTAAAAGCCATAGAGAGGGTCGAATTATATAATAGTGTAGACATTGAATATCTCAGCTTAGCACCATATCTTATTCTCCCCTCAAAACTTAAGATGCCAGTGTTTGAGAAGTATAAAAGCACACATCAAAATGTTCATCAGAAAAATGGTGAGCTACTTACAAGATGATAAACTCTTGATCCATTATTTTTAGGAAAGCCTGTTAAGATCGACGTTGAGATGTTATATGATTTAAATCATACATAAATTAAATGCTGGGCTGACTTGGCAAGTGCTTTTCTCTAGCAATACAAGAAATGGCTGAGTGGGCTCCAAATCATTTGACCTTCCAAAATTTAGAGAATAAGTCAACTAAATCCTTCAAATTATATGCCTAACGATGGAAGTACTTAGCCTTTCAAGTTCAACCACCCTTGACGGAGAAGGAAATGACAATGTTATTTGTCAATACTTTGCATTTACCCTATTATGACAAACTGGTAAGAAACATGCAAAGAATTTCTTCGATCTTGTAATCTCTAGAGAAATGATCGAATCAGCCATTAAGGCCGAAAAACTTACATCATGAGAGTCCTACAGTGCAAAAAAGCTAAGACTAGCAAAGAAAAATGATGAAACACCATCAGTCAGTTATGTAAGCTAGCCATACTGCCTAGAACCCTACCTCTATTATCAAAATCTAAGACAAATGCCCTAAAATACTTATCTTCAGCACCTTTTTCAACAACCATCTAAGCTACCATTCCAAACCTGCTCCCCCAAAAGTAGCCAAGACCCAACACTAATACACAACCTAAAGAACTAACCAAACAAGACCCCATTTTGACTTTCTTCCATATTTATATAAGGAAATGTTTGACAAACTTTTAGAAGCAAGGCTAATAGCGCCAAACCATATGAAGGTAATTATCCTAGTTGGTATGACCTGAACTTACACTCTGAATACCATGCATTACCACTTGATTGAAAACTACCAACTCTTTAAGCACAAAGTTCAAAGCTTTTTTAATAGAGGCACCTTCAAGTTTGATAATGCGCTGGCTCCCAATAGGGCAACAAACCCTTTGCTATATCATCCTGAGCCTAGAGTTAATCTCATCAGCATTAGAAATAAGCAATAGAGGAACTTGAGTGTGGTAGAGGTTAAAACACCTTTGGAAAAAAGTATAAATGGTTCTGACCAAAGTCAAAATCATTAGCCAGAATCGGGAAAGCATTAAAGGATAATTTGACGATGTTGTCAATTTTTGCAAGTATCACTTGACTTTGGGGCATACCTTATAGAGTTGCCTAGATTTTTGAGCATTGATTTAAGGGATGATGAATGATGGTGAGATCGAGTTTTTAGAACAAACTGAAGTGAAAGTAAAAAAATCAATCAATATGGTGGGGAAAGGATCATCATAACCCCCATACGGTATCGATCACCCTTTCATCATTCGTTGCAACCAGACCTCGCCTTTAAAGATGGATATTACCCCTAGACTGATTATTAGGGCACCAACGTCATTCCCTTATCAAGATAGTAAATATATGCTATGGAAGTATGATGGTGGTGTCACCACTCTAGAAGCTATTACTACCCAATTGGCATCCATCGATATCACAAGAGTCTACCATGTTACAAAAAGTGGACGTGTATATGATGGGAAACCAATGAAGCTAGTACAAAGATGAAATCAAAATCACAAACATCTGAGAAGGTGGTGGTTTATCGAGGATGTCTCGGAGGAAAAAAACAAAAACCAATAAAGGAAAAAGAGGTAACCAAAATCATATTAAGCATAACAAACACAGTATCATGGAGTAATTAGCAACAGCCAGCGAAGATTTCCTTGCTAACTCTATTACTCAATTTTAAACTTCATCGGAATGCTTTGCTGAAAGTACTAAATCAGGCCTCTATCCCTCAGGACATTTCTGTCAACAAACCTGACTACCAAGTAAACAATAATGTCATTGACAACTTTATCTCATTTAATGAAGATGAAATTCTAACAAGAAGTAATACTTCAACAAAGACCCTCTACATCACAACTCAGTACAAACGGACCATACTATGTAAGGTCCTCATCGATAATGGCTTTACTCTAAATGTCATGCCATGGAGTACACTGTCTCGTTTGCCTATAAATGTTAGCCAAATCAAATAAAGCCATGTGATTGTCAGGGCTTTTGATGGAACAAAGAGGGACATCAAAGAAACTATTTCAGTTACTCAGAAATTCGTTCTTGCTTGTTTGAAATTGAGTTCCATGTTATGGATATCGCTCCAGCATACAATTTTTTGTTAGGGTGACCATGGATTAACCTCGATGGGTTCAGTCCATCGTCCTTACATCAAAAAGTCAAGTTTATAATGGATAAAAGATTGGTAAGTCTGTTAGGGAAGAAGACATAGTCGCTATGACATCTACAGAGGCTTTTTACATTAACATAAATGCTGAAACTGATGAATGCTCTTTTAAAGATTTTAGGATTGTCAACACAACCTTTATATCAGAAGGGTCAGTTATCCCTAAACCAAGGTTATCAAAAAGTACGCGTATAAGCCTTAAGTTGACAGTAGGGAAAAGAGCCTTGGTCAAAAAAGGACTCAAAGACGTTTGCAAGGAATTAGCTAGGCCATTAATGCCAATAGTAAAAAAGATAAATATGGATTAGGCTTTAAGTTGAAAAGAGTTCAGAAGAAGAAGTTTGAAAAAAGAGTGAGAGAAAAGCAGCCATCCTTAGGTGTTGGCCAATAGTCAAGCCAGAAATCAACTGCCTACCTCTTGTTGGAGGAAATGTTTTTCTATGGAAGAGTCAATCCAAGAAATAGAGATAAAGAAACCAGAAACATTATTATGGTGATCAATGAAGCCTTCAAAAAGCATAATGTGCCTGCCATTGGAAGAGATGATGAAGAGTTCACTGAGGATCATGGGATTCACCCATGCCTCCTGGATATGTTTTAAAGAATTGGACATGTGCTGAGAGAAGCATAATGTCTAGGCCAATCCCAAAGTAATAACTAAGAAACAAACTCTGTCGTCTATAAATCTTTTTGTAAAAATTCATAATGTTAATTTATCATCAGTAAAAATGAAATGCACATAATGTTTCCTTATATAATCTTTCTTGGCTCTCTTTCTTTTTTACATCTATTCTTTTTATGATTTCTTATTTCAACATCTCTTTTCCTTTTTTTGCACTCATACCTCATTCATATCCTATATTCTTTTACTATTTCTTCAATGCTTTCACCTTTGCAGAGAAATAGATAAATTTAATCAAGATTCAAAGGTTAATTTTAAACAGACTATTTGCTCAAATGAGATCAATCTTGAAGAAGAGGTCGATGATCATATCTTGTCTCTTGATTTGTTAAAAATAATTAAACGAGAAGATAAGCGCATAATCCCTATGAAAAACCCATTCAGGTAACCAATTTGGGGAATAATGAAAATAATAAGAAAGAGATCAAAATAGGAGCCTCCATAAAGGTTTTCACTCAAAAAGATCTAATAAGTCTGCTGCATGAATTTTGAGACATCTTTGCATGGTCTTATCAAGGCATGCCAAGATTGGAGCGAAGATTATAGTTCATAAATTGCCTTTGAAGCCAAAATACAAACGGATTCAACGGAAGCTAAGGAGAATGAAATTGAAGATGCTTTTGAAGATAAAGAAAAGGTTAAGAAGTAGATTGAATCTGGATTTCTGAAAGTGGCAAAATATCCAAAGTGAGTTGCAAACATTTTCTTGGTTCCCAAGAAAGACAAAAGAATTAGAATGTGTGTAGATCACCAAGATCTCAATCAAGCAAGCCCAAAAGATAATTTCCCCCTCCCTCATATATACACCCTGGCTGATAATACTAGAAGAACTATTTATTTTCCTTCATGGATGGATTTTCAGGGTATAACTAAATTAAAATGGCTCCAAAGGATATGGAAAAAACCATATTTGTCATAATGTGGGGAATATTTTGTTACAAAGTAATGTTATTTGGGTTGAAGAATGCAGGAGCAACTTATCAAAAGGCAATGGTCACCATATTCCATGACATGATGCGAAGAAAAATTGAAGTGTACGTTGATGACATGATTGCTAAGTCCCTTCAGTCATGTAGCAGACCTGCAGATGTTGTTTGAATGGCTTAAAAAATATCTGTTGAAGCTAAACCCAGTGAAATGTACATTCGAAGCCAAGTCTGGAAAATTATTGGGTTTTATTATAAGCAAAAAAGGAATTGAAGTTGATCTGGATAAGATCAAAGCTATACAAGAGTTGCCATCCCTATGCACACAAAAAAAAGTGAGAAGTTTTTTGGAGAGATTGATTTATATTGCTAGATTCATATTTCAACTCACGGATAAGTGTGATCCAATTTTTTGGCTTTTGCGAAAACAAAATCCTGGGGAGTGGGATAGTAAATGCCAAAATACTTTCAAAAAAGTCAAGCAATATCTCTCCAGTCCACCACTGTTGGTACCACTTACTCCGAGATAACCTGTGATCCTATATTCGTCAGTGCTCAAAAAATCCATAGGCTATGTGTTAAGGTAGCACGATGAGACTGGAAAGAACGAGTGGGCAATCTATTACCTCAGTATGAAATTTTTGGATTACAAGATGAATTATTCCTTTATAGAAAAGATATGTTGTACTCTAGTTTCGATAGCAAAAAGGCTCTAACAGTACATGTTGTATCATGTTACATTACTGATCACCAAAATAGACCCAATCAAATATCTATTTGAAGTGCCAGCTTTACTAGAAAGGATAGCTAGGTGGCAAAGCTAAGGATAGCTAGGTGGCAAGTTCTACTATCCAAATATGATATCATTTATGTAAGTTAAAAGGCAATCGAAGGAAGTGCCATTGCTGAATTCTTAGTAAGCTGGGCACTTGACGATTATCAGCTGTTGGATTTTGAATTCCTTGATGAGTACTTGATGAATATCACAGTTGCAGAAGAAGTGTCATCGGAAGGATCTACATGGAAAATATATTTTGATGGAGCATCAAATGTATTAGGCATGGAATCGACGTGATTTTAATATCCCCAAAAGGGGATTATTACCCTTTTATAGCTTGGATAATTTTTAATTGCACTAACAATGTGGCAGAATATGAGACATGTATTATGAGGCTTCGAGCAACATTAAAAAAGAAGGCCCAGGTATTGAAAGCTTATAGAGATTCAACCTTGGTAATTTACCAATTGCGTGGAGAATGGGAAATGTGAGACCCAAGGTTGCAATAATATAAAAAGTTAATTCTAGAATTACTAGAAAAATTTGAAGAAGTGGACTTCATTCATCTATTCTACGATGGCAATCAAATGGCAGATGCTCTAGCCACATTGGCTTCGATGTTCAAAGTAAACAAGGGGTAGGAAGTGACACCCATTGAGATGAGCATTTATGAATTCCTTGCATACCGTCACAACATTGAGATTGAGGCAGATGGCCTTCCATAGGATCACGATATCAGAAATTATTTAAAGGATCGAGTATATCTGCCATATGCCTCAGAAATTGATAAGAGAACTTTAAGAAAGCTAGCACTAAATTTTGTTTAGGATGAAGAGATTTTGTATAAGTTTCAACCAAACATTGTTAAAGTGTATTGATACTTCAAAAGCAAAGAAAATAATAAAAGAAGTACATGAAAGGATTTGTGGGATTCATGCCAATGGACATAAGATGGCAAAATAAATCATAAGATTGGGCTACTTTTGGACGACTATGGAGAGTGACTGCATCAAGTACGCCCAAAAGTTCCATAAGTGTTAAATTTATGTCGACAAAATTCATGTCCCACCTTCACCGTTACATGTCATGACCACGCCATGGCCTTTTTCTATATGGAGTATGGATGTTATCAGACCTATTACTCCTGCAACATTGAACGGGCATCATTTTATCTTGGTGGCCATTGATTGTTTCACCAAATGGGTGAAAGTCGCTTCTTTTGCAAACATCACAAAATTAATGGTGATTAAATTTCTAAAGACCAATATGATTTGTAGATTCGGTGTCGCTAAAAGAATTATAACGAATAATGCCTCCAACTTGAATGATAAATTGATGACGAAGGTCTGTACCCAGCTCAAAATCTCTCATCATAATTTGGTCATATATCATTTGAAGATGAATGGGGCCATAGAAGTTGCCAACAAAAATATTAAGAAAATTATGGGAAAAATGGTGAAGACTTGTAAAGATCGGCACGAAAAGCTTCCATTTATTCTCCTTGCTTATCGAACCTCAGTGCAGACCTCAACTGGGCAACACCTTACTCATTGGTGTATAGCACAAAGGTAGTACTACCAATTGAATTCGAGATCCCATCAGTTTGAATATTAATGGAGACTAAATTGGAAAAAGCTGAATGCGCACGAGATCACTACGAATAATTGAACTTTGTTAAAGAAAATAGGTTAAAAGTGATCAAGCATGGGTAAATGTACCAGAAAAGGATTACGAAGGCCCATGATAAGAATATTTATCCAAAACAACTTAAAAAAAAGAATTGGTGCTGAAGAAAATCCTCGCGATACAAAAAGATCCACAAGACAAATGGGCACCTAATTGGGAAGGGCCCTATGTGGTTCACAAGGTATTTTCAGGACGCGCATTAATATTTGCCAAATGGATGAGATGTCTTGCCAAACCCCATCAATGCAAATAGTGTAAAGAAATACTACGTTGAAAATAAAGCAAAACAACAGATAAAAAAAAGAAAAAACAAGCAAAAAAATAAAAAAAATAAAAATTGGATGAAAATCAGAACAAGGCATTCGATTAAAGGTAGTATAAAAAAGAGGCTTCAAGTCAAAAACCCAAAAGGGTGGCTCCAACAAAGAAAGAAATGATCAAATAGTAGGCATGAAATGATCCAAATGCATATCTAAAAGATGGATCTATCTAGAAGTAGATATTCTATTTAGAAGAAATCTTCAGAGATCTAAGTTCAGTTGTTTAGACCTTTTCTTTAACATTTACCATCATTTTTGTGAATCTCTTCTTAAGCATTTAAAAAAAAAAGCCACTATTCTACTTTTTTTCCTTGAAATGCAACCTCTGTTAGATTATCTTTTTGATTGTGCTAACATTTTTGCTAAATGATAATTAATGACTTAAAGAAATAAAGATTGATTATAATAAATAACAAACTAATTTCTTTAAGTTACTTTGGAATGAGGTCAAAATATTATGAAAATCTTGGTTCACGTCTTAATTCCTTTGAACATTTTAGGAAGCGTTAAGGGTGGATAACTAACGGTCTTAGATGACGATGGAAAAAACTCAACCTCTTAGAAGATATTCATCATTTTGTTTTGGCTGGCAAGGGAGTTGATGAAAACGTCAGGTCCTTGTTATATTCTGAAAACCATAGATGGATCGAAGAAGGGCATCCCCCACACATATCCAATCATATCCCTTTTTCTCAACCACTAGATGGTATTAATGCATCATAAAGTCTTGTTTTCTATGGAGGCAGGGACATCACCCATATTTCTAATCGTATCCCTTTTCCTCAACTACTACATGGTATTGATGCATCACAAAGTCTTACTTTCTCTTAGGGTAAGGACATTGCCTACATTTCTAATTATATCTTTTTTCCTCAACCACTAAATGGTATTATTGCGTCACAAAGTCCTGTTTTATCTCAGGGCAAGGACATTGCCTATATTTCCAATCATATCCCTTTTCTTCAACCACTAGATGGTATTGATGCATAAAAAACTCTTATTTTTTCTTGGGGTAGGGAGATCACCCATATTTTTAATCATATCCCTTTTTCTCAACCACTAGATAGTATTGATGCACCACCTGACCACAAGAGGCATCCGCCACACATTCTTAATCATACCATTCACTTTCAGTCAGTAGATGGTGCATGTGAATTCCTCAAAGGGTAAGAATAATTATTTCTATAAAGACAACATCAGATTCAAGACTTGCCCTTACCGCCAGAAAAATTCTCCATGCTTTTTGAAGATGTTTTCAGGCTTTTGAAGTGGGTTAAACCATAATTTAAAAAAATGAATGAAAAATAAAAAAATAAGGAATAAATCCAATCATGAAAATCCATACACATTCACCATGCATCCATATTCATAATTGTGTAATTCATAGGTTTAAAGCAATGAAGCAAGAAAAAAAACTATCAGAATGAATACTGCTTCAAAATCAAAAGGTAAGTCAAGCTTTCCTCAAAGATCTCAAATATGAGATTACTTTAACCTTATTAAGGTTTGTCTCCAATCGATCGTACTCGATCTAATTCTTACTTACTTAGCTGTACTCAATGAAGTCTTTCTATATTTTACTTGGTTAAACTTTCTTTCACTTTCGTTTGACATGATGGTTTAGCTCTGGTCAAGCTTCTTTTTTATTTCGTTTGGCGTGACGGTTTAGCCCTGGCCAAGCTTTCTTTTCATTTCGTTTGACATGATGGCATAGCCCTATTCAAACTTTTTTTCACCTCTATTTGACATGATGGTTTAGCCCTGATCAAACTTCATTTCACCTCTGTTTGACGTGATGATTTAGCTTTGGTCAAACTTTCTTTTCATTTCATTTAACATGATAGTTTAGCCCTAGTCAAACTCCCTTTTCATTTCATTTGACGTGATGGTTTAGCCCTAGTCAAACTTTTTTTACCTCTGTTTGACGTGATGGTTTAGCCTTAGTCGAACTTCATTTCACCTCTGTTTGACGTGATCATTTAGCCCTAGTCAAACTTCCTTTTCATTTCATTTGACATAATGGTTTAGCCCTTATCAAACTTTCTTTTCACCTCTATTTAACGTGATGGTTTAGCCCTGGTCACTCTTTTCATTTCATTTAACATGATGGTTTAGCCTTAGTCAAACTTCTTTTTACCTCCATTTGACGTAATGGTTTGGCCTAGCCAAACTTTTTTTCACCTCTATTTGACATGATGGTTTAGCCCTAGTCAAACTCTTTTTTTATTTCATTTGACATGATGGTTTACCCTGGTCAAACCTTCTTTTTAGCTTCGTTTGATGTGATGTTTTAGCCCTGGTCAAACTTTTTTTTCATTTCATTTGACGTGATGGTTTAGCCTTAGTCAAACTTCTTTTCATTGTCATTTGACATATTGGTTTCGCCCTGGTCAAACTCCTTTTTGTATCTTGTTCAATGTAATGGTTCAGCGCTGGTCAACCTTGTTATGTTTAACCTTAGGTATTACCTTTGTATCTTTTGTCTACCCATTGGCTTAGTCCTGGGTAACTTTTTTTATTTGTTGACCTGACTGTTTCGTCTCAGTCAATTTATCTTACTAGTTGGTTTGTGCATTTTTGCCTTGACCAACTCATTTTCAATATTAACTTCACCATAGCTTGAAAGTTCCTCTTGTAATCAGTAAGCTCTAATATATATGTTCATATCTTATTTTTTGGGTACTTTGTGGCCCAGATGAAATTGTGTCTATTTGGTCTTTGTCTTATTTTTGATTCTCAGTAATGGACAAAAAAGGGTAACTATAAACACCTAATTTCGTCTAGGGTTTCTGCCCCTGAAAGTTTCAAGTATCCGAGAATGAAAATGTAGTGGCCACTTTGATAGATGTCAACTTCCACCAAAGAGGTTTAACATTTTTGTAATTTTAATTAGTTATATGTAAATAACTGTATATACATATGTTGAAAAAATATATTTTCTCAGGTAAAAAGGACGAATCCACAAAGGAAAATTTTTGTTTTGGAACAAGTTTTTGACAAATTTTGGAAATTACCTCTGTCGATGATCTCACGGTTAATTTTTCTATTTTTAGCAATTTCTTCAGATTTTTTTGAAAAAATCGAGAAATTGGTGGTTGGATATTTTCGCTTATGGTTTTATGTCGATTATCACCCCCAAAAAATCATAAATATTCAAGAAAAAATATGTATTGGCATTTTCTACCATGAAGTGTCAAACTATAAATTTATAAATTAATTTTAAATTTTGTAGTCTTATGAGTATCATGCTCATGAATTTTACTTTTAGTTCTTATTGATCTATTTTTAAAATTTTACAAGTTCATTTTATTCACCTTGGAAATTAATATTCTGAATAATATGTGGTCTTAAATTTATTTTACTTCAGTGTCAATGAAATTACGTAATTTTTTTCAGTATTGAAATATGAGTTTTTTTTTTACTCATAAAATTTTTGATGGAATCCTCTCAAGATTCAAACATCAAATTCATCCAATATTATTATTTGATTCACATTAAATTAGTTTTAGAAAATTCATTTATTTTCATGAGTTTAGAATTTTTTTCTTGAAATTTTTTTCTTTCTGAAATATGGAGTTTTCTACTCCATAAATGTTTTCGGGGTAATTTTTCTTAGTTAATGATTTTTAAAATTCATCAAATATTATGATTTGATTCACCTTAATTCAGTTTTCAAAAATTCATTCATTTTCATGAGTGTTGATTTTTTTCTTGAACTTTCCCTGTTTTTGAAAAATTGAGTTTTTTATTCCATAAATGTTTTTGGAGGAATTTTCTTCAGTTTAAAATTTTTTAGATTCATCCAATATTGTCATTTACTTCCTATTAAAACAGTTTTGAAAATTTTAATTTATTACATAGGTTTTGAATTTTTTTCATATATGTTAATTTTCCTATAGTCATTTCTCGTAAAATTTTACGAGTTTTCAACTTCTAATCAAGATCTTTGCACCATTTCATTTCTAAAATTTTTTCTATGATCAATTGACATTAATTCCAATTTTATTTTGATTTTTAAAAATTTTATTTTATTTTATTTTATTTACTTTTTTCAACTAGTTACATGCTAACTAGCTTGTTTTCTCATCCAACTACTTTCTAACCAAGTTGGTTACATCCCAATTACAATTTCATGAGCTGATCAACTTCATCATGAGCTTGATAATAGAGTGGCTTGTAAAAAAGATAACAAGAGTATGGGCTTATGACAACAATTATGGTTATCCAGCCTAACAAGCCATCTTCACATCAAATAAACAAAAAAAAAAGAAGAAAAAGAAAATGGGGCCATTCGGCCACTCCATTTCGACAACAATATTGCCGCCCATTCCTTTATAAATAGAGAACATTTTTCTTCATTAAGGAGTTTTTGGGGGAAGAGAAGAAAAATTGGAGAAAAAAAAAGAAAGGAAAATAAAGAGAAAAAATAAAAATAAGATAAACTCATGCCCCTTTGATTTTCAGCCAAGGTAATCACCTTCTTCCTTCCTATTTCTTGCTAATTTCACGGTCATTTTGTTGTAATATCACATGTATATATGTTGTCTTGCTTGATTTGTGATAACTTGGTTGTTATATATCTGAAAGTTTGTGTTTTATGCATGAAATTGGTGTATACATGTGTTTTACTTGTTTTTCCATCATGAAAATTTTGTTTGCTTTATGAATCCCACCTTGGCCGAACCTAATCTTGAGTGCATGATGATGGTTTTGGTTAGTTTTAGCTTAGAATTGATATTAATATATCATTTTGTAACAAATTTTAAACTTAGAAACCAAACTAAAAGTAATGGAAAATTTTGTTCTAACAAATCCCATGTTTGGCTAAATCTTAATGCTTATTTTTGCCATGTTTTGCTACTGATTCCAAGCTGATTTCATGGCTTAATGATGTGTTTTCATGATGGTTTTGGTTGATTAAGGACTAAATTGAAAATATCTAAAAGTTTAGGGGTTAGTTTGCAAAGTATAGTAAAATTGTAATTTTAGGTGTATTGTGTTGGTCCTAATATTGCACATGGCATATTGTAAATGTTTGTATATATTTTTCTACATGATTTAATGATTTGAAAGATGCAAAATCATAACGAGACTTAATTGAAAAACCTATAAAAATAGACGGACCAAATAACAAATTTTAAGTTTTAATAAAATCAATTTTTTAACCATATTTTTGGCTTTTAATATTCCCATGGTTATCCGTAAAGGGTATAAATATCTTTAAAACTTTTTATATCTTTTTGGTTTTCCATTAAGGTACGAAATGAAAAAAATAATTAAATAAAATAATAAAGTTAATAAATTAAAAAATTTACCTTAAGGGTAAAAAGAAGTGATAGAGTTTTGCTTGTAATTTTCTATACGATTTTTATGGTTATTTTGATTTATTTAATGCTTAGTTTTATATTTTAATCATGTTGGGGCCAACTTGTAATTTTAGTGAAACTTAAAGACCATTAGAGAAATCTAACATTTTTAAACTAAACTAGTTATCTCTCGCATGAAATCACTCCCTTAGAATATTTTTAAATATTTTTAGCATTCAGTTGGTTCTCCGGTGGGGTACTAAAAATATTAAAACCTTTCGTATTCTTTTGGATCTCCGTTAGGTATGAAATAGAATTTTTGAAAATATAGGGACTTAACGGCATTTTCGCGTGTTAGGTTATTTTAAAATTTAAATCACCCATTTCGAGTAATTTTTTTTAAAATGTTTTTAGCATTATTAATCAATTAAGGACTAATATTCAATTTTGAGAAATTTAGGGACCTATTGGCAATTTTCATACTTTAGGTCATTTTTGTAATCTAAATTATCCATTTAGAGTAAGAATTATCATTACTTGTCCTTTCGAGTCCATTAGGAGTACCGAGATACTCTCATGTTGAAAGTATACCTAAGGGCATTTTCATAATTTTCCTCACGGGGATGCTTTTATGCCAAAGGTGAATATTTAAGGTTCCTTTAGCCTTTTAAGGCCATTTTTAAGTCCATTAAGGGTACCGGGATACTTTCATGGCGAAAGTATACCTTAGGGGAATTTTCATAATTTTTCTCTCATCATGATGCTTTTATGCCAAAGGTGAATATTTAAGGTTCATTTAGCCTTTTTAGGTCATTTTTGAGTCCATTAGGGGTACCGCAGTATATTCATGTCAAAGGTATACTCAATAGACATTTTCATAATTTTTTACCAGGTATCTTAGTGTCGATGGTAAATCTTAGGAATATTTTAATTTTCCTTAGAACCCAATCTTAAGTAGTTACTGAGTGCCTTAGTGTCGATGGTAAGCGTTAGGAATATTTTAATTTTCCTTAGAATCAAATCCTAAGTAGTTACTGGGTGTATTAGTGCCGATGGTAAGCCTTAGAGATATTTTAATTATTCTTAAAACCTAGTCTTAAGTAACCACCGAGTGTTTCTATGTCGAAGGTATACTTTAAGGATAGGTTCGTTTTTCTTTTATCTTTCTAGTCCTTAGATTCGAATTAGTGCTTTAGTGTCTAGACTGAGCCATAGGTCTTTTATTTTTATTTTAAATAAAATTCATATGTCTTTGTAAAATAAAGGCAATGTCTCGGAGTTAGGATGATGCGTGAAACTCCTCCCACCCATATGTGATAAGGGTTTTACAATTCATTCTAATAGTGAAATACCTTTTTCAAAATGGAAATCGAGAATTCTATACAAATAAAAACCTTTCACATTCTACCAAGTTTCCCAGTAGGATGTGAAAGACATTTTAGTTTTTTAGAACCTTTTATGTCCCTTTGGTTTTTCGTTAGGGTATAAAAGGGAATAATAAAAACTTCCGTGTCCCATTAGTTTTTCGATGGGGATGCGTAAGACGTTTAGATTTTCAAAATGCAAAAACCTGATTCTCTCTTTAAATAATAAAAACTTATTTTAATAATACGAGAATTGTAATTAAGTACCACATGTTGAAGCCAGATAAAAAGTTAAAGTTCAAATTAACCATGATCAATAAGGTACCAGTTTTGGGTACCATGATAGGGTGAATCCTTACTTGTGGTTGTAACTAACTCCTGAACCCTTAAAAACTATCTTTGGTACTTCGTAGAGCATGGAATTCATCTTTAGGGTTTTTTAACCCTTAAAGCATTAATTTTGACAAGTGACCAATCTCACCTTGCCAAAATAGATTGGTGGCAACTCTAAACAAATGATCATTTCTGATGACTATTTAGGGTTAAGATAGGCGAACGATTCATTTTAACTATCGAGTCCTCAAAAATAAAAGAATATTAATATCGATATGGCCTAAAAAAAAGAATAAATAGTTTTAAAATAACGATACATCACCACTTATATAGTCAAAGGCCATTTAAGTCGAGCTTAGTCAGGATTCGCATTCAGGCCATATTACGATAATGATAAAGAAAGTGCAAGAAGCACTAGAGGATTTGTATAATGAATACAAGTGGAAGTTCCATGCTCATTCTGAGGATGTTGGTGATAGTAGTCAAGTGAATGAAGTTACATAACCAACCACTAAAACTATGGTCTCGAAGAAGAAAAAAACTTTAAGGCTCAGTATAAAAAGTATAGGATTGAAACTAGCAAAGAAGAGAAGTCAGAATTGGCTAAATATTTGAGTGAACAATATGAGGATGATGATCATGAAGATTTTGATGTTATTCTTTGGTGAAAACTCAATAGCCGTAGGTTCCTTACCCTTTTGCAATATAGCATGCGATGTATTAGCGACACCTATATCTGTAGTGGCTTCTGAATCTACTTTTTGCACTGACGGATATGTGCTTGATGCATATAGGAGTTCATTAACTCCTAAGATTGTGCAAGCTCTTATCTGTGCTTAAGGCTGGCCATGTGGATCATTTATTTTTGATGTATTTCAACTAGAAAATAATGTAGAACATGGCAAATTTGACTTAGGTAATACTCTTTGCTATTTTTTAAAGCTTACTTTTATTTTTTTACATTTGTTATATTTTTTAAGCTTACTTTTGTTATTTTTATATATTTGTAGATTTGTCAAAAATTGCCTTAGATCCCATAATTGATTAGAAAAAGAGATCTATTTATCACTTAAGGAGTGAAAATCATGTATCTTACTACTTGTTTGTTATGGATTGGTTATCAACTGGCTGTAATTTGAGGATATGCTACACAATAAGTGAAATTCTTGTACAAGATTAGGCTTTTTATGGATTGCTTATGGTTTGATTTTAATGTAGAGAGCATTGGCTAAAAAATTATGGCTGATGAGTATTATGGATCAGGTTTTTTACAATATTGATTTTGATTACAAGGTTAGATAACTAAATGCTTGTGTATTGTATTTTTATTAACATATCTTCACTATATTTGTAGGTAATATTGGTTGTGGCCTTTTGGCTTGTGAAGGATCTTTGCTGCAAATGAAAGATTTTAGACTTTATTCATTTTGCCTTTTAAGTTGGATTGTACTTTAATTAAACTTCATTTTCATTTGCAAGTTAGATTGTATTGTTTATTTAACTTCATTTTCATTTATATGTTAGTTTGAATCTATGTTGCTCATGTAAACCATCTTAACTCCTTTTAATTTGAAGCTTAAATTATAAGTAATATTGCTTATGTATTGTTTTAATATATGTTTCATTTGTAGGTAATATTGGTCCATTTATATGTTAGTTTGAATAAATTGTCATTTTAAACCATTTTAATCGAACTATCCGATCAAAATTTGGTTGGTTTGGTTAGTTCGTTATACTCATAATAGTCGGTCGGTTCACTCAATTCTTTCAACAAATTCGATTAGTTTAGTTTTTAATTTTTTCTGATCGAACCGACCGATTGCTCAGTCCTACTTAAATATTTTTAGACTATCATTAATTAAAATTGTGAATAATTGCCAACTATAATTATATTTGTATTGTACTTATTATTATACGACTGATAAATTTCTCAAGAACATCATCATTTTTTTATGAAATTATGTGAAAAAACTTGTGTAAATTAGTAAGACATGATGCTTAGAAGGTTTATTTGTGGATGTCAAAGTATCTTCTATTACATAGTACTAGAATTTGGGAAAATTGGAAAAATATGTCCTCCATTCACAGTAATTGTTTAATGATCTATTGAAAAAAATAGTTTGTCAAAGGGAAATGCATAAACAAAAATTATAGTTCAAGAGCCGAGTAGGTCGAGCTTATGTGTTATTATTATTATTATTATGTGATTTGAGTTTAGTCGACTCAAACCACTATTTAATTGATAAATTTTTTAAATTTTAATTAAAAATATTATAATATTTTAATAGTTTTGAATAATAATTCATTGGACAAATTCGAGTATAGGTAAAAAAATTTTAAAAAAAAAAATTAATCACGAGTTAACCCATAACTAGAGTAAACTAATAAAGTGTTGTTATTTGTATGTTGTTCCCTCCATTTTCTATGTAATACAAGGATCTTGGACCTTTACATTTTTAGATATTACTTTTGCTGAATTTGAGAAAAAAATCCTTATATATTAATTAATTATAATATTTAATACCAAATATGATAAAAATTTCAAAAAGAAAAGTATATAAACAATTCTAAAAAATAAGAAATATAAAAAAAATACAAATCGTCATTTATTCATGCAAGTTAGATAGATAGATGTATTAGACTTTTATATTTAGTTTCTATTTGAGCGAAGAAGGATTAACTAAAACACATGATGGACCATAATCAAATAGAAAAATATTAATAGTCAATGAATGAATAAGTTATAATATAATTATATTTTTCTGTTTTTAAAATTTTATTTTTGAATTTTCATCACATTTTATCTTAAATTTATTAAATTAAATAATGTTTACGTGAATAAAAGCAAAATTAATTATTGCATTCAAATTTAGACAATGAAAAATAAAAAGCTTATCACTTATAAAATTTCCAAAAAAAAAATGAGAAATTTGAAACTTACTCAAATTTGTTGAATCTAAAATAATTTAAATTTGAGATTGCTTAAACTTAAAAAAATAAACCTCCAAATTTAAAATAGTTAAAAGTCAATGATTTGTATTCGATGATAATTTGATTTTAGGTTCAAAGCCACTCAATTACTATCTCTACTGATTGTAGAAGTATTTAAGTCACTTTTCATAACTTAAGAATTATTATGCTAAACTACATGCATTAAAATCATTTTTTATGATTTAAGGACTATTTCATAATATCCATACATGTTAGGTTCATTAAGATTATTTTCCATAATCAATTGCATGTTTTGGAGTCATTTTCATGATACAATAGGAAAAATTAAATATATCCATATATGTGGATTATAATATAAATTTTTCAAAAATAAAGATAATATCTCTGAGTTAAAATAGTCCATAGGTGTGGTTATGGTATATGAAAGTTATCTATTATTTAAACAAAGAAATTCTCTTTTTAGTAAATCAAAATTTTCAATTTCTCAAAAAAATAAAGGTTTCAAATTCCTCAAAGTTTATTAAAGGATGCAAAAAATATTTTGATTTTCAAAATACATAAAAAAACCAATTTACTTAAAATAAAAAAATAATAATGTTAATGATAAAAAATTTCAAAAAATAAGACTTATATTTAAATATCGAAAAATTAAAACCAACTATAATCGAGACTTTAGTCAACATGTAATTAATACATACCAATTTATGAGCATCGTGGAAGAGACAGGTCTCACTCTGTATGTGACCAATACCAAACCCTTTTCACGTGAATCTATATTTATTATGTGGACTTTGGAGTTTGTTTTAAAGGGTTTTGTAACCCTTCGAATACGTACTTCAATAGATGACCAATCTCACCTAGATAAAAGTAAGATTGGTGGTCATTCCGAATTATTTGGTCATTTCATAATGACTATTTGAATTAAGTTGAATAAAGAATTCATCCAACAATTAAATCCTGTCATAATATAATAAAATGAAATAGAAATTATTTGTTTAAGTTAGATATGCTGGATTTGCATTTGGCATATTGCAATAAGGATTACCAACGATTAGCTCATTTGTGCTAGGGAAATGATGGGTGTTAAAGTGATATTAGTGTGCTTCATGGTGCTGGACTTGGTGTTGTCCAAGTGTGGTGTAGGGTTCCAACGCTTCGGCATGAGTAGAGGCTTGGTTAAGTGGTGAGAACTATGTCTTGTACCCGATTTAAAGGTAGAATACATGGAAGGGATAAGGCTAGAAGGTTTTAGTAATAATTTTGATATATGGCTAGTGTGGTTACTAGGATGTGGGTGGTGGTGCCAGTAGCAGTTGGCAATTGGATCTTGGCCTTGTTTGATTGTGGTTATTTGTAGTCAGCTACATGGGCAAGGTTGTTTTTGGGGTGCTAATGGCTAGGTGTTTGGCTAGAGGTTGGGTACTGCTAGGGTAGTCAGAAGGATTATGGTAAAGACATGTTAGTCATCTCCCATATATAGTGACAAATTGTTGATGTCTTTTCGTGATCAGTTGGATGCCTTGGTGGCTTAAGGTCCTGTAAAAGAGGAGAAAGGTTACAGCACTCTAGAGTTTTAGTCTTCGAAGCATGCTCGATGCTTAAGCCAATATCTGAAAGAAGCAAGGTAAACCAAAAGGAAGGTTGAGTGTGTAAAGTATGCATCGTTAATCAGCCCTTATAAAGGCTATTTTTACCTGTTTATGCAACCTAAAAGGTTTCATGCAATGTAAAAAAATCAAATCGGATCAGCAGATTTAATCGAGAAATCATTTGGTCTAACCATTGAAAGATAGTTACATAATTAGATTTTTTTAAAATCAGATATATAACTAAAAAATCAAAAATAAATAAAATAAATAAAAAATGATAGAATCGAATTTTTAAAAATTATATCAAATTAAACCAAGTTTAAACTAAATTTAATCCAAATTTATATCAAAATTAAAACCCAAAATACAACAGAAAAAAACCCAGCCCAAAAAAATTAAAACCCATGAAAAAAATTAAAACCCATTTTCTCCCATCCCATTACCCCCCCCCCTGTTACCTACCGCTCCCGCCAAATCTGCAACGTTTGCTTCTTTCCGCAGCCGAAGGAGTGAAGGTCGCCTTCCTCCACCACGCCTTCCTCCTCCTTGATTTAATTTCTTCAAAAAAAATATATAATAATAAATAAATGCAGTAGTTTCAGCCAACACCAAGTCCACCATCCAGGTAAGTTCCTTCTTAGTTCTCACTCTCTGTTTTTATTTTTTATTTTTTTTTTCAAATCCATCAGGGTTCAAGCAAAGATATAATTATAGAAGTGTTCTTATGAATAAATCTGTAATTTAAATGAGTAAATCTGTAAATGATCTGTTTAAAATTAGAATATGGTTGAATCGGCGGTCAAACCGAGAACTGGTTTTCAATCGGTTAGACCACGGATTTAGTTTTTTATTCCTAGGTGTCGTATTATCTTTTAGCTGAAGTTTGGAGGTCAAGGGTATGGGGCGACCTGGAATCTCATGTCGTATTATCCTTTAGCTTAAGTTTGCAGGTCAAGGGTATGGGGCGACCTGGAGTCTCACGCAGTCTCTAAATGTCAGGTGATATAATCTCTGAGGAGCTAAAAGGCATCCTTGTGTTCTCATTAAAGCTAGCCTAAGTTGTTGGGCTTGCTGAATTATGCCATGAATTTAGTGGACCACCCAGACCTAACGGGTCCCTTGACTCTTGGTTATCACTTTCCGCCAGGCAACCCCAAGAGTTTATTTAGACAAGTTAGGTCCCTTGACTCTTGGTTATCACTTTCCGCCAGGCAACCCCAAGAGTTTTTTTAGACAACCCGAAAGGTTGTTCACATACAATTCTAGCATCCCGCCTTAAATCATTAACAGCCCCAGACTTGTTTTCTTTGAGATGATTAGCCCTGGCCCCTGATATTAATTAACTTACTCTCTAAGCAATCCCAGAAGTTAATTATCATGACCGATACTGGCTTCCCGAGCTTTGAATTTGACAACGGAATGCTTATCTGCTTCAAGACTGACATCATCGATTTTTAATTATCTTGTCCTCTTGACAACCCCAAGAGCTATTTTCATGACCAATTCCAGCATCTCAAGTTATCAATTGTCGTTAATAGCCCGTTTTATATTCTACAAGATTGGCAACCCCGAATCTTTACTCATATTGTTCTTTTAGCAACCAAGAGTTAATTATGATGACCAATTTCGACGTCCTCGAGGTTTTGTCACTTTCAAATGCCCCAAGGGTTATTTCTTAAGATCGACGACCTCAGAGTCTTAATTATAGCGTCTTCACAGCCTCTGGAGTTGATTTTCCTCTCCAACTCTAGCATCTCGTGTTTCCGATCTTTTTAATTGCAGTGTCCCCTCGGAAGCCTCAAGACTTTCCTCTATTGACATCCCTTATTTTGGATTTTGCCGACAAATTGATGATCGTTCTTTAGACAACCACGAAAGTTAGTTTCTCAAACCCAAATCCAGCTATCTGGACGACTTGATTTGAAGCCAATTCTTTTTCTTTGTCAGCACAAAATTTAATATGGCGATCCTAAAATCAAAATATCATGCCTCAAATCCAATTCAAGTAACACGAGTTTTGTTTCAGATCCCATATTACGAACCTAACATTTGTAACAATATGGTGTTAACTCTGAATCAGTTCCCTACACTATGCGACTAAAGGAATTGTAAAATATGTTTTTGTTTTTAGAACTTACAGCATGAAGATGTCCGTATAATAAAAAAACTTCTTCCTTAAGCATTCCAATATTCAACATGATTCTCCCCCAATTAAAAAAAAAATACTAACTACTAATAATAAACAAAAATGGAATGGTTGAGCAGTGAAATGAGTGAAGTGAGAAATACAAGTTTATGTCGGCATTTGGTTCTCGTAATCAAATAAGGTTTAGAATGGTCTTCATCTTTCATATAACAATGCAATAGCTCCCCGAAGGACATTGCCCCAATCTGCTCTTTCTGTAATATGGAAGATGCTACCAATCATCATATCATAAAATCTTTCAACAAACTATGCGACTGCCTCTTGTAAAGCAAAAATAAGCATACCTTTGGTAAGCAGGGAAGACCATCCAACTTCCTACTCGCATTTAATATAACGGTAAATGTGTCGAACAAAGAACAGAGATGCACGAAACCCAATGGCCCCAAGCATGAGGAAGAAGCCATAGCAAACACAAGCCATGTATCCAAAGAAGAATGAGGTTTGCATGAAGCCTGACATGTCTGATCGCGCATTGTAGTAATACAAACAGTAGGCATATATGAACAAACCCGTAGATCCACCACAAAGGAAGGACCTGACAGACGAAACAGAACATCAGTTAAGACCAGCTGATTATCACAAAAAAGAAACACATCTGAGATGGTATCTGAATGTCAGTTAATCATAAAAATAATTCATATTAATAACTCAACGAATGATCCAAGATTGACAGAAAATGACGGCAACTTGATGTCCATGCAAACGACATGATTTTTCACAGCTGTTTGCTGCCTCTCCAAACGAATTTGGGTAACTTCAGCATTGAAAGTGGATAAAACAAAATGGGCAGCCACGAGAAAAGTAGAAACCTCTATATTAGTTATTATTATCATTATTGATGGAAAAGTAAACACCTCTTCTTCTGTTACCATTTTAAGAGTCTTAAATGACTAGTCAATAGGCTTTCATCATGCAAATGTTCAACTATCATAAGAATGCAGCATAATGTGGTTCACTTTAAAATAATCAGGGTTATTTTCAGATTTTTCTGACACAAATTGGCTGAATATCCATCCATCTAATGAAGAACATAATGCAGAAATTATGTGTTGGAGGGCACTATCTATCTTAGAGAAGTAACAAGTAAGACCAGGTGCTGCATCAATCTTTTGAGCACGGTGATAGCACTTGTAAGTTGCTCAGCTTACAATAGATGTTGAAGCAGCTTGGTTTCCAAAAATTATATCCTATGACGCAATGACGCAATGGAACGTTTGATAATCAAGCAGCCACAAATTCATACACATTGAAGTGGATTGCCACTTTAAAAATAATTGTCTACAATGCGACTCATACAAATGCAGTTAGGACAGTGACCCGGGTAATACCTTCATTCGCTAAAGTAACTGATGCTAGAGTTGATGCACTTGTTTCAAGCTCAGCAAACATGACATGCTCTATCTTGAAAGCGAATGTTAAGAATCCCGTGAAGGGAGGTCTATACGAATTTATGTACTTACATTAAAATTTAACTATTTATGTGTTTATTGTTCTAACCACAAAGTTAGATTTCTCTAGTCTTTCCCTTCATTCTTGCCGCCCCCCAATTCTCTCCCTTAAAGTATGCATCTTTTTGCGTGTGGTGTGAATGTGTGAGGCTATGTCTGCAGTGGATGCATGTAGTTTTACAATGAAAAAGATAAGGTCATATTGTCTATGAGTAACCTTTTATTGGAGATAGAGAAATGGTATGATGATGGTGATTTTAGTTTATGATCATGGTTAATCTTTTGCAATTCATTAGGCACCTGAATGAAATTATCATACATATGGCTCCCCTAACACAAGACCAGAAACCAAAAATAAATAGACACACAAGGCTCCCTTTCGCAAAAGCCAGATGCTTAACAATTCACAGAAACAGTTCCTAGGGGGCTGAACCTGTGTCGACATAAAACAATACAGCTCTGGGGGCAAAATATCTCTCACAGCTGCAAATTTAGGAATTGACATTGAGCATTCTGACTTCTATCAAATATGAGATTGGCTCAAAAGTGATGACAGAAAGGCAATTTGCAGCTTAATGACAGTGTCGGTGTGCGTGAGAGAGAGAGAGAGAGAGAGAGAGAGAGAGAGAGAGAGAACATACTTGAAAGGAGAAGGGAGTTTCAGATGCAAGCCAATATATAAGTCTTCTAGTGCATATTTTCATGCCAACTATAATATTATTTTTGCCTTCCAAATTGGGCTTGAAACAAGTGTACCTTAGCAAAATGAATCCATTGAACTTGAGTTCCCTACCCCCGCAATTTCTAATCCAAAATTCTGCTCAACAAATTCTCCTGCCTAGCTGCTAATCATACACCTTCCAACTTCAATTTATGGGCTTATTCCCTTCCAAGAAAAAAGTATTTAAATTTCATACTGAACAACTATGGGCTTGGTTAGGGAAAGTTTAAAAGAAAATTATTTGTAGAAATATATTTTCTTCCTAAACTCTTCATTACATATAGAAGATGGCTGGTTCTGCCTATATCCCACTTAGCATCAGTACTTAGGATACCAATTTCGTATCTATAAAAGGCTTATCAACCACACAGTGGAAACAATGGCAACAATTAGGTTTTCGCATGCAACTTGGTCGGAATTCTCATCTTTTGTTTGGAATTGTACAAATGGAGAATGTGAATCAGAATTCCATATGAGAGAAGAATCATTACGATTTGAATATTGATAATCCATCTAATAGACATGGCACACACGCAACAACAAACAAAAGAGTACTTGAGCTCATCAGAAGAATAATAAGAGAAATTTTAAAATATTCCTCAAGCAAACATGCATCTGTATGTTAATGTCCACAGGGATTTCAATTGCAGTGGCAAATGCATTTTTGATCGCACAGCATTTACTGTTGTTGTTAACATAATGAATGTTACCGCACTCAATTTCGGAAAATATCGGAGATGGAGAGAGCCGATATTGCTAATTAGTGGCCGTAGCATCGCATTGCGGCCGCTATTTAAATTCCTATATATATGTGGTTTGTGCCCACTTGCAAATGCATGTGCTTGTTTACATATATCAGAAAGCTAAGAACAACATACCTCCACCACCACTCATGGTCTTCAGCAGCAAGTTGAAAATAAGTCAAAGCCACGGTGATAAAAGCAGTGACAATCAAGAGAATGATAAAGACAATAAACAGGATGCTGTATATGGTGTAGATCTTATGTCCCCATACACTGGCAAATATGTAATAAAGTTCAACATAGATAGCACTGAATGGCAAGAACCCTGCCATTGCCATCTGAGGAAGGGTTTTCCGGTACCAGGGCAATGGCGGGATCTCTCTAGGATATTTTGTGGTGCGACAAGGGGCTTGAAACTCTGCCTTGCTATTCTTCCCAGCAACACCACCTAATACTAATAAAGGAGATGTGACCAGAGCCCATATGAGAAAAACCACCACAATGGTTCCAAATGGTAATGCTGCCGTGGCTTTATAAGCAATTGCGACAGTATTAAGAAAGCAAAATGTGACAAAAAGAGGTCCGCAAAACAAGCTTCCAGTTAGTAATAAGTTTCTCACCTGTCATGAAAAAAGGTAGTAATATCAGAAGTGACCAAAAAGATATTCAAATTTCAGCAATACATTTTCACTTGGTTATCATTCTAAAATAAGGAGTGTAGCATGTTTTTGGTCACAAGTTCCTACTCTCTGTCATTGGGATTCAGCAGCCAAGAGAGGAAGGATTAAGATAACAAATTGCTTAATTGCCATTGCAGGATGCTTATATTAAAACAATAGTGAACATAAAATCAGCTTCAAGAATAAGCATTATAAGACTCAATCCAATGAAGCAATTTGAATTCTGAGAGTGTTCGTCATGCAGACAAACATAGTGTAATTTTGCTTTGAATCTATAAATATGAGCTGCAATCCCTAAGAACCAGTTTCCACTCATGCTTCTCAGTTCTGTTTTTCCAAGGACAAATGCACAATAGGGTAACATATCATTCACAGACAGTCTTTTTCCATTTTTCTTTTCTCAAATTCCAAGATTGGTAGGGAGCATAGGATGTTCTCATGGACAAGCAGAAAGTTATTCCTGGAATTCATTCACATTAGGGCTTCTTGGTAACACTGTAAACTCAGCATAGTTTCACTCTTTATGGAAAACTATTTGTGCAGTATAACATATTTAAACATCTTGATAACCCTAACCAGATATGAACAGTTTAAAACCCTAGACAGACACCAACCTCGTGAGGAAAACAAGTCACTGGGCCAACTATTCAGCAATCAATCAATTGAGCAAACAATATTTTTCATATGTAAAAAATATTTCACCCATAAAAATCAATGTGCCATATGCCGTCCATAAAATTGAAAAATAACAGGATTCAAGTGAGCCTAAATTATTTATCATTTCCCAAATCATGAATTTTTTTTTTTTTTTGGGATAATTGATAAAATGTTATTAACTCTATAAGAGAGATTAGTTAAAATCAGATGGCTAGTTATAACTTGTAGAGTGAGGCCAAGTATGAGAGAATCATCTCAGTCAAATTACAACAATCCAATTGAACAGAAAGCAGAACACCTCAAAATGTAGCTTTAGAAGGATTCTGTCAAAAGGATAAATTGATTTGGAAAGATGATCCCAGAAAATTTCTATCAAGTCAGGCTACTATCTTCTTAAACAAAGGTCCGACCCCAGGATAAATTTTCCTGCTTCTCATATAGCAAATGACAGAATTTGGGAAAGCGTCCGGAATAAATCGGCTCCAGCAAAAGTGAAAATCCTGTTGTTGAATGTTTACAAATACTGTGGCTTCCTATGAGAACGTATGGATGAAAAACTGGAGGATGCTCTGAGGGGCATCTTCTGCAGGGTTGAGTCCAGACCATTTAACATATCCTATCACTCTATGAAAGGGCAAGAAAGGTTTGGTTTGTAAGCTCTAATGCCTTAAACAATAATATGAATGAACATACAAGATTTGGGTCATTTGATAAAATGGCATAAGGAAATATGAATTCTAGTGAAAAATAAGTAGCAAAATTCAACATTTATGACTAGAGTGGCTTTTAATCTGTGGATGATATGGAAAAGCATATGCAAGGCAATCTTTGAGAAATCAAAACCAGATGCAATCACAGTTATTATGATGGAGGAAGCAACAGTATGGGTATTTATAAAAACACTTGGGGTAGATAGAAAGCAGCAGAGTAGAAAGGATGAAGCTGTCTTTGCAGAACATGAGCTTTGGAGCCCTAAGTTTGGCAGTGGAACCATTAACCAGACTGATGAGAAAGCAGGCACTGGAGTGGTGATCAGAAAGTGTGACGGAAAGGTCACTGGTGGTCTACTCTCCACGCAAAGAAATTGCAGCATATTCCACCTAGTTAGCTGAAGCTGCAGCTTTGAAAGAGGGGCTAGCTAGGCTTGTGAGGAAAAGTTACAGAAGGTAATTTTTTGACAGATTCAGAAGTTCTTTTGAATGAGGTAATGAAGAAAGCTAAATGGTGGAGGGTTCAAGCAATCAAGGATTTTGAGGCTACTAGGAATTGTTTCAAAAACTCAAATATGAGTGTGTGATGGAGCAGAAAAGGAGATTGTAAATGATAAGTGCTTAATCTTATATAAATTATCTTTCTATTTTAATCTTTTCTAGTTATTTTTTATGATTATCATAAGCATTTTTTTTTTATTTTGTAGGATTTAATTGGACGAAAAATACAAAGGAAGCAGAAATTGGCTAAGTTAGAGAATTTGTATGAGTTTTGAATTCCAATGAGCTGATCTTGAAGAACTTTGATCACACTAGAAGTTGGAAGATGAAGTTCTACTTGGGTTAAGAGTTTAAAATCTTGAATAATTACCTTTGAAAATTATATTTATCTCTTGGATAAATGAAGACAACCAACCCACAAATCCAATTTTATGGCTACATTCAGAAAGATGATTGCACGTAACCTCTCAAGAGATCAAGATAAAGATTAGAGATTGATTTTTTATTTTTATTTTGTTAAATTAGTGTAATTATCTTTATCCCTAGCTTTAGTTGAATTCTTTCCCCATAAATAGAAAGGAGTTAAACAATTTTGATATATCATTTTTATTCTTCCTCTCTATTCTATTCATTGCTTTCTAACTATGCCTTTCTGAGTTTTTTTTATTTGGTAGTAAAAAGATTTGCAAGCTTTTGTATTATTCATCATGAGAAATAAATGAAGTTATTTTCAAA
>JBBYHO010000005.1:4201012-4211870 GCA_038382025.1 Adansonia gregorii
AAATTTAATTATAATGTATGTAATATTAATAAAAATTATTCTTTAATGTGATAAACAGTAATTCTGGCTTAAATAGACAAGTCTGAGCATATTATATAAGGGCTTGAGATTGAGATCTTAAAAAAATTTGGACCGCAGCCCAGCCTAACTTATAAGCAAGTTTAATCATATTTAAAATATACATTATATTTTTAATAGTTAATTAAATTATTAAAAGAATATTAAAATAAAATTCATTATTAAAGTTTTTTATTCATAAAAAATTATTTAATTATAATTTTTTCATATTTATTTTTAGTATTAAATTCGGGTTCGGGTTCAGGTTAGGCTCGAGTTTTTTCGGGCTCGGGTCATTTCCGGTGCGGGTTGTCTCAGGTTCGTGTCATTTCGGGTTCAAGCTATTTCGAGTTCAGGCCATTTCGAGTTTAGGCCATTCGGGTTCGGGTCATTTCGAGTTCGGGCCATTCGGGTTCGAGTTTTTTCGGGTTCAGGCCGTTGACTTTTTGATCAAATCGGATTCAAGCTCGAGTTTTTTTAGATGGGTGTTCAGGTTCGGATTCATTTTGCCACCTCTACTTATGAATGGTATAAGATACATAGGATAATTCGAGGCTTGAAAGGTTATTAAAATATCGAAAACTGAGGCCCAAATGCCTAACTAGTATAGGAAGGATCGATCCCAGCGCCAACCAGGGTCAAGAATTGATCCCTTAAGGTTGACTTATCCAAATTTACATATTTTGCCCTTTTTTGACTGTTGGAGTTCAAACCATTAATCTTCCTTTGGAGGGGATCGATCCCTTCTAGGCAATTTGCCTTTTTTTTTTTTTTAGCGCAAACACTTTTGGATCTTCTAATTAGGTTTTTGGCTATCAGGATTTGATTGGGAAAAAGAAAGAAATGTATTCCTACACTAGGTTAAGAATCAAACAAGCAACTTTCCAACAAAAGCACTTAACAAAAAGAAACTAGAACTACCACCTTAGTTGCTAGGGTTGCAGCCTAGTTCTCATAGTAAAATTGGGGAAATTAAGGAAATTAGGTTGGAAAGGTTCTTTGGGGTCCAAACAAAATAAGCAAGGTCTACATTAAGCATAATATTTATTTTTAAACTAAAAAAAAAAAAACAAAGTAACTGATAAAACCTGATTAAGAACACATTTTTTAGATTAATAAGGAAATTTGTATAGCTGGAATAATTATCAAGACAGAAAGGTTTTTAAAGTTGCAAAAGATGTTTAAAACATTGAAAGTACTAATTTAAAAATGACAAGAATGGTAACACCCCATAATTAATGGTGCAAATAGAAAAGCCATTGGGTTTAAGTGCAAAAAAAATAAATGCGTTACGATGAATTCCTTCTTCTTTTATCTTTTAACAAAAAAATAAAAATAAAGAATGAGAAAACAGAATAGAGAAGAAATTCAAAATCTTGGGATGCGAAGCAAAACTAATTTGTGCATCATAATAATCAATTAAGGTAACTTATGTTGTTTTTCTTTATTGCATGCATAGTAGAAAAACCCAAAACTTGTTCGCTTATATACATGGCCAGTGGCTTTTCCAATCAGTTTTCCAAAATGTAAACCTATGTTTAGGAAGCTCTCAACCTTAGGATTCTAACGGAATAAGTTTCACTTGATTTGGTTCGGTACTTTGTAAGTTATGTTGATTTTAATTTTGGTTTTAATAGTGATGAGTAAGGGTGACGATTGGGTAGGTTCAGAATGAGTTATTTCGGTTTGGATTTTTTCAGATTTGAGCTAATTCAGGCTTAGATCTATTTGGGTTCGGGTCAATTCGGGTTTAAGTATATTCGAGTTTGGCCTATTCGATTTCGATTCGGATTCGAGTATATTTTACATCATTTTTTATTTTATGTTAAATGTAATCATTTTTACGTAAATTTGAATCCTAAGCCAACGCCTAAATTTGGCTCGGTCTGATCCAAAAAAATTTTAGTTCAATTCTACTAGCTTAGCCACGGCCCAAAAAATTTTGAATTCTATGCTCACAGCCAAATTTGACCTGGCCAACCGATTTAAGTACAAATCATTATTCATAATATTAAGAAGTTATTTTATATTAATATTTATATATTTTACAATTAAATTTAAATAAAATATATTATTTTATTTAAAAAAAATACTGTTTTAGGTTGAGTATGCTTGAAACTTAAAATTTAAGACTTAGACCTTCTCGTATCGGGCCTATTGTGTTGGGCAAGTTGTCTGACCCATGGCCAGGTCTAATTACTAGTCTAACATATGATTTTTTTATTTTTGATATGGTATTATCTATTATAGCTTTCATATTTTTTTAATTTATCTTATTAATTTTTTATATTATTATCATACTCTAATTATTATTACTTAAAATAACATTAATAAAATAATAATAATAACAATATTATTATTATTATTATTATTATTATTTAAAGAAGTATTTAAAAATTTATGACTAACATTTATAAACTTTCAATATTTAATGAGTCTAACTAATTAAATTTTTTTTAAAAAAAAAGTAATAAATGGATGATATACTTTATTGACAATACTTTCAAAGGTCATGATATGATTTACTTTTCGATAAATTATTATTTTATCATATATAGACCTACTCAAGGATCAGGCTATCCAATTGGCCCAATTGGGCCTAAGCTCGGGTTCTCATATTTTTGTTTCAGACTAGCCCAACCCAACTTGGAATAGTGATTTTAAATTAAAATAGCATATATTTTATATGAATTTAATTATAAAATATATAAATATTAAAAAAATAATGTGATAAACAATAATTTTAGCTTGAACAGGCAGTTTTAAGCACATTAAATAAAGGCCTGCGCTTGAGATTTTAAAAAATTTAGGCCACGGCTCAGCTCAACCCATGAGCAGATTTAATCACATATAAAATATAAATTAAGTTTTTAATATTTAATTAAATTATATATGGTATTAATATTTAATATTTAATATTTGATTTATTTTTTCTATAGTATTATCTATTAAAGCTTTCATATTTTTTAATTTATCTTATTATTTTATTATACTATTGTCAGATTTTAATTATTTTTATTTGAAATAATAATAATAATAATAATAATAATAATAATAATAATAATAAGAAGAAGAAGAATAAGAAAAATAAGAAAAATATTCAAAAAAGTATTTAAAATTTTATAATTAACATATATAAACTCTCAATAGTTAATGAATTGAACTAATTAAATTTAAAAAATTATGATAAATCAATAATATACTTTATCAACAACATTTTTAAAGCTCATGGTATAATTTACTTTTTGATAAATTATTATTTTATTATTTATAGACCTGCTCAAGGATCAGACTACTCGCCGACCCAATTAGGCTTGGGCTCGGGTTCTTATGTTTTTATTTTATATTAGCTCGACCTAATCAGAACAGTGATTTTAAATTAAAATAAAATATATTTTATTTAAATTTAATTATAAAATATATAAACATTAATAAAAAAACTTTTAATGTAATGAACAGTAATTTTGGCTTAAGTAGGCTGGTTTGAACACGTTAAATAAGAGCTTAGGCTTGGGATTTTAAAACAATTTGGGTCGTAGCTCGGCCCAACCTATGAGTAAGTTTAATCATATATAAAATATCAATTAAAATTTTAATATTTAATTAAATTATATCTGATATTAATAGTTAATATTTAATTCATATTTGATATAGTATTATCTGTTATGGCTTTTATATTGTTTAATTTATCTTATTACTTTATTATACTATTATCATATTCTAATTACTAATAATAATAATAATATTCAAAGAAGTATTTAAAATTTTACTATTATTATATACACACTCTTAATATTTAATGAGTTTAACTAATAAAATTAAAAAAAATGTGATAAATGGATAATATACTTTATTGATAATATTTTCAAAGCTCATGATATGATTTACTTTTTGATAAATTAATATTTTATCATATATAGACTTGTTCAAGGGTCAGGCTACCAACTTGGCCCAATCGGATCTCGACCTAGGTTCTCATATTTTTATATTAGACTAGCTCGACTCGACTTAGAACAATGATTTTAAATTAATATATTTTATTTAAAGTTAATTATAAAATATATAATATTAATAAAAAATTATTTTTAATATAATAAATAGTAATTTTGGCTTAAATAAGCAGGTTTGGGGATGTTTAATAAGGGCCTGGACTTAAGATTTTAAAAAAATTTGGACCGTAAGTCGGCCCAACCCATGAGCAAGTTTAATCACATTTAAAATATAAATTAAGTTTTTAATATTTAATTAAATTATTAAAAGAATATTAAAATAAAATTCATAATTAAAGTTTTTGATTTATAAAAAATTATTTAATTATAATTTCTTCATATTTATTTTCAGCATTAAATTCAAGTTCGGGCTCGAGTTCGGGTACGGGTCATTTCGGGTTTAGGTCCTTTCGAGTTTGGTCATTTCGGGTTCGGAATATTTCGAGTTCGGGCCACTTTGAGTTCAGGTTTTCTCAAGTTCAGGCCATTGACTTTTTGATAAATCGAGTTCAGTTTGGGTTCGGACTTGATTTTTTTATATGGGTTTTCGAGTCGAGTTTATTTTATCACCTCTAGTGATGAATAGCCAAATTTGAGCTATAAGAAATTAATCTTCCAATGATATATTTTGCCGACTTTCTAGTTGAATTTGTAATATGATATGAGAGCTTTAATTTGGCATTGGAGGGTTGATCTGAGGATTTATTTATTAAGAGAATAGAAGCCAAATGACTAGGAACCTAGAAATCTAGGTAAAATAGAGGTGATCAGCCAACCTATGGCACTCCAAAAATGAAATTTCAGGCACCATAATTTCTTATTTGAACTTGTATGTTAAAGAATGATAATTAGGCTTCGTTTGTTTTATAGGATATAAATTTGGTTTTAATCTAGATTGTGAGATATAAAGGCTGAAAGTAGGCTAAAAGAATAACATTTTTGAAATTAAAAAGTGTTAGAAAATGTGTTTTTAATGTTTGATTTTTTTATTAACATTTGATATGTTTTGCTATAAATTACGAGAAATTTTTTACATGGATTTTAATTGATTTTTTTCTGAATAAATAAAGTTTTAATTTATTAAAAAAAATGATTTAATCCTCTTATAAGTCATGATAACCTTGATTAATTTTTTAAGTATTTAAAAAGCATACCTAGAGATATGACGAGAGGTTAGATATGTATATATATGTATGTATATATACACACACATAATTTGTTAGAACTCTAAATTACAATTTGTGAATAAGAAAGCATTATGAAGGAAAACTAAACTAAGAGCTAGAGAATGGCTGAAATTAGTATAAATATGTGAAAGCGAGATTAATACGAAAGGAAAATTTTAATAAGTTAACAAAGATGTCTAGTAAATTACAGTTACTATTAGTTTTGAGGAAGAAAATGGATTTGGACGCTTATCGTTGTGTAATATGCATAGATTCTTAAATATATATGAAGAAATTATAATTAGGAATTTTGAAGGTTTTAAGAAGCCTCCAAGAAAACCTCCAACATGATCATAAGAGTACATTTGAGGTTTCATGTTACTAAAATAACTCTTGACAACATTATAAGGTGCCACTTTGGACGAATCGAGTGCTTTTAACCCGTGAAAGGTAGTCAAAGTTGGTTGTACTTTTAGCATACTATTTTGAGATAAGTCTACATATCTACTTGATACTCTTATATAGTATTATTAAATTTTCTTTCGCTACTTGTTGTGCTTGAGAAAGAAATGAAACTTGTGTCTTGAGAATTTAGTCTGTTTTTATTATTATTTGATTTCATTATCTGTGAAAAGTGTGAATAGATAATTGACCCAAAAGCATGTATGAATTGTCAATTAGCCCGAAAAGGTGTGTAAACTGTGGATTGGCCCGAAAGGGTGTACTTGTATACCTTGTATGAAGTCTTAACTTAGCATCTTTAGCTTCGAATTAATCTATAGTTTTGATATAACAAAAAAAGGGAGGATTTTAAGGGTTAATTTGCTTGCTTTTTTTTGTTGAATACATATAGTAAATCAAATAGGGAGAATTCTTTCATATGTGTTTATATTGATTACATCTCATGCATATGAAATGATTTATTTTGGTTTACAGTATTATCCCTAAATATGACCTTGTTTGCCATAGCTAATTTATTACAAAAGCATTTACAAAATTTTAGGGGTTAATTCGCTTACTTGTGTGCTTGTATAGAATATGTATAGAAAGCAAGTAGGAGAATTATTTCATATGTGTCTATATTGATTACATCTCATACATGTGAAATGATTTATGTTGGTTTACAGTATTATGGCTAAATATGACCTTATTTTCCATGTCCAAGTTTTTACAAAAGAATTTTATAAAATTTTCATATCTTCAAATAATGCTTTTATTAAGGGAAAGCTTTTATAGGAAACTTTAAATGTTTAAAGGGGAGTTTTCACAAGCAAATTCTTCTTAAGTTTTATTATATCAGAAAATCGAAGATTGTTAGCTATATTAATTTTGAATTAATCTCGGTTTTGATATAATAAAAACTTAAGCTAAATTAGCTTGTAATTAAATATTTTTAATTTAGCATTTTTCTTTGAATTGTTTTGAATATATTTTGAAAAATACTAGAATGTGTCTAACTCTTTTACTTACTCAAAGACGTGTTGTTAGTGCATACTTTAGTATACAAAATTTTAAGATAAGTTCTACAAATTTTAAAGTCATGAAAAATATTTTAAAATTGATTTTCATATAAAAGTATCAATATCTTAGGTGTATATATCAATGCAATGCTTGGTAGTAACTAAGCTAGGATGAAACCTTTGAATGTATTGATACAAATGTGCAATATATCGATACATCTTGTATTGTATTGACACAAACTCTTTGTGGATTGATAGATATGCCTCCAACAATCATATTATATGAAATGTATTGATATCTATCGTAAAGTATCAATACATAAGCGCAGGGAATAATGAGAAATCACATTAACAAGGCTACCAACTGCTCCATAGCCTAGCAATCAATTCCCAACGGCCATGAAACAATTCCAAACTATAAATAAGCTTCACCAAAATTCTCAAGAGAAAGAATTAAGAAAAGTATAAGAACATAACCAAATCTTTCATTCATTTCATCTTTCCAAATAGTTCAATCTTGTATAGGATTACGTTTTCCTATCATTCTTTTATTCATAGTAATTCTATTTTTAGGATTATAATCCTTTGAGCCTAAACTATTGTAAATACCCAGCATTTAGATGTTTTATTTGTTTACACTAGAACATTTGTATTCAAGGCAAAGATTTCTATTTAACTTTTAATAGTAATAAGAGAAGGTTCTATCTTAGCTACAAAAGATAAAGAGTTAAAAGTTACTATATTGTCCTTGAAACATAGGGAATCATAAAGATTTACTTTATTCTTAAAAAGTATCAATTTGAAGACTGTGAATTGTGAACTCCTCGATAAGTGAGGTCAAAAGAGAGGATGTAGACATCGAGGTTGAACCTCCGTAAATCCAATTATGTTTGCTTCTCTTTCCCTTCTAATATTTTCTATTTATTATTCACTATCTTTTTTATTTAAGTTCTTCATTGAATTTCTTAATTTATATATACAAAGTTTTAATTTCTAAAACATTTTTGAGAAATCAATCTACCCATTCTCGATTTTTCTAACCACAAAGTCTAACAAGTATAATTAAACAACAATAATTCAAAATAAAATACAAAAAAAAAAACTAGAAAATAAGAGAAAAAGGAAGGAAAAACTAACTTGCAAGATAGTAAAATAATTTTTGTATAACTTTAGTAAAAAATTAAATTTATTAAAAAATAAAATAACTCATAATACAAATCTCTTCTTCTTTTTTTTTCTATTTTCTTTTATTTTTCCTTTCTTTTTTTCCTTCCTTTTTCCATACTTGTTTTACTAAGCAATTGCCTAAAACCGACCTATTGATAAGTAACCAAAGTTTGGTCAATCCATGTTCTTTGCCGTTTGATTTTCTATTTCCTGTAAAAAACTTATAGTCAAAATCCAATCTAAAAATGTTTGCCTCTTATTCTTTATTCATCCCAAAAAAAAAAAAAAAAAAAAAAAAAACATTGCTTTGCACGTGGTTAGAAATCACCCCAAACCAATAGGAGTCGTGAAGAACTCCAAAGTCTTCCTTTTCCTACCATTGACCTCTCCTTTCCCTGATTATTTTCCTCATTTCGTCAATCTTTTTTCCTCTATTTTTTAATTTCTTTTCAAATAGTGAAAAAAATGAAACTGAAATGATCAATAGAATGCCAAGAAAATGAAAGGTATGTTGAAAGAAAAATACATAAAATTTGAAATAAAATAAATCAATATTCATCAACCATAGGGAGGATTAAGTTAAAAGACATAATAATAGAAAGATAAATTTTGTGGTAATCATGCTTTCAATGCATGGAGTTTTGGGTATTAAAGATCAAAGGTTGAAATTTCATTAAAAAAAATGAGATTTTGAAAGGAATGAAATGGGTTTTATATATCTTCTCGAAACTAAGAAGCAAGTAGTAAGAAAATTTAAAAGAGTTTTGGACAAACTATATACAAAGCAAGGGAAATAACATATGAAAAAGTAATAATGAACTGAAAAAAAAAATAGAAAAAAAAAGTAAAAGGACAAGTGAAAAAGGAAAGAATGCTAAATCTTTCAGGAAATGAAGGGAAAAATGGTAAGGAGGAAGTCAAAGTAACTTACACAAGTTTTTTCCACTTTGCCTATTGACACACGTTTTCTTTTTTACTTTTATCCATTACATTTTCTTTTCAATTAAAAATAATAAAAACAATGGATGTAAAATTAACAGAAATAAAAACGATATATAAGCTTAAACCAAAGGAGACCAAATGCAAAAGGATCTAACAACCATCTTTCATTCCATTTTAATCCACTTTTTCCAATCACATCACCTTATTTTGCTCTGCCAACTCAATCTTCTTCCATCCTTTCATCTTTCTTTTATTTACTTTTTTTTTTTCAAATTGAAAAAAGCCAAACCAATGAAATTTGGGAAAAAGAAAAAAAAAAGAAAAGAAATAAGAAAAAGTAGGTGACAGATGGATGGCTTCTTCATCCAATACACACATTCAAAATTTATTTATAAGATATGCTTTATTAATTTTATTTATTTTTAAAATGTATAAGTTTATGTTAAAATAAATAAAATAATGAATATTTATGTATAAAATATAGGTGACAACAAATATGAAAAAGTAGAAAGAGATATATGCTTACATTGTATCTTAATAAATTATAATTATACATACTATTGATGTCACACAAAAAAGGGGCGAGTTGATCTGTAATATGGGTAGAGTCAATTTGAGTTTATATATAGAAAAAAAGGATAAAAATGAACATTTATGTGTAACATTTGTGATAATAAAATGCTAGTTAATTGAAAATATATATTATCACATGTATTTTAATTAATTATAATTATACATAAATTGATGTCATATAAAAAAATAAATAGATATGTTCATAAGTCTTTTCTTGTTAGATCAGATAAGATTAATAAAAAAAATTATTTGTTAAAAATTGATTTGACTCGAGTCATTGGAACTAAAATATTTTAATTATTGTCAAAAATAATAAAATTTTATCTTTTTATTATAATATTTATATATTTGATAATTAAATTTAAATCAAATAAAATCAAAATAATAAAAAAACTATTTTAAATCTTATTGACCGGATGAATACCTTAATCCTAGCGAAATTTAATTGGTAAGTAGTGGTTTTTCCATTTCCGACCATTTGACGGCGTGCCATTCAAATTTAATATTCACTCAACAATAATATTAGTTTAGAAAGCTTGGATAGTTGGTTTTTGGTTGTATTTATATCCCAAAATATAAAAGAAATAGTTTTATATTACTTTAATTAACTTGGTGGGAGAGTGCCTGAGATTCCTGGAAAACTCTGGCAGAAGAGAAAAAGGACAAGTGTAGGCACCAACCAGATTTAGATTGGCCGCACCCTTCCCCACATCAGATGAGATGAGATCAGATGGATGCTAATCCAAATCCAAATCCCTCCCAAATACATTTGTTTAGCTGTTCCCACCTCAGCTTTGACCCGTCCCAGATGTTGCCCTCCCTTCATTATCTTCACCCACAATTCAACCTCCCCCCTTTCCCCACTCTCTTAAATCCATTGCCCACGTTTTTAATTAATTATATTTTTAACATGCCACCATTTCTTTTCCCTAATTAGAACAAAACAATTTCCATTTTAAAACCTATTATTCCTGCATATAGGGTCGTGCTATTTGTTTAGTCAACTAAGGTCTGCCAAATGACGCAATTCTCTTTCCAAACTATACATGTTTGTTAATTACACATCATAATACTAAATATATTATCCCATAATTATGTTGTGCAATTTATCCATTAAATTTAAAATAAGTTTGACCCTTTGTTTAAAGATTTTTGTGTTATAATGATGATAAGATATATAAATCATGTAAGTTTTGGATTTATTATTGAAATATAAAAAAATAATTTTTTTATTTAACTCTAAATGCAAAATTAAATCTTAAATTTGAGGACATAAGACCTCATGCAAACATTTTTAATTGAATTCTATCTTGATCATCAATGTTTTTTTTTTTATTTTGTACAATTTACTATAAAACATAGTTGTTGTAATTGTAATCACAAAAAAATTTAATAATTTTTAAAATGGCCTATGGCACTTAATAATATTTTATTTAAAACAAAATTCACAAGTTATAAATTGAATTCATGATCTTGAATTTAACTGTTACGGATTACTAGTAAA
>JBBYHO010000005.1:4251475-4264644 GCA_038382025.1 Adansonia gregorii
GATTACAAATATACATATTTATCAAAATTTATATAAAATAAATTGTTAATATATTAAAATTTACATAAAATATATAACAATTTAATCACTATTATAACAAAAAATAATATAAATATAATATAAAAATATAAATTATCGAATTTAATTAATGGTGTTTGGGATAGTTTGTTTTTTCCTCACTCTATCAATAAATAATATTTTTTTAAAAAAATTGAAAATCGTCGCCTCAATGGTCAACGACGCTGATGCAGAGGAGGATCCTAATAAGTTAAGCTTGTTCAAATATGCAAAATAATTAAGATTATTGCTAAATTCACCATTAAATATAATAGGGAATATTATCTTTACATAAATATTTGTTTAATATTCATAAATACAGCAGTTGTCAAATTGGGAATATATCTTCTATAATAATTATATTATAATCAATTAATCAATATCTTAATTATGTATGGTTCATTTAAAATATTATGTAAAATTTTGATAAATTTTTATACGAATTTTAAATATAATTGGATAATTATAATATTATGATAAAAAGAATTACAAGTGAAATACACTAATCAAATTAGGCAATTTTTAATTTTGAAAAATAAAAAATTTCTATTCATGCACCAACGTAGACCTCAAATGTTAAAGAAAAATGATAAATAAATAAATAAATAAATATATATATATATTTTGAGGGAAAACATACACCGATGAAATCTCATCAAAAGCCTTTCAATTTTGATAACTTAAAATCTAAGATTTTAAATTCATCAATAATATTATATTAGTAATTTATCTTATTTAAAAATAGAATTATATTTATTTTTAATTTATTCTTCCTTTTATAAAAACTGTATTATCCTAATCATTTTTTTCACGTTATCTTACTTTTCCTTTTTCTAATTATCTCAATTTTTTAATATTTACAAAAATATAATTAAAAACTTTAATATTTATATTCTATAAATAATTACTTATTTTATTATTTTAACTATGTGGGACTAACAATGATGTAATGAGTTAAAAGTTGGAAAAAGGGTAAGGAGTTTTTTCACAAGATAGCATGAAGGGTAGTTTAGTAAAACCAAACGCCCTCAATTAATCATAGAACCGCGAATTTTTATTGACCTTCTGGAATTATCTAGAGACTATAAACAATGTGTATAATAAGAAAATTTAGATCTAATTTGACCGTAATCTTTCACACATTCACCCACGCATCGTCGACCGTTCTACCAAAGAAGCTTCTGCAATCGTCATGACCCATGTCATGCTGTGCCTTGTGTAATTATAAATTCGATATAAAAATAATTAAAATTATTAATAATAATAAAATAAAATATAAATATTTTATAATTTATATAATAAAATTATTAATTTTTTAAAATTTATATAAATATAAATTATTTTATATGATTATAATATAATAAAATATTAAAATATGATATCAATATATAAATTGTTATATTCATATTAAGTTGATTCTTTTTTTTCTTATTTTATTTCTTACCATGAAAGAAAAAAATGAAATATATTTATAATCAACATTTAATTATTAGTTTAATTATTATTAACTGGCAATGCTTTCTTATTAAATGCAATAATTGAGTTAATTTCATAACCTTTTAATACATTAAAAAAATAATTTATGAATTTGGATTCAATCAAATTAGTTAATTATATTTAATAAATTTAAAATTTAAATTTGAGCAGCTTATATTTTTATAGCCATTCAATACTAAGATTATTAAAGGGTGTGTTTAAATTATAGTTGTTCATAGGTCGAGCTGTAACAATATTTTAAATTTTTTACCTAAGCCTATTCAACTTGGACCAACTCAGATTAATAAAAAATTAAAAAAATATATTAATATTTATATATTTTATAATTAAATTTATATAAAAATATTTTTAATTATAGAATATCAATAGGGGCTTAGGCTAGCTCAATTTGAATTGACAAAAGATCTATTTAAGACCCAACTTGTCAACATATCTAATTTAAATGGGAAATTTTAAAATTTTAGATAATTTAAAAACCTTAGCAGCATTTTAAAATTCTTCAATACAAAATACTAGTATTTATAATTGTATTGTTCAAATAAATATTTTTAGAATTGTTTTTTTGAATTTTGGATTTTGATGAAATAAAAAATAATTCTAAATAATAATATTAAAAATAAAATAAAAAATATGCAATATGAAAATCAATAGACTTGTAAAAATGTCTAAATATTCCTAATAATATAAAAATAAATTTTAAAATAAATTTTTTGAAGTTAAAATTAAAAAACAATAACCATGTTTGAAAAAAGAAACATAATAAATGTTAATATCTTAATCAAAATTAAAGAATTTCTCAAATTCTAGCTCCAAAAGTGAAATTTGAGAGAGAAATTTAAGCCATTTAATTTTTTTTAAATTCCAAGAATTATGAAAAGTTTAATTTTTATTTTTTAAATAAAGAAATTTTATTTTAGAATATTGAAAGTCTCTCTACAAACAAATTAAAATACACCCATAGAATTTGAAAGAGGAATTTTACATTACTCAAATTCTCTTTTAAAAAGTTTGTGAATTCCTTAATTTTTTACTAAAATATTAGTATTTATTGATTTTTTACACGATTATTATTGTTTTCAATTCTAACTATAAAAACTCATTTAATTTTTTTAAAATTTTTCTTAATATTAGTAATATCTATTCATGTGTATAAATCTCATGATATCCATATTACGTATTTTATGCATTTTCTTTCTATTATTAGTATTGTTGTTGTTGTTGTTGTTGTTATTTCCTTGTTATAATTATTTTTTTATTTCATCAAATTTTAATATTTAATTTTTTAAAAAATATTTATCTAAATAATATAATTATGAATATTAATATTTTAAATTAATATTTTTTAAAATACTACTATTTAATTTTTCTTTAAATTTATTATCGAAACACGCCCAATAAAATAACTATAAACAAGTGACAAATTACAAGGAAACAAAAGTTAAGGTTGCTAATTTGTTGTGAACGTGAGTTGGGCTAACTCTGAGCAGTTCGGTGGATATTCTATCTCCACCTTAGGGGGCCTGCGTGGCATGTAACCCTGCTAAAAATTTAAGTTATTTATTTAAATTTAAAGGTTAATTTGATATTTGAAAAGATTTAAATAAAAATATTAAATTTAAAAAATAAATTTAGATAAAAAAATTAGACTCGATTAAAAAATGAACGAAGCTTTGGCTTTAAATTTCGAAGCTCAAACCTGGCTCGATCGAACCCGACTCATTTTACTATTACATTATATATATTTATTTTATATATTATGTATTATGTAATTTTTATTATATAAACAATATATAAAAAATATTATAATGTAAACTTCAAAAATTAAGTTAAATTGTTTATATTTATAAATTTAATAAAAAAATTATTAAATTAATAAATTTTAAATTTTAAAAAATATATATATTTAAAAATAAATTATAAAAAAATATAATATGAACAGGCTTAAATGAGCTTAGACTATATATGAAAAGATTCAAATAAAATTTAAAACTTATATTTTAAATCAAATTAAATTTAAATAAATATAATTAATATTAATATCATACAAATTTAACATACAGGCTTAGCAACATGCATCGTAGACAGCCAATCGTTTTCTCATCCTGCGATAAATTGTCAATTGTATATCTTACAATCGAAAAATTTTAGCATAGATCCTTAAGGGACGCTTCCCATCAGCTTCAAATAATTCTAACCTTTAGATCTCAAAGCTTGTATCTCAGCCGTTGTTTGAAAAAAAAAAGACAAATATAGTTTATCTGTTAACCGTGCGGGGAGAATTTCAAAAAAAAAAAAAACTATGGAGTGACAACTTTTATAAAAGAATAAATTTAAAAAAAATATTTTAAAAAATAATTATTAAAATCATTAATTAAAAGATTGTAATTATTATTTAATCTTAAAATTTATAATAAATCTTAAATTATCATTTAAAAATAATAAAAAATAAAAATAAATTTTATATTAAATCTCAAATTAATATATATACTAATATATTATATATGCTATAGATAATATATTATATGATATATATTATATATTATAATATTATATATGTTAAGAATCGATCCCCACAAATTATATATAATATATGTAATTATGTATATTACATGTTAATTATATATATTAAAAATATTATATTAAATCTCAAATTATAAAATAATCTCAAATTATATTAAATATTAAATTAACCTAAAAATAATAAAAATTTTAAAAAATATTTAATATTAAATAAAATTATTTTTAAATAATTTAAAACAATATACATATATAATATAATATAATATTATAAATATAATATAATAATATATTATATAATATAATAGTATATATACAATAAAATATAAAAAAATATTTTATATTAAAATTTGAAAAACTGGTTAAAAATAATAAAAATTAAAAAATATTTAATATTAATTCTAAATTATTTTTTAAAAATTTAAAATAATATATTATATAATACATATATAATATAAGATATAATATTATAAAAACAACATAAAAATATATTATATAATATATAATAAAATATTAAAAATATTTTATATTAAAATATAATTACTAAATATATGACTTCTTATAATTAAATGTACAACTCACTATAACTAGATATACGACACAATATAACTAAATGTAAAGCATACATACAAAGTATCATGTTCATTTATGATAGACATCACCTTAAGCATGGTTTTATATATGCTAAAGCTAATTATTTTTGTATAGTGGGAGAATAACATTCTAATAGAAACAAAAAAAAAAACTTGTAAGCAAAAAATAAAAAGTACAATTAATTATTTTTATATAATGAGATAATCAAAACTTACTATCTTTGGAGATCTTTGTTTGGATAAAAAATTTTTAATCCATAACATTGCAAACAAAAAAATAAATAGTAAACAATGTGTATTATAATTTAATATATATAATTTATAACATTCACTAAATTACTGTCAGAAAGAAAGGCAGCCAAAAGATAAAATAAAAAATAGAGGCAAAATAGTAATTATAATTTTCTTATTAATATTTTTAATAATTGCTATTTTTTTTAGAATTAGTTTTTTATTCTTTAATTTTTTAATAATTATTATTACTTTTTACTTTTTTGTAATCCTCCATAAATATCGTTACTCGCCTGTCGCTAACGCAACGTTAGGATCTAATATCAAATATTTTTTTATTTTTATTATTTTAAATAATTTAATATACAATATTTTTACTTTTATTATTTTTAAATAATAATTTAAAATTTAATAAAAATATTTTTATTATATGATATATATTAATATATTAATATAAGATATATTACATAGTTTATATATGATATATATTATTTTTAATTATTTCAAAAATAATTTGAGATTTAATATAAATATTTTTTATTTTTTATTTTTATATAATAATCCAAAATTTAATATAAAATATTTTAAATAAATATTAGTTTTTAAATAGTAATTCATTATTTAATGTAAAATATTTTTTATTTTTGTTATATATAACATATTATTATATAATGTTTATAATATTATATATGTAATATATATTCTTTTAATTTTTTAATATATATAATTTATATATAATATAAAATATATTATGTATATAATAGTATATATTGTATATATAATATAAAACCTTCATATATAATATATTTAAAAAAATAAAAAATAATTTTGAGAAAATTAAAGTTAATTTTCTCAAAAGAATGTTTTACATAATACATTATAGATATGGTTATATTTTTGTATAAAACTTTTAATGTTTGTATGTAAGCCGGGAATGTTTTTATATAACAACTTACAAACAAACATTATTTTTAAAGATTCTTTAGATAAATACATTACATATAAAATAAATTACATATAAATATTATGTAAATTATAATATTTATACGTAATTTTTATAATATGTAGTTATAATTTTACCAATTAATAAAAATTATAAATTTATCAAAAAATTAATTTTTTCTTAATATAATATAATTATTACTAATATACCGAAATAAATTATTAAAATAAAAAAATATAAATATTTTTTACTTTAAAAATTACTACAAAAATTAATTTCTCATAGATAAAATATATATAATAAAGAATAAAAAATAGTTTTTAAAAAATTATAGTTAATTTTCTTAAAGAAATATTTTACATATATATATTACAAATTTAGTAATGTTCTTAAGTAAATCTGTAATGTTTGTATGTAAATTCGATAATATTTGTATGTAATAAGTTATATACATATATTATCTTCAATGATTCTTTACACAAATACATTACATATGACATAAATTACACATAAATATTATGTAAATCCTAATATTTATGTGTAATTTTTATAATATTGAGTTGTAATTTTACCAACTAATAAAAACTATAAGTTTATCAAAAATTTTTTTTCTTAATATAATATAATTATTACTAATTCACCCAAATAAATTATTAAACTAAAAAAATATGAAAATTTTTTTCACTTCAAAAATTACTACAAAAATTAATTTTCCACACACATAATATATTTAATAAATAATAAAAAATAATTTTTAAAAAATTATAATTAATTTTTTTTTAAAAATATTTTACATATATATATTATAAATTTGGTAATATTTTTATGTAAATCTATAATATTTGTATGTAAATTTGTTAATATTTGTATGTAACAAATTACATAAATACATTATCTTTAAAGATTCTTTACACAAATACATTACATATAACACAAATTATATAAAAATATTTAATACGTATTTATATTACCTATGGTAATAAACATATGTTATGGATAATATTATTTATATAACTATAATATTTTTTGTAATAGTGTTTTTTATTATTAGTTGAAAATATATTTATGTAATTTACAAAATTTTTATATAAATGTAATAAATTTTTATATTGTAACTTTTATTATCTTTTATCATAATTTCTGTAAATAATAATTTATATGTGTAATCGTAATGTTTATGTAATACTTATTCACATTACCTATGGTAATATACATGTGTAATAGATAATATAATTTATGTAATTATAATATTTTATGTAGTATTATTTTTTATTACTTAATTGTAATAATTTTTTGTAACTTACAAAATTTTTATATAAATGTAATAAATTTATGTATTACAACTTTTATTAGAATTTCTGTACGTAAATAATATATATGTGTAATTATAAAAAAATTTATAATATTAAATTATATTAACAATCATAATAATTTATGCAATAGATAAAATAATTTATGTAATTTTAATATTTATTGATAATTTTAAAATTTTTTTTAATGATAATAATTTATGTAACTTATAATATATTTATATAATTATAATAATTTTATGTATTATTATATAATAATATATGTAACAAATTAAATAAAAATTATGGTAACTGAATAAATCAGTTATCATTGAAACTGATGGGAAGTGTTCTTTAAGAAACGCATCCTAGAAGCTCCCTCCCCACACTCCTTTTCCCGCTGCTTCAAGAATCTAATCCCCTCACTTCGAAGCCCTCCATGTCATTATTTATTTATGTTTGAAATTTTGGATCCACCCAAGGGAAAATAGGGCATAAAATCTTTAACAATTTGAGATAAAATTAATTACGGCATATTTTTTATCGAATATTTAAATTTTGAGTTAAATAGGTATGTATATTATAATTTTTTAAGTAAATAAATATTTCATATCAACATTTTAAAATAAATATTAATATGACATTTAACATCTAATGAGGTTATAATATATGATAAAATATTATCATGTTATTATTTTAAAAATATCACATGTCACAAGCAAATTGCATTTCAAATGTTAGGTCAGCATTTATTTAATGATGTTAGTGTAAAGTACTATGTGTTTGAAGAAATTATAATATTAATACCTATTTGGGTCAAATTTTCTTTAGGTATTCAATTGGCAAAAATGATATGGTGTATGAGCATTTGTGTAATTAACCCTTTCTATGCGTCAATTATATTATAGCATAATAATTAAAATATCATAAAAAATAGCATGAACGATATAAGAATATACGAATTTATTAAAATATAAATAATATAAATTATTAATATAATAAAATTTCTTTAAATATAATTAAAAATTTAAAATAATATAAATAAGATACATATACATAAACTAGGTTAATTTACATGCACCATTCGCCTTTTATTCTTTATCCTGTTAGCTTTATCAACACCAAAAGCCTCATTTCTTTATTTTTAAACTACAGACCATTACCTTTGGCTCTCTAGATGTTTTTTTTTTTGCTCTGCCTCTAGATGCTTTGTAGTTTTTATTTGGAATACAACTAATTTTAGACTATGCCCAATTAAATTACATTATAGAGGGCATATTATATTAGTTTATCTTTACTACTTTCTTCTTATTTGTTCAACTAAACAATCACATCGATAATCGTCAGATTTGACAAATAGACACATTTGAATGAATAGGATTAAACCATTCAAGTTAGATTGATTTTGAATTCGAGATTCTTTCAATTAGAATTGTTTTAAACTAAAATTATTTTATGCTTAAATCTGTTAAATTAATTTGATTTATCTATAGATTTAAATTTATTAAATTGAGATTAAATTTTAACTTATATTGAATTAAAATTGATAATCAAATTTTGCATTTATGATATTAAATTTGAATTATTAAAAATTGTCCTAATCAATTGACCTCAAATTATTTGAGATTTTGGTTTTTCTAAATTCTAGTCTTCAATTTATTGATCAATTCAAATTTAAATACTTACAAATAAGTTTTCGTATTTGATTTCATTCTATTACTTCTTTAATAATCGATTTTTTTATTTTTTTTATTTTTCAATTATCCAAACAGAATATTCTTATACATACATATATATATATATATATATATATATTCTTTCATTCTAATATTTCTTCCCTTATTTTCCAAAAGATTTTTGCCCTTTGCTTGTGCTATTGTCTAGACGCCATCAGGTATTAATTTATGATTTGGTCTATTTGACTATTCAACGCAAAATTGTTAATCAAATTTGGGTAAATATTTTCAAAGCTTTGATGTATACAATGGTTTATTATGATTGTGAATATAATTAATTTTATCACGATGAATTATAATAAATATAAAAGAATTAAAATTATAAAATAATTACTGTAATATTGTATAAGTAAAGGTATTTATGGATCGAGTTGAGTTTGGGCTAAATCTAAACAGATTATTAATATTATTTATGTTTGTTCAAATCAGCTCAGCCCAAATTATGAGTCTTAAATTTTACTCAAATTAGCTTATATTTATAAATAAATAGTTCAAGCCTATATAGGTGCCCATTTATATATATTTTTAATTTATTCTTTTAATTTTTTAAAATTTTAATCTTTAGCAATTGAATAATTTATTTTTATTAATTTTTAAAATATAATTAACTTAACATATTTTTTAATATTTATACTGTAATATATATTTATTTTATATGATAAAAGTTACATAATGCATATAAATATAAACTAATATATATTATAAAATAAAAAGCTGTTGAGCTAGATTTGATCAGGCTTAGGCCTTAAATGTTGATTATTAATATTATTTATGTTTGTTCAAATCAGCTCAGCCCAAATTATGAGTCTTAAATTTTACTCAAATTAGCTTATATTTATAAATAAATAGTTCAAGCCTATATAGGTGCCCATTTATATATATTTTTAATTTATTCTTTTAATTTTTTTAAATTTTAATCTTTAGTAATTGAATAATTTATTTTTATTAATTTTTAAAATATAATTAACTTAACATATTTTTTAATGTTTATACTGTAATATATATTTATTTTATATGATAAAAGTTACATAATGCATACAAATATAAACTAATATATATTATAAAATAAAAATCGGTTGAGCTAGATTTGATCAGGCTTAGGCTTTAAATGTTGAAGGTAAGGTTTGACTCATTTTTAAATGGACCTAATTTTTAAGCTTAAATTTATTTTTTAAATCTAATATTTTTATTCAAATCCTTATAATATTAAACAAAATTCTTAAATGGTAATCCAATGCTTCCATCATCATACAGTTGGTGTTATTTAATTTTATATGCTAAGAGCATTTCCGTTACTTTCCACGCTAAACAACTTCCTATTGTTCTGCCAATAGTTTTTCAGCTTCATCCACCTTCTGGTTCCTTCATTTCTTCAGCTTGAAGTCCTCGCCTTTCTATGAAAAGATTGATATTTATTGCTGCTTGATCAGGGAGCATAATAATCTTGTAGAACTCCACTCCGATAATTGTTCCCTAAAACGAATGCAAGAAAAAGCGAAAATTGGTTAACTATGCCATCGCAACTTGAGCTGGATAACTTGAAGGGTCCCAATAAAGCACCCAATTCTGACAATCCTGATGGTATGTGCACCATAGACATGAAATATCTTAAAGGGACACTTTATATATTGGAATCCATGCACTCAAACTGTATGTTCAGATCATGACATCAATCAATATTTGCATTTGGGGTAGCTTATGTTTAGCATTTTCTAGCCATGGTCCCAGAAGAAACCCGTCATGGCATGCTAGAGAGTGTCCATATCTACAACAAGGCCACTGAGAGGGGTGACGCCATTGACATTAAGAGATATCTACGATCTCTAAGAATAGCTCATTTGCATATTTTGCCAGAGCTTGTACTTTAGCTAGGTCAATGATCTGCGTTGAATATTAATGGATGAGATAATAATGAAGATATGATCCCAATCAGTAGGAAATTGTTTTAAGTACCTGTAAGAAGTAATTCATAAAAATGGAGAGATTGATGGAGATGCTAATCATAAGGTCAAGGTTGGTGGTTCAATTAGGGAAGTGTGACGGGAGTTCTATATGATCGTAATATACTTCTGATTTTAAAGGATAAGTTCTATATTAAAGCAATTAGACTTCCTTTGCTACATGATGTGGAATGATGGGCTAAGAAAAAGCAATTTATACAAAAGATAGTGTAATTGAGGTGAAAATGTTAAGATGAATGTGTAATAAAATTAGAATGTACAAAGTTAGAAATGAGGATATTTATCTTCAAGTTGAGATAACTCCTGTAGACGATGAGGTAAGATAAACCAGTTACAATGATTTGACCCAAATAAGATGCATTATGTTTCTTAGAAAGATAGAGCAAATTGGCATTGCACAGGATAAAAGAATGAAGGGGAGACCAAAAAACAACATGATTGAAGATGATAAATAATGATATGAAACTATTGGAATTTGAACAAGGGATAATGGCAGGTAGAAATGATTGGAAGGGAAGGATTCGTGCATCGGACATAAAATATTTTTATTGCCGACCCCAACTACATTGGGATTAATGCTTTTTTGTTTAGTTTAGTTTTAATTAGGTCAACTAAGTCATAGTTGGGCATCAAGACTTGGGTGGTGTGAGATATATCAAAAATCTAGAAAATAAAAAACTTATCCAAGGGTGGTTTAAGCGACGAAAAACTAAAAGAGAAGGGTAAGTGAGCTTTGGGTTCTAATCACAAAGGCTATCTTGATTGAAGTGGGGATCATGACGATGGGTTGCTATGTTAATTCTCCAGAGTTTAGTAAGAAAGAATGGGTTCAAAGAACACTGCTTTCTCCAAATTCCTATTTGTACGAGAAAAAAAAAAAAAACTAGATAAAAGACATGTTGTTTTAAAACCAAGAATGTAACTGCCAAAAAATTTTTCATAATCATCTCCAATGCACTTTGGATAGGAAGTTGTTTACAGAAATAGTGAACACCATCATAGAATATGGGAAGTTGAATTAAAAAAAAACTATATTATTCGTATTGTTATTAGGAGAACCTTGATTCTTGAATAAAGGGTAATTTAGTTTTATACGTTGTTGGGTAAATTAATGTCACTTAAAATTATCAAAGTTAATGTCATTTTTGTGTTTTTAATAAATTTTAATGAAACAATTCTTAAAAAATACCTCTATATAATAAGGAAACTATCTATTTATTTATTTATTTTTAAATATAAAACAAAGTAATATACCGAATTTTAATATTTAATAATGATGTCTCTTATAAAGCAATTTACCTTGTTTTTGTTACAACCATATAAAATGATTAGATTGATAATGATATTTGACACTTTAAAAAACAAAAAGGAAAATTTTTTTTTTGAATTAAGTTGTTGTCGACGTATATGAATTTTTAATGGTATGGTGTCTAAATTAAATGCAAGTATCATATCTTAATTGGAAAAATTAATTGAAATTTTAGGTTTTTTTTGTTTAAAAGAAAATTTGAATTTAACTATTTGAATCGATAATACATTTATTTTTATTTGATTTTTTTTGATATAATGCTAATAAATTTTTTTTAAGTTCATAAGTAAAATTAAGAAATTAATAATGTCTAATTTTTTGATTTAATAAAAAAGTGTTGAACTTTTAAACTCGATCAATATTCAATTTGTGACGATCTAAAATAAAATAAAAAAATACATAATTCAGTGGTTTTCTTTGAAGGAACGTAATCTTCCAATAATTGAGGATGTTAGTTTAAAATAATGAGTTGTACACAAATAAGGCAAGTTGTTTGTGGACCAAGTATATATCTTCAAAAAAGAATATACAAAGCTACACTAAACGAAAAGCAACCCTAGAAAGGAACTTAATTATTAATGTTAAATTAAAGTTGTGAAAAAGGATTAGATATTAATCAAAATCAAAACTAGTAATGTTCTAATAGAACCCTAATAATTTTCGTGTGAATATAAGCTCATACATATGTATGCATATACTTCTTATATGAAATTGTCATGATCATATATATTATACATGGAACATGAATAATTGATATATAAAACTTTTAGTTTAGTTTGATTAGTTCATATAGTCACTTTTAAAATATGACTTTTAGTAAGTTTAAGATTTAAATTTTAATATTTGTAATTTCTTTCTCTATTTTAAGGTTACGATTTCCTTTATAATATATATATATATATATATGCTATACTAAAATGTGTATGTTAACATATGTTAGTACGTGGGGAGCCGAAAAATACAAGAAATTGATGAAGGCTTCAAGGTGTGTAACAATGCCACTTTCTTTAAGGTTTTATTCGCCCCCACCATTAAT
>JBBYHO010000005.1:4264744-4277966 GCA_038382025.1 Adansonia gregorii
TATTCAATTGAATTTTGTTATTAAATTTTTTATTTTTGATTGAATTTTGCATTTTGACATTGATTTTGAATGATTAGAAGATAGAATTTGAAAAAAATATTTCTATATTTCATTTTAACAATTAACAACAATAAATTAATTTAATATAGAATTTTTATTTTATGAAAAAAAAAATTTGAAAAATAAAAGAAAGATAAAAAAAAGAAAAAAGTTTATCTTTTACAAAATAAATATTCTAAGTTAAGGTTTTTTTTTTAAAAAAAAAATTTTCATTTATTATTGTTTATTATTAAAATAAAATATTTGAAAAATATTTTTATTAAAATTTATCTTCAAACCTTCATAATTAAAGTTGAGGGTGAAATTAAACTAAAAATTAAAATTTAAAAGTAAAATTCTATCAAATAAAAGTAAAATGGTAAACATCGATACTGAGCTGAGTTAATGTATAATGATAAATTTACCATTACCCTCAAAAGTACAATCTCAAATATTAATTAAAGTATAATGCAAATTTCAAATTTTAGCTATAATATAGTGACAAATTTATCTTTTAATATGAAGAAACAAAACCAATAGACATATTAGTAGGTCGGGCAACCTGATAAACAATAAACTTAATAATTGACGTTTAACTATATTTAGTATTAATATCATATGTTCTGACAACAAAATTTTTCTAAACTAATTTAAAAATAGATTCGGTAATTTGTATATATATTTGTCTCTTTTTTTTCTTTGTCAACGTGTAAAAGTAGGTAGTACAAAATTATTAAATACATTAAAACTTAAACATAAAATCAAAACATGTACCAAATGTATTAAGTTAATCGTGTTTAAATATATTTTTATTATAATTATTATATTATTTTTATATTTATTAAACGTATCATACATGTATTGTATCTTTTGTCGTCTCAAGTCTATTTAAAATAAAAAAAAAAGGAAATATACAAATTTAAAAATAATCTTATTTTTGGCCAATAAACAAATATAAGTGATTGTCACAAATTCATTTATAACAACACCTAAGTCAACACCAAATCCCACTGCTAAAAAAATAGTCATTATTCAATTTCATTTTTTTCCTTATGTACCATCACCAATCGACAAAACTAATAATTTATTGAAGAATCTCTAATGGTCACTTTGCTGAATTCTAGCTTTGTTTTGGTACAACGTTATAAAATGAACAACTACTCAAAATCTATGACGATTTGAAGTTCAACTAACACAGAAAATGTCATAAATTTGTTATTAATTATATCAATACTATTTACGATCCAAGTGAGTATTTTTCAAATTATAAGAGACAAGTGTATTTTCGGGATTTGCAAGTTTGTAAGGGTAAGTATATTTTCTCTAAAATCTTAAAGATTTTGTGTATTTTACTCAAGACTAGACTTGTTCATAGATTGAGCTTAACATGGATAAAAATATTCGTATTCCAAGTAAGTTCAGCTTTGCTCAAATTACTATTTAAATAATAAAAAAAATTTATATAAATTTAATTATAAATAGTAATATATAAATAATTTTTTAATATTATTTTAAATAATAATACAGGCTTACAAATCAGTCCAAGCTAAGTCCACTCCAAACTTGAGTAAGAAAATAAAAAAATTATGCTATTATCCTTTTTTAAAAAAATAAAAAGAAATTACTTTATTTTTTATTTCCTTTCTAGTTATTATATATGTATATATATATATATATATGCATGTAGGTCTATAATTATTTAATCAATATAGTAGACAATAATTAAAAAATTAATTAAAAAATTCTTACACATTTAATTTTTATTATTAACATGACAATTTTCTATTAATATAAAAACTGTCATCCAATTAGACCTTCAAATCTTTTTTTCTTTTTTTTTCTGTTTGCTTGATTTAGAAAAAAAAAAAGCAACAGGGAAATAAAATGTAATTATTTTATTTGTTTATTTGCTTTCCGATGATTATATATATTTTTTTCATTTATATAATTTTTAATCAACTTATTTAACAATAATTTAAAAAATTAAATAAAATTATTTTATTAATAGTAAATTGAAATATATTTTCATTAGTGTTTTTAAAAATTTAGACTTATAAATGCATTTATATTGTATAATTTATGTAAAAAAATTTTAGGCATTCATTTTTTATAATTAACATCAATTTGTTATATTAATATTAAGAATATTTAATCTTAAAATTATAAAATATTTTCCTTTTTTTTTTCTTTTTTCTCTCAAAATTGGATTGCATAGTTTCAGTTACTTAGTTAGAATAAATATTTTATTTTATGAAAACAATATGCAATGTAGGCTTTTTATTAAAATAATATAAAAAATTTTTTATTTACCGAAATAGGTCAATTTCAAAAATTAATTGAGAAATCGTCATTTCAAATAATGATTTCTCATTGTAAATTTTAGTTAAAAAATTACCAAATCAGATGGTAATTTCTTAACTTATTATAAGAAATTGACAAATGCGATGATAATCCGGTGATCAGAATTTGGAAAATCAATTGAGAAATCACCATATCACATGGTGATTTCCCAGCATGAGAATTTTTTTTGTTTTTTTTGTTAAATTATAAGGGTCACTTACCGTGACCCTTATAATTTAGGCTTTGCAGTCTTTACATCATATCCCTCTGAGGTCAAGGGTATTTTACACGTGACCTTTGCTTGATGTAGGGACGGAGGGAGCCCTCTATAAAAGGAGCTCCCTCATCTGATAGAGTAACCAAAACGAAAAAAATTTCTATGAAAAGAATATAATCAAGTTAAGGTGTTATTGAAAGTTAAGTAATCGAGCTAAAGCTTTTTTACAGGTATGATTGAATTTTATTCGTAAAAGTAATTTTCGATATGATTATATAATTTTTTCATATAATTATATTTTATTTTCATTTATAAAAGTTCATTAATGTTGACCGTAATTAATTATACATAATTTTTATTTTAATTTTTATGTATGATTTTTTAGACAATTCATCTTAAAATCATACAATTTAGTTTGATTGTATTAGTATTTTTGGTTGAAATATTACGGTGTTGTCAATTTTTATTATTAAATATAAATTATTTAGTAATAGTTAAAGTAATTTTTGTTGTAATTAAGTTAATTTTTTGTTCACTTGATGATTGCAAGGAAAAAGTTAGATTTAACTTTGAAGCATTTAAATATTTCAAAGGTATGCAGTTCTTTTTGTAGAAATTTAGTTTAATTTTTGCTTTAAGGCTAGGCAATGATGAATTTAAATGAAATTTTTTATTGTAGAAAAATTTTGATCAATTCAATTGCGTCGTCATCATCATCATCATTATCATCATCGTTATTGAGATTACAAGAGTGTTATATATCATCAAGGGTAATATCTGAGGTAATAAATTATAAATTTTGTTAATGATATATCTAAAATAGCATAAATTATAAATTTTACAAATAATGAATTACTGATTTTTTAAATAGGATACTTAGTTGGAAACACGATCACGGAAAGCATATTTTGAACCACCGAATCCATTAATTGAAGACTATTTAAGAAGAATCAGATTTTACCATGCAGCCTTAGTTAACCGCTGTTAATATGAGGTAGGACTAATACGTGTGTTGGTTGAACAATGGAGGCTTGAGATGCATACATTTCATTTTTCATGCGGTGAATGCACAATCACACTAGAGCATACTGCACTTCAACTGGGTCTACCAATTGATGGGAAGGAGGTAATAGGGAGAAGCCTGTTACACTGGGAGGCTTTATGCAAAAAATTGTTAGGTGTGATCATTCCAAAAAACTTCATTCAGGGCATAACTATCAAAATGACTTGGTTGATAGAAATGTTTCATTATATCCCTGAACATGCAACTAAATGACAACTAGAATCCACTACCCGAGCATATATTTTATGTGTCATTGTTGGAATGTTAATGCTCGATAAATCTAGAAATCAGGTACATTTGATGTAGCTTCCACTTTTGGCAAATTTGAATGAAGTAAGGAAGTATAGTTAGGGTTTCGCATGTTTAGGGTTTTTGTATAGGAAACTCTATCGTGCAACAATTGAGGCAACATATGACATAGGTGGCTGTTTAATGCTGCTATAGTTATAGGAATAGTATTGGGTTCCATTTCTTGCGTCGATAGTTAAAAAATTATGTATATCCCCTTACGTTAAGATAATAAATATAAGTATTATATTTATTCTTCGAGAACTTACATTTGCATGCCGGTTATTCATATTTTACATGTATTTGAATAGATGGTACAGTTTGAAGCAGTTTGGTCACACAATTGATGACATTGAAAGCATTAGAGTCGACTGGATCAAATAGGACATAATACGATAAATTTTGTATTAGTTTGCCTTAAATACATGCATTTTAAAGCTAACTTATTGCATATGATCAGTATTAAGTTTTGTCTATTATTTCACAGTTTCTATGGAGGCCATATATTACAGATAAAATTATGGAATGCCTTCCATCGAAGCCTTAAAAAATAGCCACATTTGGAGAGCAAACACAGCATTCATATATTTTCAGATTGTGGAATGACATCAGTCGGATATGGTCTTATGCCAATTTGGGATGTAACAAATAATCCCCCAACCACCTTTGAACCTTGACGAAGTTCACAGAGTTAATATGTACAGTAATCATGCAGAAAACTAGGCTAAAAGGCATGCAAACTGGATCCAGTTTTGGAGAAAATGTTCTAGACAAATTGTTCAGGGTCCTGAAATTGTGTACAATAATTTCTCATCATCAAATGAATACATCGGATGGTTTTATACTCACGGCTGACCATTTATTTTCCTATCATTGAGACTTTAAGATGTGAGAAGTAGCTAATATTATCGACAAACTTTAAATCTAGACCCTCATATGGAGCTTCATAGGCATATTTGATGGCATGGAATTAGTCGGAGGATGAATTAACCTATTTCAGCAAAGGTTGATGATACCAATGCACCTAGGATATCCTTCAATCATCCTGAACCAGAGTGTGATCTTGGGGTATCATCTAGTCGAGATATTCATTTAGTCATGGTGGGGATGACGATGATAGGTGTTATCAGCCGGAATCGCCCACCAGTAGGTTAGATGCCAACCTTTTTACTTCTATGTCATCTGCAGCACATCTGATAAGCGTATATCAGTTTGGAACTCCCTTGGAGAGTAGTACGCTCCCTAATTTTGGCCTACCACGTGCTACTTCCATGGGTAGTGGGTTAGGATTTTTTGATATGGCGGACATTACTAGGGTTCGAAAATAGCCACATTTGGAGAGCAAACACATCATTAATATATTTTCAGATTGTGGAATGGCACCAGCCGGATATGGTCTTATGCCAATTTGGGATGTAACAAATAATCCCCCAACCACCTTTGAATCTTGATGAAGTTCACAGAGTTAATATGCACAGTAATCATGCAGAAAACTAGGCTAAAAGGCATGCAAACTGGATCCAGTTTTGGAGAAAATATTTTAGACAAATTGTTCAGAGTCTTGAAATACATCGGATGGTTTTATACTCACGGCTGACCATTTATTTTCTTATAGTCGAGACTTTAGGATGTGAGAAGTAGCTAATATTATCAACAAACTTCAAATCTAGACCTTCATATGGAGCTTCACAGGCATATTTGATGGCATGGAATTAGTCGGAGGATGAATCAACCTATTTCAGCAGAGGTTGATGATACCAATGCACCTAAGATATCCTTCAATCATCCTGAACCAGAGTGTGATCTTGGGGTATCATCTAGTCGCAGATATTCATTCAGTCATGGTGGGGATGATGATCATAGGTGTTATCAGCCAGAATCGCCCACCAGTAGGTTAGATGCCAACCTTTTTACTTCTATGTCATCTGCAGCATATCTGAGAAGCGTATATCAATTTGGAACTCCCTTGGAGAGTAGTACGCTCCCTAATTTTGGCCTACCATGTACTACTTTCATCGGTAGTGGGTTAGGATTTTTTGATATGGCGGACATTACTAGGGTTATGAGCGAACATAGGGATTCTATGCTGACTCAATAAGAAACCATTGAAGAAAAAGCACTGACGGTGGAAGTAAGAGCCCAAAGACATCAAACCAGGGGCATACATGGCAATGAAGATGAAAATGTTGAACGAAGAGTATTGCCACCACATAATAGGAGAGCATCGCATTGTTGTTCTACACCGCATGATAGGCGCTCCGTCAATAGATATAAACTTGTATTACTCACTTGAATTATACAGTTTATAGTCTTATAGTTTTATAGTTATGTAGTTTTAGGGTGTTATATAATGCTATAAATTTTATACATTTGTATTGTAAAATTTTTTCATGTTTCTTATGTTGAAAGATAGTTAACAAAAAATATTTTATTATGTATATTATATTGATATAATTTATATTAGAATAATTATGTAGGTAATATGTTCAATGCATTATATCATTATTATTATATTACAATAATTAATAACTATATCTTAAAGATATTTTATAATAGTAATTATATTATTTTCTATAATATGTGTTTCTATTATTTATGTTGCAAGATAAATACGAAAAACTTTAATTACCTTTTAAATAACATTTACATCATGAAATTGAAAGTGATAAATTTTACATATATAAACAATTAATTATACATAATACAATCATAACCTGAAAATTAATGATGTGAACTTTCCCCTAATGTGCTGACTTGATAAGGGTAATTTTTCGATTATGGCCTTCATTTCTATATAGTCTACAATGCTTTGGTTGGCCTCTCTCCCTAAGATCTATTTCATTACGAATTTGACTTGATTTTGGTCGACCTTTGGTATCTCTCCGCATTTTTGGATTAGGGCACAGTTGTGGACCATGATATTTCGGCTAATAAGCTTCATTCCCGACAGGTTGGAACTCATGTCGATAAACATTGTTTATAGTCTCAAGTCTATAAACATCGTCTACATACAGCATGCAATCAATATGGATATGAGCCTAAGCAGCGACAACATGTGAACATGGGTATCTGTGCGCTTGAAACTTCCCACAGTCACAACACCTCTCATTAAGATTTACTTTGTATGTCGAAGCCATAACTCTCTCTTGGGGGTTTTCTAACTCTTCAACCAAGAAAGATTGATTTGTTCATGTAAACTCCCGAACAAGGTGTGAGTTAGCTTTTCTTCAATTTTCTTGCATGGCATTTATGACTGTTTCACAATAGTTGTGCCTGGCTGCCATCATTGCAATCTGCTTGTTCTCGATCACCCTAAATAGTTCTTTTAATCTAAAATATGTGGCTTTCACCAAAGCAGTTATAGGAAGATGATGAGTCCCTTTCAACACCGAATTTATACATTCAACCAAATTTATCGTCATATGTCTATATTGTCTTCCTTCATCATATGATTGTGCCCACTTCTCTCGTGAGATCTTATTGATCTAATCAGCAGATTTTGCATTCTCCATACAAAGGTTTTCATACTACCACTGAAATGGGGTCATCGCAACTCGTACACTGAATAAATAATACGATAATTTTTGGGCTTATTAACAACTGATAGATAACCATTAAAATTGATAAGTTTGTAAGAGAGTAAATAATCATAAATGCAATTACATACCCATATTAACAATTTTTTGAAATAGTTTCTTATTTTCAAACCTCCTCATGAAGTTGGTTGCAATATGTCAAATTTAGTACATAGAATATGCACACGAAGGTTTCCATGCACTACCTGATTCACTGATCACAGGTTTTATGGATTCGTGTCGATCAGATATTAAGCATATCCCAAGTTGTCTACCAATATATCTATGTAAGTTGTTGAGAAAAAATGACCATGCCTCCTTTGTCTCACCCTCTACACTGGCAAAGGCAATTGGTACTATGTTTCGATTACCATCTTGTGCAAGAGCTAATAGTAATATTCCTTTGTATTTTTTCTGTAAGAATGTACCGTCTACTTGGATAATAGGTTTACAAAGGGGAAAGCCTTTAATGCAAGACTTGAATATCCAAAAAAGTTGATGAAAAATATCCATACCTTGGACCATTTGATGACTGTGGTATGCAAGTATAGTTTATAATTCCATTATTATGCCAGGAACAAAATGTTGCATTGTAGCCAACCATTTTCGAAGATCATTGTATGATTTATCCCAATCTCCATAGAGTCGAACAATTGCCTTCTGCTTCACTATTCATGCTTTCCTACAAGAGGTCATGTATCAATACCTATTTTATATCTCGGCAAGCAAAACTGAGACAGAAATGGTCGGATTTGCTTTTACCAAGGACAAAATGCATGAACATATCATGTTGGAATCTAGTTTCATGTGATCTTGTGAAATATGCCCAGATGCACAAGTACGAGGCACATTATACTTTCTAATCTCTCATACTTGTGTCTTCTTCAATAATCTTACCCTTATACTCCAGTTAAAATCGGTGTCATACATGGTACACTGGCCGTGATATTTGATTGGCGACGATTCTACTACTATGTAATATACAGAGTTCTTGATATTGTAGTGCTTTGTAGCAGAAACCATGACCTCTTTTGTTACGAACTGCATCCCCACGCAAAGGTCACTACTAGATGGATTCCGACTTCTAAAAAATTCTAATGTTTGAGCATATTCTGAAAATTCTGCTACATGCATTGCATCTAGATCGAGGGTGCGCAGATGGTGAGGTGGCTCATACTGGTGAAGAAGATCGCTGGCTCTACTAGTAGATGGTAGATGAGAAGCTTTGATATCACCACTGATATTGAGGTATGGATCATGTTGTCATCACTATCATCAGCTTCAACATACTCTTCCAGTTCACTAAAGTCACCAACATCATCATCATGGGTTTCATATGACACTTCAGGATTAGCAGCAAATGAACTTGGCCCTCTATATTCCATTTCAACACCTCTAATTGGAGAGTTTGCTATTATAAAGTTGTTTGGCTCATCATCTTCATAGCTTGGAACTATTGGTGACACAGATGAATAATTAAAAGATTCATACAAATTATTCATCACCACTTGTGCATCTAGAGGAGGTTGACATTCAGGATTCTTAAACGACCAAGATAAATGCACATTTACAGTTGGTATGTATGAAGCTTCAACATCATGATGTACATCCTTAAGGTCGGCATATAACTCAATTACACTGATATTAGAAAATTACTGATGAACATCAAACATGCATCTGACATCATCATCATCTTCAAGTGGGAATAGGAAGCCTATACTTGATATCTGATACTTTGGTTCTGCTTGTAGCTTTGATTTTTGCACTAATTTTTACCTTCAATTCCTCTATTGCAATGATAGTTCTAGGATGGTCACTTTGAAAGGTAACATTTTTTTCATTGTTGACAGTTTTTCCATTAGAATAGACAAGTGCAACAAATCTATTACTCATGTTGGTAAGATGGAAATAACTCTAAACAAAATGCTAATAATTGAAAACTAAGAAACAAAAGAAGAGAATTAAGAAGCATTATCACTAAATTAAGAAAACAACAATAGCAGCCGAGAATGAAAATGACAATAAAAATAACAATGATCAACACATATTTAAATGCAACATAGTTCACAAAATGAAAATGTCTGAATTTCTCCCATTCATTAGGCTAATCTTTGTAGTCTGACATTTACAATTCATGCATTAGTCTCATCAACTAAAGATGATATCAGAAGGAATTTGATTCCCATGCATTAATCTCATCAACTTATTTCATATAAGAAAGAATTGGATTCCCATGCATTGGTCTCATCAACTTTTTTCATATCAGTAAAAATCACCATTCTCATACGTTAATCTCATCAACTTATTTTATATCAGAAAGAATCTGATTCACATGCATTAGTCTTATCAATTTATTTCATATAAGAAGAAATCTGATTGCATGCATAAATCTTATCAATTTATTTTATATCAGAAGGAATCTAATTCCCATACAGTAGTCTCATAAATTTATTTCATATAGAAAAAAATCTTATCATTTTGCATTAGTCTTATCAACTTATTTTATTTCAGAAAAAATTTAATTTTCATATATTAGTTACATACTTTCGAACATAAATAAAATCTAAAACTTATAAACTATAATATGAAATACGAAATCGCCACATGAATTGATGATTTTTCAAAACAAAAAAAAACAAAAAAAATCCCATGCTGGGAAATCGTCATGTTTTATAGAAGGCTCCCTTCGTCCCTCCATCAAGCAAAGGTCACAAGTAAAATACACGTGACTTTAGAGGGATATGACAGAAGTCATATCCTTCTGTAAAGGCTGCAAAGCCTAAATTATAAGGGTTAGGAGTAAGTGGCCCTTATAATTTAACAAAAAAACAAAAAAAAAAACAAAAAAATAAAAAAAATCCCATGTTAGGAAATCGCCATGTGATATCGCGATTTCTAAATTGATTTTCCACATTTCGGTCACCGGATTTGCAATTGATTGCAATTGATGAGAAATCGTCATTTCATTTGTCGATTTCTTATAACAAGTTTAGAAATTCCATATGATTTACGATTTTTCAATTAAAATTTACAATTAAAAAATCGTCATTTCTCAATTAATTTTTAAAATTAACTTAGTTCAATAAATAATATAAAAATAATTTATTTTCGTAAATAAAATTTTTTTTAATATTATTTTAATAAAAAAAGCCCTCCAATGTAAGAGGGCTAACAGCCCAGTATATTTTTAATATCCCTTCATGCTTTCATTCAATAAGGTACTGTAGTGGTTGGATTTAGATGGGAAGACCAAGTATTAAGAGGAATATTGTAATTTTATGCCTTTTCAGTATTGACAAACCAGTTATGCTTTACTGGTAATAGTGGCGAAGCTATAAAGTCAGTCAACACCAAAAACTTATTTTCCGGTGGCTTGACCTGTATTGACGTATCAATTGGGTTGGAAGAAACTGGTAATTTTCCATATGAAGGAAATAAAAGTAATTTAGACCAAAGAGATACGTAGAAGATAGAAATATGGCCAGTTTCTTTGTTGGACATATGAAAGAATATAACCCCAGTTAAAACTAAATTATAAGTGTAATTACTTTTTTATTCATAACAACATTTAATTGTTTTGGTGTTGCTCCTCCAATCAAAGAGGGAAGAAATAATGAAAAATGAAAACAAGAGAAAAGATTAGGCATATTTCCACAAGAAACATCAACCACTACTGATACTATTATTATTAGTATTATTCTACATTAGAGTTTCTTTCACCATGAGAGTGCAAAATATTACCTTAATTTTATCTAATCTCTTATCATTTGTCTTTTATTCGGAGCACTGCTTGACAGCAAAACCAATCGTATATGCTGTCACGCCAGTAGATACAGTAATTAAGCAACATTTAACACTTAGGAGATGGAACTTTACAAGTGGTACCAACCCTTTTAGCGTTGGGATTGTCAACAAACTGTTTAAGAGCTGGATTCTTAAGGTACCCACAAAGGCATGGCTGCTGCGCCTTCAGCTTGCTGCAACAAGTGGTTGATGGAGGCGCCGACGACGTGAACGCCGGGAGGCAGGAGCTAAGCTCCGACGGGTCGCATGTCACTGCCTCCGCCGTGCGAGTTTCACCTGAAAACAGCAGCACCAACAGCGTCACCACACACAAGGCAACAAAGGAAAGCATCTTCATTTTTTTCCCCTACACAAAGTGCTAATACTTGTGACAAAAAAAAAGTAGTATTTGATTCATTTTGGGCATGAGCTATGGCACAATTTATAGGAGTTGGGATGGTAACCACTGAGACTTTACACCATGATTTACGGTGTCATACTGTTATGAGTCAACTCCCTTTGAGGTTTAAACTTTGAGAAAGTGAAGCTTTGTGGAATTGAAGAGAGTTGATTTGAAATTGATCCCACCCTTCAGGAATTTTAAGGTAAATGGGCATTGTTAAAACTGTGGCACCTGTCTTTTTTGGTGTAAGAAACCAGAACGTTCACACGAAATTAAAATTATTGGTCTTTGTCTACGATAAATTATCAAAAAAATACAAAAGTTCGTGTTGTTAAAATATTAAATTGGTCGATAATTTATTAAAGATTTAATGATATTTTATCATAACTATACGAAATGTTTTGTTTATTGACGTAATTGTGATGTATTTTATTATATTCACACTATAAAAAAATGCTTATATAAAAAAATTAAATTTAAAATAATTTAAAATTTAAAGACTTGAATGCAATATTATCTGAATCGAAAACAAATTAAACCCAAATAAATCACCTCCATATGCCCAAAACTACCCAATTGCCTGCTTTAATGATAACCAACTACACCTCCCAGATAATGTCATATTCAGTAGCTATAGCTCAAGCATTGGATGTGTTCAATCTGGCTTTATCTAGGTCTACGATAAAATTTTAATAATTCAACCGAATTTAGTCTAATTTGGATATTATTTAGATAAAAATTTTTATTTAATTTAATTATAAATATATATACATATTGATGTGAAATATTTTTTTAAATATTTTAACATATTTTAAATAAAATATAAATTTTTAACTTAAATCAAGTTGAATTTGAAAAAATATATTTGAATCCGACCGAATCAGATATAAACACCAATACGTTACCGTTTAGGCTCAATTTGAATGGGTAATGAGAGCGGGGACGATGGCAATGAGATTATATACGATAAAAGTAAGATAAAAATTAGTAGTGAAATATATATTTAGATTAAAAAATGATATCTGAGGGAAGAAAATTATCGATAAGGGCAATAAATTAAATTGTAAATATAAAAAATAAATAATACAAAATTATATAAATAAAAAAGTAAATTCAAATTATATTTATTTTAAATAATAATTAAAAATTAGTAAAATTACATTTTTATTAAAAGTAAATGATTTTAATAATTAAGATTATATTTTATATTGAACAATGAAATATATATTAAAATTAAATATATATTAAATAATAATTAAAAATTATTAAAACTATATATATTTAGAAATAAAATAATAAATATAAAAGAATTTAAGCAAATAAATAATCAAAATGAAAAAAGTAGTGACGGTAAAAGACGATTGTTGGTGTCGCTTCTATGGAAAAGTTAGCATTGGTTGAAATTTCTGGGGCTTTTCTTCATTTTTCTCTATTTTGCTATAGAATCTTTGATTTCCTCTTCGGGTTCTTAATAGATTTTATTTTCTTCTCTTATTTTTCAACCTTTAGACTTT
>JBBYHO010000005.1:4296126-4312503 GCA_038382025.1 Adansonia gregorii
ATCCTATAGGGATGCATCATTTCTTTCTTTAATTGTTTCACCAAGATTCATGGCATTTAGGTGAATTTTAGCATCAAGTGTCCATCGCAAATAGTTTTTATCCGATATATCAAAGGCAACAAACTTAAGCTTGTAAGGTTTAACATCGTAAAACTAATAGATAACAAAGGAAATCAGAATACAATTATGTGAACATATATGATGACATAAAGGATAATTAATAAATATATGCAATATATAATGGAACTTGATATTTTAATTAAATGAAATCAAATGATAATTGGTAGAAATTATAAACACAAATTATTCAATTAAAATTTGTGATCTTTTCATGAGACTAATATATTCATATAGATTAATCTTCTTTAGAAGATTAAAATAATATAAATTTGTCATTTTTAGATGACAACTAACAAAACCCCTTGAAAAATCAAAACAAATTCCTAACCTCTACTAGAGGTAAATATAATCTTATGAGGAGATTAAGTATAAAATTATCATCTCTTTGGAAGTTAAATATAGTAAAAATTATAATCTCTTCAAAAGTTTAAATATATATGTTTTGTCATCAAGAATAAAGAAAAACTAATATAAAATAACTTTAAATTTATATACAATGAAAAGACAAAATTGTACCTTCATTTGATAGAACTTTGTCATGATAATGTGTTGTAAATCAAATAAAGATAGCAAAAGAAATTAAGAAGAATAAAGAAATACGAAGCTTAATGAGCTAGCTCTTCATGAACTAGTTAATTTTTTCAATCTTCAATAAGTCATCCACCCATTTATTGTTTTCACAACAACCAAAATTTCACTTTTTCTTTCATTTTAATCTTTTTGCTTCACTTTCTAACTCTTGAATTCTTTGTCTTTAGAACTATAAATGAACAATACGTTCGATGAACTATTTGTGAATTGTTTAGTTTCTACTCGGCTATGTTTGCTTATCAAGCTAAATAAACAATTATAAGTAAAATTTTTTTATTCATTTATTAATGAATAAGTTCGAACAAAGTGTTTAGTTCTTTTATATTCACAGCCAAGCTTATTATAATTTATTTAAAACTCATTTACCGTTCGATTATATTTTAAATAATATTATATTCTCCTATTTATAATAATATTTTATTTTATTTTGTTAATCTACATTGAAAATAAAACATATTAAAAGAAAAATAAAAACTACCCAACTCTTATTTATTTATTTTTAACTTTCATACCATTTTCTTCCCATCCTTTTCGCACCGAGTGGCCCCCTTTTTTTGTTTCAAAATCATTATTTTCAATTCTCCCTTCCCAACTCCCATGTTTTCAACGTGCAAGTTATTTCAAAATCAGCACTTTCCCATCTCCAACTTCGAACCCAGAGATCGACTCTTGTGACATGGCTTTTCACTGTCGCTTGCCCGAGAAGGTTGCTCATCTAGTCCAATGGATCCATTGTTTATGCAGAAGTGTGATGCGACCGAATAACTTTTAGTAATATTAGTAAAGCATAGGTTGGGGAAAACTCCAAAATTTGATTAAGATATACATTTTACGCTTCTCCATGTAATTGTCTAGAGCTTTACTTTGTTCAGATCTGTCTGTTGCCTATGTTTTTATCTATGTGTATGTATGATCTGAATAGATTCCTTCCATTTTTCAAGTGTTTGTTTGAATTTTTATTAGATATGAGATGTTTAGGTTGTCATTTTTCATCCTTGTTTTATCTTCTATTAGGCTTTGTATCATATCAGATCTAGAAAAATCATTGTTGGATTTTTAAGATGTAACTGGTTTTTTTCTTCAGATCTGGAGTAACTTTCTTGTTTTAGTTTGGAAAATTAAAGCATTTTGATAGTTATTTCCTTATTATCTCTTTGATAAAAATGTTTTTTAGTTTGTTGATTTATTGTTTACGAACACATTTAATTATATGTTTATTTAATATTTATGAATATATTTAATTATAAATTTATAAATATATTCGTTTAATATATATAAATAAAGTTATTTAATTTCAAACTCAAACTAAACTCAAACACACTCACTAATAAAAGAACCAAATTCAAATATAATATTAAAATTTTTTTACTAAGTTCAAAAATAAATAAAAGAACACCAACTGAGGCTCGTTCCTTCGAGCCTGGCTCATTTACCATTTACGCTCTGGCTGCTCTCTAACTTTTCTCAAAAACACCATCGCCTAGCTCTAAGTAACCCACAATTCAATCCACGTGCACCACTGTGTGCCGTCGTCAAGAATAATCAAAGAAAAACCAGAAAACCCAATACCCACATTTTGATCACCTAAAAGCTAAAACTATCGTTGGAAAGTTTTTACATTGAATTTTTTGGTCATCGAGAAATTCAAAGTTTACCTAGAAACTCACTTTCTTGAATCCGATTTCCACAAAACTAAGCCTGGATTTGGCTAGTTGAAGTAGAAACCCAAAAATTTTCCAAAGCCTCTTCTTTTGTTTTCTATGATTGTGTTGCTAATGTGCTTGGATTGTTGTGTTTGTTAATTGCTTCGTGATTCCCCTTATTGTCCTAGATTGCGTTCAGTTAGTGTTACTTAAATGGTTTTTTAGGTAAATTTTATCTAATCCCAGTGTTACTTTACTTTCGAGAGATTTGAAATTAAATTTTAATTTGGTCAGCTATCCTAATCATTTCAATATAAAAAAAAATGATAGTTGAATTAAATTTTGGATAGTTTTAATTTCTTGCTTTCAGTTATATGGTTTCCAATCTCACCGAAGACGAAAGAGAAAGAAAACATGTAAGAGGGAAAGGAAAAGAGAAGAAAAAGCGCAAAATAAAATAATAATTCATTAAAATATATTAAAATAAAAGATAAATAAATCAAAAGAACAAAAATAAAAGAAAAAGTGGGTCAACTTTCAAAAAGCCTGGTATGTCATAGTCACCGCTGGGGGCTCGAAAGTCCAGAGTCATGTCAAACCCAAAACAACATCGGCTTAAAAGTACATGCAAGTAAATATGCCCTGAGCCAATCAGCTAGGGGCATACAATTGCAAATCATTAGTGTACCTTAATGATACACGGTTTTTTTTAATGTTAGTTTTATGATTAACAATCATAAAATTATTAGTCGGACAAAGCTCGTGAAATATATAAGATTTTATAAAAAAATTATAAAAAATTATAATTATACAAATTTTATACATCAAAGTTTTGTTTATAAAATTATTTACATGCATTATATGATAACGGTGCATTAGTAATATTCAAAGATTAACTTGTGTTATGCCTCTTACTTATGGAGCAACCAACAATTCTCATAGTTTAAAGTATAATAGATATTTGGGATGACCTATAGTGCTTGTTTTGTAGAAATAAGTTCATATACCATGTGAGAACTTTATTTGGTATTAATTACTTAGGTGTCTATGAAAATTTTCTCACATGCTAATTGTGTAGTTAGTCTGCAAACTTATGATGCTAAGTAATCTTGTACAAGGAGTGTTATACTTCAATTTATCTAAGATGAGTCACAATAAAGGATGCCAAAGGTAGAGTATTTTGGGTATGAAATAAACTATGAAGATGGATGAGTGATTTAGAGAGAATTCACCAATTCTACTGACATTGAAGATGTATCCTGTATGGTCTTGGCTATGGTAATAGGAATAGTCCTTAGCCAAAGCTTGATAAATTTAAAAGAAATTATTTTTCTAAATTCATATCATTAACCCTGATTTACATGAACTAATATGGATTGAAGCATGAGTAGATATTGCACCATGCTCAAGCTCAATACAAGATATTTTGGTGAAAGGACCATATTAAACTGATAGGCTAGTCATTAAAAGGTTTTGATGAGGTTGCTTTGACTCTTAATAGTTGGGTGGTCATAATGGGTTGCTAGATCCTACTCTTAATCTATAACGTGATTAATGAGATTAATTATGTTCATTGTTAAAGGGACTTGACACATGCTAGGACGGATTAATTGGATTAAAACCTAGATCTAATTAAGTCAATTAAATAAAAAGTAAATTATGGATGAGTTAATTGAATTAGTTCAACTAAGATTTAAGACATAAATTAGATTTAAAAAATCTAACTAGAGATGTCACAATACAACAAGAAAGTGAAAAATGTCTTATCAAAATAATGTTTAATTATAGACATGTCACTAAGGTCATTTTAATCTTGAGCCAGATAATTATTTTCTGTAAATTAAATAATTATATGATAATTATTTAATTAGATTTACATAAAGTAAAATGGTTTTACTTAAGAAAAAGTTTAATCAGAATTAAATTTTTAGCATGTAAATCTCACCTTGGCCAAAGCCCTAATTAGGTAGTCTAATGGCTTTATTTTGAACAAACCCCAATGAAACAGAGACCAGTGGGTTGGTCAAAATTATTAAGGCTTATTTGGTGTTCTATTGGACCAAGATATTAATTAGTTAATGGTTTGACCTAGACCTGCTCATGGGCCAGATCGGGCTAAATTCGAGCCGGGCTTGAGCATGGTATTGATATTAAATATGCTTGCCCAAGCTTGACCCGACCAAAAATATGGGTCTCAAATTTTGCCCAAGCCTACCTATATTTGTAAATAGATATTCCAAGCCCGTTTACGCTTGCCCATATTATATTTTTTTCATAATTTATATTTTAAAAAATATTTTTTAAAAATTTAATCTTGATTAATTTAATAATTTTCTCATATTAAGTTTATAAATATAAATAATTTAACTTAGTTTTTAAAGTTTACACTATAATATTCTATATATGTATTGTTTATATAACAAAAATTAAATAATACATAAAACATAAAATAAATATATATAATGCAATAGTAAAATAGGTTGGGCCAAATCGAACTCAGGTTTTGAAAGTTAGACCCAAGGTTCGACCTATTTTTTAATCTGGCCTAATTTTTTTTTTTATCCAAGCCTATTTTTTGGGCCTAATATGGTTGTCCAAACCCTCCCAAATATCAGGCGGACTTGCAGGCTTGGGTAGGTAACCCGACCCTTGAGTAGGTATAATTTGACCCAATCTTGAAAAGTTAAGGTAAGAATTATAACTAGCCTTGGAGTGTTTTTAATCGGACTACGTCTCTAGTGAATCAAACTAAAGTGTGCTAGCCTTGAAATCAAGAATCATTCTTAATCTTGTTAAGAGAGAAAACTAATAGCTTTACTTTTTGTTTAAGATCTCAAGATCTTTTAGCTAAAGAAATCCTAAACCTTGAGACGGTTCCCGTTGCTGTCTGTGGATTGCCATTGAAAGCATTATACTTGAAATGCTCATGATCTCAGAGGACCTTGAATGTGAACTTTCTTGGTGGATCTTTTTGTAGGAATCTTTTTCACAAAGTTACAAGTCTTTGAAGGGGTATGATTTTGATTCTTGAAGAGTATTATAAATTTTTGTGATCACATGTAAACACGATTCAGAGATTGTGATGACATTAGACTAGTTTTTCTTATAGTATTTTTCAATTGGAAATTATGTCCTGTAAGTCTTTTTTTTTTAATTTCAATAAAGATGTAACATTTATTAAGCACAAGTCAGATGTGCGAATTATATTCCCTTTAGTTCAAAATCATGTTTAAATTTGATTTCACTTGAGACTTAAAAATCAAATCAAAATCGTGGATAAAATTAGGTGCCTAAACTTATTTTTATTTTGTTTCCTTATTTTTTTGAGCAAGTTTTTTTTATTATTTTCTTTATTCCTTTATTTGTTTCTAGAAAAATTGAGATCGAAAAAAATGTAAATGAAAAAAAAATCATAAGTAAAATGAGTTCTTTCTTAATTTGAAAAATGGATTTCAAAGACCAGATCTAAGGTTAAGATGATTACTTAATGGATTAAAATTATAATTTGATAAGATAAAAGTTTAAAACAGAAAAATCTAAAACTCTTTACACAAACATTATTATAAAAGGAACTTATAAGCCAAAAGATAAAAAACAAAAAGCAACATAATCAAGCAATAATAGTACTATTAAAGTATGCCCTAAAGCCAATCACGGTAGGATTATATAATCAATAAAGCATATTAATCACTTAATAAAATGAATGATAAAGGTTTTCACTCTCAATTAGCCAACAAAATAGAAAGTTAGCATAAGCTAATTGGATAAAGACCATGAAATACAAGGGCCTTTCAAAGGAATTATAAAGTTATAATTATGAGATCCTTATGTATCAAATTCATATTCCTAAACTAGTTTTTGGTCATTTTATCGTCGAGATGAGGCATCGAAAATGCTAAAAAGTGGTATATGTTAAGCTTCTTTACTTAAGATCTCATAAATTGAATTACAGAGAAACTTAGGGATAACACATAAATGCTTGCTATGAGAACGAGTTTATTGAACATGGCTTATTGTGAGAACTCTCTTTGATAGCTTACTCAAGCTTCTATGAAAACGTTCTCATGTGTATACTATGTAAAGTAGTCCTTTGGCTTATGGTGATAGGTTATCTTGTATTTATTCAAATAAGTCATAAGAAGTAATGCCTATTGTAGGGCAATTTTGGGTGTGACATGAACCATTTAAAGATAAATAAGTAACCTAGAGAGAATTCACTACTCCATATGATAATAAGGAGACATAACTCATTTGCAATAGGCTTAAGTTAACTAATTAAATCATTAGCTAGATCAAGATAAATTTAAGAGAAGTGAGTTCTTAAATTCCTAAACTTAACTATATATAAATATGTACAATAAGAACTAAAATGGTTAGCTTTCATGAGCAGGCATTACACCATGCTCATAGTATTTTGAGGTCGAGAATGATAATGGATATAAAAAATTAGATATCTACCACTATTCTATTCATTTTTTCAAATTTGAGTAATTTACGAATTCAGATATTAGTTTACTATTATAGTAGATTCAAAGTTGATTCAGATTTGAACTCTTGGATATATGTTATCCAACTATGTTGATTTTGGTTCAAATAGTGTTAGATATCTTAATCTTATTTATTTATACAGATAATAGTTCTTGATATCTAAATTTGATAACATTCTACATATTTAATTCTTGTTAAATTTTATATTTTATTTTGTAAAAGATTGATTTAGTAAATTTGGATATTTATTGGATTTCGATATTCATGTCTCTTTAAATCAATGCAAATTCAAATCATAAAAGAATTCAGATTTCGGATAAATTAAGCAAATTTAGATTCAGATATTTAAAAGATTACAAATATTTGATTAGCTATTGTGCCTCTTTGGGATATATGGTGGGAAAGCCAAATTATATTGATAGAATGAACATTGAAAGGTTATGTCGAGACTACCTTGACTTAGGAGTGTTCATTATTCAGTTTATTTTGGTCGGTTAATAGGTTAAACAAAAAAATTTCGGTTAAGTTATTGGTTAAATAAATTAAAAAATTTTGATTATCGATTAACTCAATTCAGTTATCAAAATTAATCAAATTAACCTAATTATCCAAATTATATATAATTTGATAGTTTTAATATTTATTTGATTTTTTGAGTTTTATATATTTTACTTTTTTACATTTTTATAGATGTACTTATATTTAGCATTTGAATATTTATTCAATGATTATACCTATTTGAAAAATAAAAAATAAAAAATAATATTTTAAATTGTAAACAATTAAAATTATGTTAATTTGGTTAACTAACCGAATTAATCGAAATAATTTTAGTTGGTTAATATGGTTTTCTTCTAATTTCATCATTTAACTATTAAAAAAATAAAAAAAATCAATTAATTTAGTTAATAAATTTTTGGTCGATCGATTAACTGAACCGACTAATTGAACACCTTGCATTGACTTTCCAATATGGGTAATGATGATGGTTGATATGAATATAAATTATCCTTTTTTATATTTGGATTATAATTTATAGATGTTGCTAACATATTGAAAACTTAATAGGTCATAAATAATAAGATGAGTTTAAGGAATTAAATTGGAATGGGCCTAATTGATTAAAATCAAAATTTATCAATGAGGGCTTAATTGAATGGTTTAATTAAAGGGAAGAACCTAAGAGAAAATAACATAAGAGTTGTATTATAGCCCTAAGTAAATCCTAATGATTATCATCCTCTATATAATGTAGCGATGGCAATTGAACGAAGTAAGAGAGAGGATTGCTTTATTCATCTCCATTCCACTATGGATGTTAAAAACATCTACTCCCATAGATATTGGTTACATCCATTATCATTATACGGTGTTTGACTCTACTTTTTTACTAATAATTTTTAATTTAATGTTGCAAAAAGAAGTATTATAATTTATTCATTAAAACATAATTTTAGTATATATAATTTTTTAATACGTAATTTACATATATGTATAAAGTCTATGTGAACATATCACCTACAATTATTGTAATATAATTAACTAATCAAAATTTTAAATTATATAAGGCCCATGAAAACATTATGTAAAACTTATGATTTTAAGTGATAAACTTTACATAATTCAATATCGTGATTGGATAATTGCAAAATTATAAAAAATATAATTGTAAGTGATGTGCTCTTATTATACAAATAATTTTAGTATATATATATATCTAATACATGTATTAAAAATGTAAAAAGAATAGATAGAATATTTGAAAGGATAAAAGAGTAATTTTAAAACATAGAGGGAAGCAAGCATTTACTAAGATTATCTTGCTCCAACCCAAATTCACTTTTCAAAAAATAAACCTCCTAATTCAGCGTGGATTACTGCACAATCCATGAAACAAAATTGGGTTTAGCCGTCCCTAGGACAAAGTTTACCCAGTCACCTTATAACTAAACCTTAGCTACAGAGTCCCCCTTGATTTGTTTCATCCTTTTTGCCACGTAGTGGATAGCTAGGGAGAAAAAGTTTTTGCCTTGAGATCATTTGGATTAGATTGAAAACAAAAGAAATCTTGATCGTTTCTTTTTGTGTTACACCTTACCTCGGTGGCGAAAATTTGTTTTTCTTCTTTCTCCGGCTTATGAAGCAGTCGACCATGGTTTCTTGCAGCGGTGAGGTTCATGAAACTCAAACTACTAGCATGGACTTCGACAAACATTCCATTCATACTTCGAGAAGGTTTTAATGTTCATCTGTGTAGATCACCATTGGAAGCCAAACACTTGAATGGTTTTGATGTATCATGAATCTTCTTGGTGTTCAAGAATACATGGACTAAACTTTAATTCTTTGATTCTTTAAGTTTTCAGTCACATTTTTTATTAAATTGTTTATCGTTTGAGTATGAGGTCAAATCCAACAACAATAGCTGAAATGTAAAGACAGAAAGCAAAACAAGAGGGTCAAAAGCGGAAAAAAATTCTTGAAAATCTTGAGAGTTCAGGTTTTTTTTATTGTGTGCGTTTTTAGATTTTTCAGTGAAGTGTGAAGTTTTTGATGACCAACTGAACATTTTGGCCACCGATTTTTGAGTTTGAAGGCTTTTTCTGGAAATATTGAATTTCCTAATAACCAATTTCTAGAATTTGCAAAGAGAGGTGAGAACAACGATGGGTGTTTCCAGTAAGTTAGAGAGCGACAAAGAAAGAGAGAAAGAGGGAAGAGGGAAGAGAGAGAAGTAAGAGGTAAAGAAATGAGCAAAACGTTTATATTGTAATCAGGCGTGTTGAATCAGCGTGGTTTTGCGCTTTCATCTTGTTTGTCATGTTTTCCTTCTAAGTATGTTATATATAGTATATTTTATATATATATATATATATATATTTTTTGTTTATTCATTTTATAAATATTTGTTTTATTCATTTTTATTCTATTTATTTATTTTAGTAAATCATTTTATTGATATACTTTGAATAGGTATTTAGATCAAAGTAGTAAGTATCGTATTGATGGATGTATCATTTTTATTTTAGTACGTGTATATATCGGTGTGTTTTGATATATCGTTTCGTTCTTATCAAAGTTTGAATATTTTTAATTTATATATATATAATATTTTAAAATATGAAATAAATGAGATTAAATAAATTTTATACATTAAATAATCATCAATTATATATAAGGTTATAGAAAACTTATTCATATATAATAAATTCAAAATCAATCAAATAGTACGATTGAAATTTTTTAATGATCATTAAATTTACAAATAATTATGTTAATATTCATCAAATTTATGAATAATTATATATAATATTCATCAGATTTAAAATTAATATCGAATTAACTTTTTTTACAAGCTAATATTGTATATCAATCGACACAGTTATTTTCAGTTGATACTGCCAGAACAGATTAGTACCTACTAGTATAGCCAGAACAGACCGAAGCAAAATTAACTATTACAATACCGTTACATGTCAAACCAGTACACACCAACTGATATGGCTGCTATCGTATGCTACCAATAACACTAATTTAGATTAAGGTTTTAATTCATAATTGTCAGATAAAATTAAAAATAAAATGTAAAAGAAGAGTTTAACGTGTAAATAAAAGGAAAAGTGTTATTAAAAAAAGGAAGAGAAAGCTCGTTGCAGTGACATGGCTTTGAAGTAAGAAGACTAGCAGATCTTAAGCATCAAGTGATACTTAACACTAGAAGAGATTTGTGTCCATTTCGATATTGTGCAGAGGGGCTTGTGAATTTCTCCCATTTGCTTAAAAAGTGGATTTGCTATTGGCCGCTATAGAGGCAGGAAATGACCAACCAATGCCTTCTCTTAAAAAAAGTAATTTGATTCATTTTATAAATGCCATACTTTAACACCGCCACAATTGTCTATAATGAGAAAAAAAATAATTTAATTCTTCGTGTGATTATTGTCCAAGAAATCAAGGCATAATTTTGCGTAATTAAAAAGATACTATTTAGCAAGCATATTAACTTTCCAAATCGCTAATTTATAACACAATTTGTTTTTTTCTTTAATAAGATCGAATATTTATTATTTTTTGTATAGTTTCGTATTTATCTATCAAATTGAATGTTACTTTAATCTTTTTTCAACTTCTACACTTAGATCCATCTTGAGGATTATTAATCATTCATATTTTTTGCAAGTGAGGAAACATATTGAAACTTAAATATAATAATTAAATCATTTTTATCGGTTTAAGCTATTAGACTAATTGGTCACCCTATTGGATATTGGCCAACCTTGATAATTAATACAATGCAATTGTGATTAATGAAGAAAGAAATCCATAACTTTTAAATTGGTTGCCTTAAAATCAAATAAGTAATATATTATTTACGTAAAGTTGTAAAAATAAAAGAAAAAAAATAAAACTTCATTATGTTTGGATTGAAGGAAGGTGAAGGAAAGAAAAACAAGGAAAACAAGAGAAAACCTTCCCCTTTTTTGGTTATTATTTTAATTAAAATATGAGAAAGAGAAAGGTGCTGAACTCTTCTCCCTTTTTCTCAATAGCTATATAATTTTTAATTACCCCAAGTTAGGGTAAACACCTGCTGGGAAATGAAAGAACTAAAATTTTTAAATTTAAAATGACTTATTATCATTGTTTTTTTTTAAAAAATAGTTTTGGAAGAATATCATTGTAATTTTCAAGCTTATTCATTGATTTAACATCTAAATCTCATGCAACTAGACCTGCTCGTGGGTCGGGCCGAACTTGAGCATGGTATTAACATTAAATATGCTTGCTCAAGCTCGGTCCAGCCCGAAATATAGGCATCAAATTTTGCCCAAGCCCGCCCATATTTGTAAATAGATAGTCCAAGCCCGTTTAAGCCAACCCATATTATATTTTTTAAAATTTATTTTTTATTAATTTAATAATTTTTTATTAAGTTTATAAATATAAATAATTTAACTTAGCTTTTAAAGTTTACACTATAATATTTTATATATGTATTGTTTATATGATAAAAATTACATAATACATAAAATATAAAATAAATATAATATAATATAATAGTAAATCGGGTCAGGCCGGGCTCGGGCTTTGAAAGTCGAACCCAAGGCTCGGCCTATTTTTTAATCGGGCCTTTTTTTATCTAGGCCCATTTTTAGAGCCTATTATAGTTGTTCAAACCTTCACAAATTTCAGACGGACCTTCGAGCTTGGGCGGGTAGCCCGGCTCTTGAGCAGGTCTACATACAACTCATTCAATAACATTTTTTTATTGATAACTTTATTTCTACAATATTTTTTAATTTATGTTTAGGTCTTACTTTTTCATTTTGTATTATTATTTCAAAAATTCTAAAAAAAAAAAAAAGAAAATGAAAAAACATGTACAATTGTAAGAAAAAAATTCTAAAAAAAAAAAAGAAAATGAAAAAACATGTACAATTGTAAGAAAATGCTGAAACTTCATAGATTTATATTTAATTTTATCATTATAAAAAAATATTTAAGTTATTGATTCCTCGTTAGGGGATCAATATTGAAAGAAATATATTTTATATATAAATAATTTCAAACTTACAATGTTTTATGGATTAATTGTAAAAATTTATTATCTTTAATTGAAAATTTTTATTTTCTTTAACTCACAAAATTTACTTAAAATAATTAATCTCAAGATTATTCAAAAAATAAATAAAACATTTTATTTAAGAATGATAAATTGAATCAATAATATAGTATATCCTCTCGTTTTCTTTCCACTACTTAATTAAACAAAAGATTTTCATAGTTCTTTACTTAATTTTCTTTACTGAATTTTGCTATCCAAATAAGGACATGGAGTATCATTTTCTTCTCTTTAAAAATTTTCATTTCATTTTACTTTTCTTTCCTTTCATTTAGTAAGTTAAATCCAAACATAGTTTTTAGAGTTGAATAGTGGTAGTGGTTGTTGATTATACAATAAGATATTAGGCAATATATCTTGATTGATGAGGGGACCATGGTTAGTTAAAGTTGTGAAATAGAAGCAACAATCACACACAACAAAAAAATAATAATTATTAACCTTACTTAAAAATGACTTTGGAAAAAGCAGCTCTTAATCTTAGCTAACTCAATGATAGTAAACAAATAAGGAAAGAAAAATCTCTCATAAGTCATAACCACTTCCCCTTCCCATCTCTGCTCCAACTCACATTCTTTCATACCACGCTAAAACATGCCCCCCAACCAAACACTTTTTCCCTCACTCATTTCTCTAACATAATTCCCATATAAAATGTCTATATTTTATCCCCATTTTCTCATCTTTTCTTTCTTCTACGGCAACTATTTCACAATTCTTTTATGTTTAAGACTGTTAGGGTTTTTTAAGGTTCTTTCTTTATTGGGAAGCAAATTTCCTCTCCTTTTTCAAGGGATTTTCAAGTGTTCCTCCTTCTAAATTGGAAAAATCTTAGGTACAAATTTTGGGTTTTCCTTTAGAAATCCAAACATTATAATATATAATTGATCTTTGCTTTAATACTTGCAAACATAGAATTTTTTACTTCATTTTAGTTTTGAGGAAATGAGAATTATTAACATTTTATTCATTTTTCTCTTGTGTCTAAAATCTTATGGTCTATTTTTTCTTCTACTTTGATGCTTGTTTTTGCTTTTACCTAGTGCAACAAGATATTCATCGATGGAGAAAGCAACATCTCTTTCTTCTGATCAAAAGACCGACTTCTCCGCCACAGCCACCTCGTTCGCCACCATGGACAACCAAAACTGTGTATCACCATCCCCATCTCCATTTCAAACCAACCACCAATATGGCCATCAAGATATAGCCGCCGACTTCTCTTCAATGCAAAACTTCATTTTCCCACCTAAATCTCTTCTCCCTCAGTCCCTTTCCCTCACGCCTTCCTCTTGCTCTTGCTCTTCCTCGGATGATCCACACTTTAATCTCAAGCTCACATCTGACGCCATAGCCACCGAACACCGCCTCAACCAGGCTCGTCTCATCCTTGAATATCAGCAACTTTGCGACCACCATGACCTTTGCTTTGGTCGCCTCCAAGCTCTCATTAGAGACATTGAAACGCTGCGTAGAGAAAATAGCGATCTTCAGGTGGCCAACACTAAGTTGATCAAGCTATTGAGCCTGTCGTCCCAGGCGGCCATGAATAACCGAAACCTGCAACGCGAAGAACCGCAGGATTTGAACATGAAAAGGTGGGAGAGGAGGAATAACAACGCGCAGAGGACTTCGCTGCCGAAGAGCGTTTCGGTTAGGTCTAGTAGTTATGTTAAGGTCAACCAACAGCAAGGTTCCAGCAATCAACAGCGAGTCGATAATCCATCGGTAAGTTACTCTTTTTCCATTTTCTGCGAGCGAGAGAGAGAAATTATCCATTAACAAACTCACAAAACGAGTTCGGAAAATTAGTTTAAGAATATTTTAAAAAATGATAAATTAGAAAATAAGTGAGTAATTATTTTTTTACAAAAAATATCTTTGTCGTAGTTATTATTTAAAATTAAAAACCCTAAATATTTTTAATTTTATTTTATGATTATATCTTAAATTTGATTCTTTTGTGATTTTGTTACTGAGATAGTGTTACTAATTAGTTCCTAATATCAATTCAGTCAATCACATTAGTGTATGATAGAGTTTGAGACATTATGGGTGATTTAAAAAAATAATTTTTTTATAAGATATGGGTAGCTTTTTTATATAAAAATGAGTAGTTTTTTTTTTAAATACACCACAAAAATTTAAAAGAATTAAGGACAATTAATAATTATTTTAAAAAATTAATAATCATCTTTAAATTTTTAGAGACGAAAATTATCGTTAAAAGTTATCTTCTAAAACTGTGCCTTTTAAAAGTTTGACTGGCAATATTCGTCTCTAATATTACTAAATTAGGGATAATTGTTGTCTTAAACACAGCTAAAATCAAAATAAAAAAGATTTTTTTAATCATTCACTTATCTCATCTCTAAAAATATCTTATTTTGTAATAATTTTTTAGTAATTATTTTATTAAAAATTATTATACGATAATAATATCCTAAAGTTATATTCATTAATATAAATTCTATTTGATGTTTTAGTAAAATAGTAATTTTATCAACTAAATTGATGTAACATAACTCGTGACACCAATTCAATTAGTCGCTTTTTAAAAATATAGATATAAACATACATATGAAAATTATTTGATTTCTAGTTTAATGTTTAGATAAATTAGTAGAATAATATATATCATTATGTATATTAAAAAAATTTAAAATTTTGACATGTGATAAATTTTTAATGGCAATTATTAAGTTAAGAATTCTCAAAAAACGAAATATATATATATATATATATATATACACACGCTTTTATTACCTTTAAGTTTGTTTTTAGTCATATTGGTGATTTTTCTATTTTCCTATTGCACGTTAATAATAAATTGTTAATTGAAAGTCAAGAGACATAAAATATATATTTTTTCAAAAAAATGTTATTATAACCTACTACAAAAGGGTATTTATACACATATTTATAGTTGCACATTAAAAAGGTATCGGTACACTCTTAAATCTGTTGATGGATTGGACCTGAGTAAAATTTTTCAAATTTAGCTTGGATCTAGTTTGATCCATGAAACTATTTTATTATACAATTATATTTTACTTTTGTATTTAAAATTATAAAATATAAAAATATTTTAACTTTTAAAAGTATTATTTTATATCAAACAAACTTAAATGGTCAAATTGAGTCGAATCTTGGGCAACTTGTAAAAGCTGTTAATCAGATAACTCGATTTATGGTTATAAACTTATAGCACATTCTCATTTAAACTTATCCAATAATTAAGCTATTAGCAAAGCCTAGAAGGCTCGGCCGAACATCAAATTGGATCAAGCTTCAAAAATGATATTTATAATCCAAATTGATCCAACTTAGTTCATATTATTATTTAATGAAATAAAATTATATTCAAATTTAGATATAAAAATTTATAAATATTTTAATACATTTTAAATTGTAAAATAAACTTTTAAAAGCTTTGGGCAAGTAAATTCTTACTATTCAATTCTTGTCGGCTCATGGATAGTTTTTCTCTCAATCTCTAGAAAAATATTCCTTTAAAAAAAAAATAAGAAACTTAAGTAAAACGTTTCATGTGTTTTTAACTAACATAACTCTAAAACAGAAAAATAAATAAGTTTATTGTTATATTATGAAGACAAAATTAGAAAGGACGTACCTTATGTTTGTTTTCTAATGATGGTGTATCTTTACTATTATTAAATTTATATTGTTATTAAAAGTCTTTATTGAATTACTTTTACGAATTAGGCGACGTAAACTCAATTGAGGAATTAACTAAACAACCAAATGAATCATCATTTTAATACTAACACAATAAAAGCATTTATATCTTTCAATTTTTTATAGAATATTTTAAATGAAAAACTAACCATCCCTTAAAATATATACAATTTGAAAACGACCAATTTTTTTTTCTCAAAAACACATTTTTTT
>JBBYHO010000005.1:4357533-4369396 GCA_038382025.1 Adansonia gregorii
TCATTTCGTTTCATAACGAATCTTCTCTTCTCTTCTCTTCTTTCGTTTTCTTGTTCTTCTCTGCAACTTTGTCAAGCGTCAACACCCTACAACTCTCCAAAAGGTAATAACTTTCCCATTTCTCTGCTTTTTTTGAACTTGGGTTTCTCGAGAAACTGGCAGAAAACCGCTTTCTTTTTCTTATTTTTTAAAAATATTTGTTCGAGTATGCAAAATGGGTATTTTAGATTCTTGAAAGGGATTTTTTTTTAATTAATAATACATGAGCAATCTGGAGATAGGCTTTTGTTATTTTTAGCTTAATCATGCTAATCGGAGAACATGAGAGAAATGAATTTGATTTATTTGATTTGAAAATGGATTTTCTTGTAGAAATTGAATTATTGTCGCAGGTAATAGTCTTTCTTTTTTTTTTTTTTCCCCTTGAGGATCACAGTTTCATTTATTCATTTCCTATATTCAATTCTCCACTAGCTATATCTAAGTAAAAAGAAAAGAAGAGAAAAAAAAAAAAAACCCTTAAATGAAAATCTTGGTTAGGAAGAATTACATCTGAAGAATATGTTAATGTTAGTACTTGAGTGAATTGATGAAGGTGTTTGTATATATAGAGTTGTATAACTTGTTATGTCTTAAGTTTATGTGAAATAGTTATTGCTGTCACTAAATTTGTACAATTAATTTATACTAAATAAGTTAGCCTTTTTGCTCTGGAATAGAGTAGATGGGATTGAAGCTATGTTATTTGGGCTTAGGTGAGAGTGTTGAACGTCCGACACGGGTGTCTATTTCTTTCTATGTCTTTCCATATATTTCGAGGATCCTTAGAGGGTCATATGCCCTTGCTCTGATATGCGTCGAACATGGGTACTTTAAGCAAAATGAAGAGTCAGAGCAACATACATTGAAAGTATGTGTTATGTTATGGGTTAAACACGCATTTCTGCGAGTAGGACATCTTTGTTGTATTATGCATTCCTATGTAGCAAAAAGGACATCGTTTTTCCTGTCGTTGTGTTTATTAAGCAGATTTGTTGCAGTGTTAGGTTTGGGGAGCATGAACAATATCATTTTAAGACATAACATACCCACACATTTCTTTAGTTTCTACTGAAAAATAATAATAAAAAAAGTTAAATTTGTATTAAATTTCTTATCTTTGCTGTGTGGAGAAGGTCTTCAACTGTAAAATTGACAAAGTTGTTCAGCATGTGTGCATGACAAACTTGAGAGACAAAATAGACAGCTTTGACTTAAATCCTATAATGGAATTGTCAACTTTTTAAATAGAATGATATCATCTCATGATATTATTTGAGAAAGACCTTAGTTTCATATTCTCTCATGAAGTTCTCTGACCAATTTTTTTGACTTTGCTAATTATATTTGGTTTTGAATCAGAGCAGCTTACAGACCATTGAAATGGATGCTGATGTCATTCATGAAGAAGGTATTTCTTGTGATGAATTCAATAGTATGGAACCAGAGGCAGGATCAAGTAGAGCTGATATACTTGATTGGATATCATCTGGTGGAGAGGTGAATGGAGAATTAGTAAATGCTAATGAGATTCTAACAAGAGTAGAATTAGATTTAGCATGTTCCTCGGAGAAATTGGTTAACTTAAGTGTACTTACAATGCATGTGGCAACGAGGGAAATTGACTTTGAATCATTTATGTCAGAAAAAGACAATATGCTGGTTGATTCTATTGAGAAGGCTCTGGAATTTGATCTCTTATGTGGAATTTTAGATTCAGAGGTTAAAGAGCTGGACAAATTTATGGACTGTCTTGAAACTTACATTAGTAGTTCCCGTGAGATGATATCTTCATTTAAGCACTTGGGAGAACCTTTCTTCAAAACGGAGGAAAAGTTACGTGATTCTGAAGAATCCTTGAAGCAGTCACGAGATCAAGTCTCAGAAATTAAGATGCAGTCTGCTGATTTCCACAGGAATTTATCAAGTCTTCATGGAAATGAAAACTGTAAGCTACAGATCTGTTACTAACTTTGTTTTATGTTTATATATTTTGCCAGTGATGTAATTAAAGAACTAACAGTAGGCAGATGCTTTAGAAGTTTATAAAATGGATTGGATGTCTTTGTTTATGAACTTGCCTCTCCCAAATACCAATGTAAAAGAGTAGTGGGAATGTTTTTGCTAACAATACTTTATTTGTTTCTTTTGCCGTTGAACCACCGCGATATCAAATATTATGTCCAAAAGAAGGAAACTGTATGTGATTTTGTGATAACTAAATGCTTTTAGGGCATATTCATATTTAACTGGTGCACATTCTGCCGGTTCTGGGTAGAACAAATCTGCCTGAGATATATAATAAATGGTATTTTAGGAATATTTTTTTTTCTCTTGATAGAGGTGAAAGGACAAGGGGTAAGTAAGAAAAATATTTGCTTTTATGGCTTTTTCTAATATGTGTTTATTTTTAGGGAATGGTGGAAATGGTGTGAATGTCTCAGAAGCTGATCGATCTTCTAGCCCTAATGCAAAGATAAAAACGCAAACTATTGAACAGCAAAGGCATATTTTGAGAATGCTGGAGAAATCTTTGGCTAGGGAGATTGACCTGGAAAAGAAGTTGGCAGAATCTAGGCAAATTGAGGAAGAGCTGAAACCGAGGGTACTCTCTTTGGAACAAGCGATGATCTGCATCGAGGATGAGGCAATGGAGGTTAGTGAAAGGTTGTTTGAAGCACAGAATGCAGCGGAGGTGTTTATGGGGATTTCAAAGGAGCTACTTGGTCAGCTTCAAGTTGTCCAGTTCAATTTGAATAGTTCAATTCAACGAGAAACTGAGCTACGATCGAAGCTTGAAGATTCCACCGAGAAGTTGAAATTCAAAGAAAGTGCATTGCGGAAGCTTGCAAGTAGCGATACTAGAGTTAATGACTTTCTTCTAGCGCAGGCAGACAACTTAAAATCAAAGCTGACTGAAGTTGAAAATAAGTTCATTCTTGCGGATTCCGAGGCATTCACTTTGCGTGAGAAGACAGATTTATTAGAGAAGCAACTTAAAGAATCCGAGTTAAACTTGTTAAATGCAAAATCTTCTCTTGATGAAAGTCGGGAACAAAATGATTCTTTATGTTCTCAACTCCAGACATCAGAAAATGTTACTGCTGATTTGAAAGAGAAGTTATCTCAAGCTCAAAATAGAGCAGATAATGCTGAATCCAAATGCAAATTATTAGGTGAGGCTAACATGGAACTTAACGAAGAGCTGAGTCTTCTTAAAGGCCAAGATATAACATCTGAAAAAGTGGAGTTACTTGAGAGGCAGTTGAAAGAATCTGAGATCAGGTTATTGAATGCTGTGGCTTCTGCTGAAGCTAGTCAGGAGAAGCTAAATATGTTGTATTGTACAATTGGAGATATGGAAAATTTAATTGAGGATCTAAGATTGAAGGCTTCAAAAGCTGAAAAACGTGCTGATAGTGCAGAAGATAAGTGTATCATATTATCTGAGACTAATGCTGAGCTAAGTGAAGAATTGGGCTTCTTGAGGAGTAGACTGGGTTGCTTGGAGGCATCTTTAAATCAGGCTGATGAAATAAAAATGGCAACTGCAAGGGACATAGGCATTCGTACCAAACTGATGGCAAATTTGGTCATGCAACTGGGCATGGAAAGAGAGCGCCTTCACCGGCAGGTATGCTTGCTTGACCTCCAACTTATCTTAGTAGGTGTTAATTTTCAATGTGGATTTCTAAATGAGACATGCGCACTGTTTGCCATCCTATTGATCGCTAGAGGTCTTGAAAATGTAACAAACTAAGTTGAAAGTCTGAATGAACAACTATATGGTATGGGGACTATGGGCTATATTAAGATTGAAAATGACTCGGTGCTGGGTCAAAAAGTATCCGTAACGATCTTACTTTGCTTCACCTTAATTGAATCAATAAAGACAAACTATTTTTGTGGTTATTCTACATAAACATGCTTTAACCTTCATGAAACCTTTGTCAATTGGACAATATGGTGTGATAGCATGTGGAAGCAGTTGTTCCAAAACTGAGTTAAAAGTTCTTGAAAACTGTTTAACCTTTTGTGGATTTGAAATATGAATAAGCATTTCACCAATATGCATTCCCTTCTAAGTAATCTAAGATGCAAACTATATACTCCTGTAATTGCATCAAGACAAATTAGCGCAGCCTTGCATGGTGTTAATTTTAAGATTTATATAATGATTATTTAAGAGTTCTTTTTTTAATGAAATTTTACTTATTGTACCAAGTAGAGATTTGAACATGTCTGCTGAAGATAGAACGGGTTTTTGACAACCTTTAATTATTTTAGCGCTTTATCTGAACAAAACCTGTCTTGCTAAGCAGATATCTGGACTAACTATGGAAAATAAGATTTTGGTAGTGAAGTTGAAGCAAACAGAGAAGGACTACTCTACTATTGGGAGCCATGAGAATAGGGGAAATGTCAAGGAATTTTGGTTTTCAAAGCAAGACTCCAGTACTGCTTCTGCCAGAGAAACTAAGGAAGAAATAACCAACTCGTCAGCCAGTGGTTCTGAGGTAGGTTTTTGCTAATTCATTTCTCATATCAGTTAGTGCAGTTGTTCATGAATTTGATTGCCATCGTATGTTTCATGGTATAAAGTACTCATCTGGATGATACTTAAGTTGGACATAAATCACTTCAAATATGCGAGTTTATGGCCGTCTATCTGTCTCATCTGTAATCTGAAAGTGTTTCTGTCAAATGGGCTAGTTGAAAATGAACACCTGCTGTCCTTGCAGTTTGCTTTGCCAAGGAGTTGGTTGTCCTGGTTAAACTTGCTAGATTGTTTGTTTTTTGGATGGTTTAAGTGGGTTTTCCAGATGCTGCATTGTCTGGTGGCTGGTGGTGAATAAATTCCTTAATGACTATGAGTAGTCAAAGGCACTGTAAATGAATTTTAACATTTCTAGAGAGGGAAGAGGTGTATAATGTGTAAGTGTAGTTAAAGGCACTCAGTTTTTTAATCTCCTTTGCTCATCTATGATTCCATTGATAGATGCGAGCGCATGATATTTAATGCTGTGTATGTAGAGCAAATGATTTCAGCTATGGCTACTTTTCACGGTTTATCCTGTAATTTTTGCTGCCTCTAGGATATGTGCATTCTTTACATGTATGGTCATATACCATATATTCTACCGACTCAATTTCCAAAATTAGACATAGCTGTTTGAGTTTAATCATCCCTCTTGCTTTGTTTAGCCTGAACTCTTTTCTTGGTTTGTTTGTTTATTTGTTTTTCTTTTCTTTTATTATTTTTTCAAGGCCCTTCTGCAGAAAGCTAGATGAAAAAATAAAATAATCTTTTATGTTTGGAGGGGTACATTAATAGCTTATTTTTGTAGCATCTTAATATTGTTTGTGCTTGGATCTTATCTATTGTCGATAATACTCGGTTCCTTGTGAAGGAGTCGAAGTTCTGGCTGAGAAGGATCGATGATCTCTTAAATGCACCCACAGTATGGGAAGAGATAGAAAATAGAAAACTAGAGAAAAGGAGAGGATAACACAAACAATCCAAAAACTGATTGAATATAGTCTTTTAAGTTACAAATTATATGAGTTGTCTAAAACCTAGTGTAAAAGCCTCCTAAAATTTTATATAAAGCTCTATTTTCTTAGGTAGGTATGCCTAAAATCCTTAGGTGGTGGTCTTCCATCAACATTCCATCAACATTATTCTTTTATTTTTGTTGGCTGTGTTTTGCGAAGATTTCCTTTTTGTATAATCGACAGAAATTAAACGTTGTTCTCAATGTTGTTGGTGTGACGTACCATTTGCAGCTGGACAAGACTACTGAATCGGTTGGTGAGTCTGAAGTGAGACCTGCAGATGCCACATCTGAGTACGAGACTGTGAGGAGAATAGATGCAAGATTACTTACATTCAAGCATATTTCCTTGGCATTGCTCATCTTGCTAACTTCGGCAGCAGCATATTATTTCCAGAAGCAGAAACTACTATTTTAGTGATATGACATGTGCATTCCTCCTTTGTTTTATCTAATCTTGACGAGGTTTTTACTTATTTCTCTCCTGTACTGAATCTGTTTGAAATTAGGAATCAAATTTCTACCTAGCTGAAATGGTACGAAGCCTCAAACCCTTAGAATATGCAATCTTCTCTGCCTATGTTCTGTGACTTTTTATTTTACTTGAAGTGCCTATATTCGACACTCATGTTTGACGTCTATTCAGAGGGTATAGGGATATGACCCTCATAAAACCATCCAAACACACGAAAAAAATTTAGAAAAAACTGAAAATACTTATGTTGGACACTCAAACCCCAGTCCGAGTAACTCAGTTCTCTACTAAAATGTGGCTTGGAATTTTTTTTTGGGCAGAATATGCGTGATTAAGAAATTCATTTTTCGGATGAGGTGATAGTCGGGGAGGCTACTACACTGAAGACCTTTGAATACGTCGGAATTCTTGCGGTAGTGGAAGAGTTAGTTTTGCATGACTTTTTTTCTAGTTGTTCATTAAGATGATAGCTTCAAAGCACAGTTCTGACTGCTGGTAGAAAAACATAGGCAACCAGCTATGTTAATGTCCAGGACTGTCACTCTGGTTTTTTCGATTTAATTGCAATGATGTGCCCATATGTAGATTCTTGAACGATAGATCTTTTCCTTTTAAGTTCTTAACATAGTAACGTTCAATCCGTTTGGAGGTGTTTCTTTTAGTAACGGCTTCTAATCTGTTCCTTCCTTCTTCAGAAAACTTAAGACCTTGCACTATGTTTTGTAGGAAAGAAAATAGTGGGAAGGTAAAATGGTGATGAAAGAGAAAATGAAGGAGAGGAAAGGAAAGTTGTTCGTCTTTGTGTTTGATTTGAAAGATGGAAAAATATAAAAGGAAAGAAAGACAATAGAGATAAAATTGCCAATAGAATGATTAATTTAAACTACCTCTGATGGTGATTCATTTATTGAAAAATTTTGGAGAATTTAGATGGTTTTTTTATTTTCATCTTTACATTCTACAAACTCCCAAAAAATTTGACAAATGGTGCCTTTTTTAAGTAGAGTGAGTAAAATATTAATTTACCTATAAAAAATAAATCGAAATTGATTAAATTTGATTCATTCGACTTGGGTTTTTTTATTTTATTCGGTTTGGTTAGTTCGAGTTAGCGATTTTATTTGGTTGGTTTATGGGTTTTTTTTTTTTAAACCAAATTGATCAAAACAAACCAAAATTGAATTAAAAATAAATAAATTACATTATTTTTATTTAAACATATACAAATTCAATTAATATTATCCAACTCAATCTAATGAGCGAAGAAACTAATTAAAACAAAATGATTAATTTCAATTTGGTTAGATGGATTTACTAAACCGAAATGATTAATTTTTATTCAGTTGATTAGATTTCTCACTTATATTTCAATCATTTTTTTTAAATTTATTCAATTTATTAAATTTTAAGACTTTACGATCAGATCGCATAAATTGAATGCCCAATTTAACGCTAACCTCTGTTTTGAAGTGGGCTTCTGGTGTGCATTTGAAGTATAAGTTTTGGTTGGTTGCATTGCCCTGTTGTTCTTGCCATACTATACCTTTCGCTGCTATATATTTACTGGAAGCTGAATGATTGAGCTGTGTATCGTCACCATTTTCATTAATAAAGCAACTGTCACAATCTCATAAAATGTGAACATTGCAACTTCTTATCACACTTTCTTTACGGTGAACTGAATCTAATTGCACCCCTCATGTTAATACACAAGCTCATTTTTAGCTCTTCTTGTTCCTTTAATTGGTTTGCCTCTTCTTCAAGCAAAAAATCTATGTCATCCACGTAGCATCTCATTTCGTCCACTAAGATACCAAGCATCTCATATATCTCTTCGCATTTTGGATGAGCCTTGTTACCAACAAGGAATGCATGAATCTCATCTTTTATTTCAATCCAGCTACACCCAGGTTCCTTCTTGAGCTTATTATACCTCATTAGCTTCCTCATATCTGAAACCTTGTCCCACATTCCAGCATCGGCATAAATATTTGATAGAAGAATATAAGCAGAAGAATCCTGAGGGTCCAACTGCAAAAGAGAACCAGCCACTTTTCCTGCCACCTCTACATTCCCATGGATCTTGCAAATGCTAAGCAGAGTTCTCCATATAACATCATCTGGCTCAAAAGGCATATCATTTATGAGCCTTAATGCCTCATTAACTTGGCCTGCCCTTCCCATTATATCCACCATACACGAATAGTGCTCCAACTGGGGAGCTAAACCATAGTCACTTGACATCAAGGCAAAATAATGCAACCCCTTTTCTACCAGGCCTATATGTGCACATGCTCGAAGGACTGAAACAAATGTTGCATGGTTTGGCATCACATTCGCAATTATCATATCCTCAAAAATTTTAAGGGCCTCTTCTCCAAGACCATGTTGGGCATACCCACAAATCATGGCATTCCATGTTACAAAATCCCGATTAGTTGCCTTCTCAAATACAAGCTTGGAGTCATACATGTTTCCACATTTTGAGTACATATCCACAAGAGTGCTGCATATGTATACATCCGATTGCAGTTCCAACTTGATAATTTGACCATGAATTTGCTTACCAAGTCCAACAGTAGCCAAATTAGCACAGGTGTCAAGAACTGTTGCATAAGTGAAGTGATCTGGCTTTACCCCCTTTTCTAACATTCGGGAAAAAAACGTCTGGGCTTCTTCACTTTCTTTTTGCAGAGAAAATCCAGAAATTATTGCATTCCAACCAACCATGGTCTGCTGCTCTATTCTCTCATGGATCTTTTCTGCCTCTTTCATAGCCCCACATTTGCAGTACATATCAATAAGAGCACTTCCAACAAACAAATGCAACCCCATTCCAGATTTTATGATTCTATTATGTATCTCCATGCCATAATTCAGGGCTTGCTGCCCAGCACAAGCTTTCAAGACACTGCCATAAGTGAACTCATCAGGCTCCATCCCTGAATGCAGCATGAAAACAAGATAAGATAGCGTTTCATCTTCATTTCCATTCTGTTCATGTGCTGCAATAATTGCATTCCAAGAAATAGCATCCCTTCTCTCCATTTCATAGAAAACATAACATGCTTCAGCTAAAGCTCCAGATTTACCGTACATGTCGAGAATAGCATTAGCCACACAAACATTTGACTCAAAAGTGCTTTTGACAGCTAAGGCATGTACTTGAACGCCCTCCCAATACCCTTTAGTGACGGCACAGGCACTAAATGCTCCAGATAAACTTATTTCATCAAAACCAAGATTAGACTTCAGCAAAAGTTGAAATAAATGCAAAGCTTGAATGGTCTGATCACTTTGGGCATAACCGATAATGATGGCATTAAAAGATTGCAAATTGCGAACTGTAAACAAGTTAAATATCTTTTGAGCTTCAGTCATACTACCGCATTTTGCGTACATATCTAAAATCGCCGTTCCTACAATCCAATCCGAAGCAAAATTCGTCTTCAAGGCATGACCATGCAACTGCCTACCTAACCTAAACGCAGAGAATCCAGCGCATGACCTAAAAGCACTAGCATAAGCTGACTGACTAACCCCTATACCTTCCCTTTGCATTTCTTTGAACAATTTGACACCATTAATAAACTTATCATTTTTAACACACCCAGCGATAACAGCACTCCAAGAAACCCAATTCTTCCCAGACATTTGATAAAAGAACCTAACTGAATCATCTAACCTCCTACATTTTCCATACATATCCACTAAAGCACTCCCTGTAACCACATCTTTATCAAAAGCAATTTTAACCGCGACACCATGAACTTGTACCCCCACATAAAACTCTTCCAAAACAGCACAAGATTTCAAAACAACAGCAAAGGTTGTCCAATCAAACCCAACTCCAACCCTCCTCATGTCCACGAAAACCAAAATAGACTTCAAACACTCACCATTCCTTAGGTACCCCGAAATCAATGAATTCCACGAAACAACATCCTTTTCAGGCATATCATCAAAATATTTCTTTGCAATCCCCATCATACCATTAGTAGCATTGCCGAAAATCATTGCATTCCACGACACGACATCTCGTTGAGGCATTTTATCAAACACTTTATTAGCATACCCAAAATCCCCACATTTTATATACAACTGGATCAAACAATTGGAAACAAAAACTGTTGGGATAAACCCAGATATTATCATTTGACAGTGGGCTTCTTTGCCCGGGTTTAAGGATGTTTGGCTTGAACATTCTTGGAAAATGTGCGAAAATGTTTTTTTCTTTCTGGATATTGGCTGGCTTGTCGTTAGAGTTGAAAATGGGAGAGTTCTGAACGGATGTTTTTGGGGTGAGGGGTGAGAAAAGACGAGTTTTGCGAAGTTGAAGTAAGAAATTCTGTATGCCATGTAACACTTTTAGTTGCTGTCATGCTTTGGCCGATTTTTTTTTTTTTTTTACCTGTTGGTACTGTGTCAGTGTTTTAGTTTGCTCTCAGGTTTGTTTAAGGTCTGCTAGCTTGGGGCCACGAAGAAACCCAACCTTACGTCCAAGCCAGCAAAACTAGGCTAAGAAAGACAAGACAATATCGGACGTGAAATATATATATATATATATATATATATGTTATATGAAATATTATATAATATAAAAAATTAATATAAACAAAATATTAATATACCGATATTTTAAAATATAAATAATATAAATTATTTACATACTAAAATTTATATAAATATATAATTTATTATAATTACATCATAATAAAATACATATAAAAATAATATTAATACATTAATTATCCAGTCTCCAAAGAGTCAAATGCAATGTAATTTAGTTACATATAGCTGTGATAATTATTAATTTTACTGAAAAATGATTTTATGAACTCGATTTTTTTGATAGTTAATACGAAATCTTGATATGACTATTTTATTTTAAACATTTCAGAAAGATAAATTTAATTTTCTTTCTTATAAAAAAATTCAGATTTATAGTAATTTAATAGTAATTAATCTAATTTTTTTATAAAAATCATTATTAAATTATTATAAATTATTTTTTATAAAATTTAAATAGTAAAAAAATTTAATAGTAATTATTTTTTATAGAAAAGCATAAATTTATGTTTTTAAAGTATTTAAAGTAATTTTAAATTATATATATCATGAGTTAATATTTATAGTCATAATTAAGGAATGTCGAGATTCTATGATAACTATGGGGAGCTAGACAAGGATTTTTGGAGGGGCCTAATCATATTAGTCGGTGTTATACTAGTATTAATTGTTAGTCGATACATATTAATTTTAATGTAAAACAAAATGATATCAACAAAGTACAACTTTAATTTTGTATCGATTCGTACTAGTCATATCGGTACAAGTACTTTGCACCAATTTATACAAGATTTTTTTATTGAACTTTCAATTTAATTTTTTTGTTTGACATTTTTTACAGTTACATGCATGTATGCAATACATATTTTATTAAAGAAGAGGAAAACATGCTATAAATATGTACGTATGAAAAATATTTAAAAAAATGATAAATCTAAAATAATACATCAAAAAAATATCAATGTTAATATGTATCAATATTAAGAAAAAAACGGTTTACCCGTTGATATGGTATTAATTATTTTGGGCTAAATATAAAGATAAAAAATATCAAAATATAAATGAGTAATATATTTATATTATCATATTAAAAAATAAATGTATAATGCATTTAAAATTTTTAAAATTTTTGGAGATTAAGACTAATGATTATATTTCTTTATAAGTTCTAATACATCAAATTAAGTTATAGACAAAAGTAAAAAACTAAATAAAAATAAATTTT
>JBBYHO010000005.1:4386725-4402370 GCA_038382025.1 Adansonia gregorii
ATATATATATATATATTTATCCACCTATCGTAATAATAATCCATTGTGTGTTCACCTTTAACTATGTTTTCTTTCTAATTGTTTCAATACAAGTATATTAACTAATTGAATAAAATTAAACTACTCAGTTTTGCCATATTTTCTCAAGCACAATTTTGTTTGCATATGTCTAGTAGGTTAGGGGCACATTAATCTTTTATATAAAAGTAATCCCTTATTAGATAAAAATAAAGTATTATCCATTGTATTTCAATGTGCAACGTAAGAGCTAGCTCTATATGTGTCAGACAAACAATGGATAATGCAAAATGTTTGACGTATTACCGAATCAAATGGAGCTTTGAATTATAATGCAAAAGAAACGAAAAGGGAAGAAAATGATGTCTTGAGTACATGCTAGAGAAAAGGCACGATTTAGGACATAATAGCTCCTTCCCACCATCATATTTTTAATCCACAACATTTTTATACGTATGGGTTTGTGATTTTAACTCTTCCTTTCTCTCTCTAAATTCTCCTTTAATCTTCTTTGTCTCTCTTCTTCAATTTTCTTCTCCGATGAATTTTACTCCTGTCTTCGTCTTTATTTATTGTTATATTGAACTTTTTTGATATAAAACTTCAATTTTTTTTTCTAAATTAAATAGATAATATAGTGCATCTTCGTCTATCAATTTTTCGATTCCTTCTTATCTTTCAAAACATTGGTGAAATGTCCGATTTATTAACCAGCTTAAATTTCCGATTGAAGTGAAATCATCAAATAAAAAATAAAATTGGCTTTGTTTTCTCGGAGGGAGAGAGACGTAATTTCGTTTAATACCCATCAATGTTCAAGACCATTTTTCGTTGAGTATGGCCCGCATCAAAACAAGGAAAGAAAAGCCCTAGGAAAGACAAGGAGAGAAGTTTTAGTTTTGTTGTAGGAGAGGGAGGAAATTAGGAACGTAAACCAATATCTTATGTGCTGAAGTGTAAAAATGGCATGGATCAAATAATTGACGTGTTTTAATTTTATTAGTTGGAATTATGGTTAACGTGGTAGAGAAAGCTCTTGCTATAATTTTTCGTACAAAGAGTTGAGGGACTGTTAGTTAGGACAGATTTGTATTTTATTGAATGTAATTAGCTGTCCATGGTACTACGAGCCACAGCACAAAAATTTTAGATTAATTTAAAAATTAAAAATTAATATTTTTATTTTATTTTTTTAATTAAATTTAAAAAATATTATTTTCATTATTAAATAATATTTTTTAAATTTATAAACTTTTTTTTTTAAAATTCAATTTGTAAGGGCTGATCTTAGTCTATAGACAAATGTAAATATAATGATCAAAGATACTAATATATTTGAATAATTGGTGGAAGGGTTTTCCCCGCATCATCTTGCATTTTATGCATCAAAGGATCCAACTATAAAAACGATACGATGAAAATCTCTATCACCGGTCATCCAAATGCAGCGTAAGACAAAAGGCAAAGAAGTTGTATGCAATTTGAACTTTTGGAGCATCAATGGTTGGGGCAAAACACCACAGCAAAAATTGCACATCAATGGACTCATCGATAAAACCTTTTGGTTTGGAACCAGGAGGATGGGCCACTTGAAGGGATCAGTCTCCAGCGCACTACAACCTCGAATTTGTGGTGTAGGTGCATCCTAATCTAATAGACTCCCCGTGTGTGGGTTTTTTTTTTTTTTTTTGGTTGGATGAAATTTTTCTAGGTTTTTCCTAATCAGCAACTTTGTCGTCAGGTGACAGCTGCTGCTTTATATTTATGTAATCACTAATCTGACCAAAACCCAGACCGGAGTGATGCAAGTCCACGATGACATGTTTTGCTTAGAGCTGTTGATAGTCGAGCAATTCACCCAACTCATACTACATCAAATTTGAATAAGATTTTTTTATAAATTGTATTGATTTAATTCGATTTAAAATATTATTTATATAATAAAATAAATTTTTATTTAAATTTAATTATAAATATTAATAAAAATAATTTTTAAAATTTAAATAATAAAATGAGTTTTCAAATCGATTGAAATTTGATTTTTTTCGAACGACAGCTCAACTCATAAACATATCTAATTTTGTGGTTGAAACATTTCATTTCATACATTTAAAGCATAGTTATTGTGAACACGGATTTAATTCAATTTATTTATGCAATTGTCTTTAAAAAGTAATTTTTAGTAAATTTAAAATTTGAATTTTAATATTTTCAACCTATTTTTTCTTTCTCGAACTATGACATATGTAAAGAAAAACGAAGTTCTTGTGAACGAACCCTTGATTTCTAGCTAATTAATTGAATGGTTAAGCACCTTTTTCTTACCAGTTAGGACACAATGATTGCCTTAACAATATTTGATCGTCTCAAAAATTATTAGTTGTTCAATTATTGATTAACCCAAAGATCGAGCTCTAATTTTTTTTTTTTTTTGGCTTTGACAAGAGGGCTGAAAATATGGTGCTTCGTTTGTTTACACCCTTTACCTGTGAAAGCAGGCACGTGAATGAGGTTAGTCTACATGGTTAAATGACAGCAACTGCCATTAATGGTCCTCAAATGAAATAGTCTGAATTTAACTCAATTGGTTCATACAATAAACCTTAAGAGATGATATGTAGCAAGTAAATTCATATCCCAGCATCTATAATTCCTTCTTCTAAACTCAATCGGTGACCTCTTTTGGATAAAAAAATTAATGGTCATCCCATGAATCAAGGTTTGAATGTACAAGTTCAGCACTTTGAACTAGGTCTTTCTTTCTCGCTAGAGAAAAACAAACTGGTTCAAAACAGAGGCTCCAAGTTCAAACTGTCGTCACAGATTTTGATCGAACAACAAGAACCAGAAACTGGTCTGGGGAAAGATTCATCGATAAAAAAGGATTAGAAAGGATCATTATACAACAAATAACAAAGAGCAAAAATCCTGATTACATATAACCATGTGCTGCTACGTGTCAGAAAGACCCGTTACAGAGGACCCAGAAAGCCATGCTTGACCGCCAGTATCATCACCTAAAAACGGCGAGTACAATCTTTTCATAAAAAATACTTGAAGTAGAGCACAACTTCATAATACATTATATTCCAAAAGCCAAAGCAGAAACTGTGGGTCCCCGGCCCACCCCAAAACTAAGCTAACCACAAGATAAAGTAACAACTTTTTGCAGCCACTACCTTGCTGCCATGTGTCTGTACGAGGATTCTCCCTCCCACTTGGGTTTCCCATACAGTTAGACCTCCCCTTCCTCACTTTCTCTTCATTGTGCTCGCACTCAAAAGTTTTAGTTGGGTTTTGCGAGCCTGTGTTGTAAGAGATGTTGAAAGAGGAGACTAGTGATGCTGGTGGTGGTGGCAACAACTGGGCACGTGTCTGTGACACGTGTCACTCTGCAGCTTGCATGGTGTACTGTCGAGCAGACTCGGCCTACCTCTGTGCCGGATGTGATGCCCTTGTGCATGCTGCAAACCGGGTGGCCTCACGCCATGATCGTGTTTGGGTGTGCGAGGCATGTGAGTGTGCCCCAGCTGCCTTCTTGTGCAAGGCAGACGCTGCATCCTTATGCACATCATGTGATGCTGAAATCCACTCTGCCAATCCACTTGCACATCGCCACCAGTGTGTCCCGATTCTTCCGATTTCGGGATGCCTATATGGCCCCTTGGTCAATGATCAAGGCAGTCTAAAAATGGCATCAGCAGCTGAAACAGAAGATGATTTTATGTCCACGAAAAGAGACGATACAATTGCTGAGGATGAGGATGAGGCAGCTTCATGGTTACTGCTGAATCCCGGGAAAAATAACACCAACCAGAACAACGTGTTCTTGCTCAGTGGGGAGGTTGATGAGTATCTGGACCTTGTGGAATATAATTCAAGTGCTGAGAATCAATTTACCGATCAGTATAACCAGCAACAAGAACATTATGTTGTTCCGCACAACAGTTATGACGGTGATGGTGTTGTGCCGGTTCAGTCCGGAGAAGCCAAAGATCACTTGCAACAGCAGCAGCAACATCAGAGTTTTCAGTATGGCCTGGATTACGATTCCTCTAAATCTGCATACAGCTACAATAGTTCTATTGGTCAAAGTGTAAGGTTTATTACAAACAACTTCCTTAGCAGTGATTTCCATTTGAAGTTTTCGGTTTTAAGTTTTCGTTACATTTGGCATGCGAACCCAATGATTGTATTTACTTCATCCAACCTCGTAAATTTCATTCATACCATGTTTTTTATTTCAGCTTAAACATGCAATTTTCATCAGTAGCTTTGGAAATCTTGAATTTGTTTTCTAGCTCTTATACAGTTAACCACAGATAGTTACTTTCGACGAATTAACCATGCCCAATTCTCTATAAAGATCTAACTGTTTTATACTAGTAGTTTTCAGGCCTGTTGCGCAAGCTTTTAGAGGTCTTTTGCCATTGTTTCATAAGTTCAAGAAACATGAATAACCCTAGCGAAGCTAGATTTCCAAATCTAAAAAATTTCTAGTTATCTTTATGTACAGTTTGAAGGAATTCTTCATTCTATGCTATGTTTGCTAAGGTAAAGGATGTTAACTACATATCGACAAATTAAAATCCACAGGGTATTTTCTTTTATTTTATTTTTTTCTTCTCAACTTTATTAGCTTATTCTTTCCTACTTTACCTTTCTTCATAAAGAGCAGAATCGAATGGCATAAATATCTTGACACTTTTGCTTTCTTTTCCCTTTTGTTCCAGGTCAAACATTTAGGCATATGTATAGTTTAGTTCTAAATTAAGTTTTACTGATCAAAAAGGCATTGGATCCGAAATCATTCATCTTGTACTCAAAACTTTAATTCTGCTTTAATTTCATGTTCACTATTCAAGCTAAGAAAGTCTATAAAGACTAGGAAATTTTTCTACCTCAAAACTGTAATAATAAGTCCTACTACTAGTAATAAACTTCTTCTGATTTATACTATGAAAAGCATAAAAGACATATAAAGTTTCATGGTTGTATTTTTCCAGTGTTTATGAGAATATTAGAATCATAAATGGTTCAATTTTCCTAACAGTCTGATACAAATTGCCAGATCCTATGCCATTAGTAAGTTAAATGGTGATTCTAACTTTTCCTAAACCATTTTTAGGTACCCCTTTCCTCTGTGGATGTTGGCATTGTACCAGAATCAACTATAAATGATATCTCAATCATGCAAACAAGGCCTACTAAAGGTAAAATCGACCTCTTCTCCAGACACCCCATTCAGATGCCGCTGACCCAACTTACACCGACCAACAGGGAGGCCAGAGTTCTGAGGTATAGAGAGAAGAAGAAGACAAGGAAGTTTGAAAAGACAATAAGGTATGCTTCAAGGAAGGCATATGCAGAAGTAAGGCCTCGGATCAAGGGTCAGTTTGCCAAGAGAACAAATGTTGAAATCGAAGTGAACCAGATATTCTCCACAGCAGCAATGACAGAAACTGGATACGGCATTGTGCCTTGATTCTAAATTCAGTGAGAAAAGGGGGGAAAAGGATAAAGAAGAGAATGTACGAGTTAATAGTAAAGCTCTAATGTTGATATTGTATCTTTCTTAATCTAATTGGTCTGAATCAATTACATAGTATATGTTTTAGTGATTTTTTTGATTGTCTAGATCATGCTACTGCTATCTTGTAAACGTATATATATCTATAATTTTGAAATTTTAGTTCTTTGCAATTACAAATATCCATTTCTTAGTATTCCATGTTTTGCTATCGTTTCAAATATTAGGTCAATAGGGAAAGAAATAAAACATCAAAGACTTTCCATACTAAATGGATGGCTTACTATGCTAACCTTTAAGAAAAAGAGAATTCACTATGATACCTTTTCTGTGATGGGAAAAAAAAGAAGCAAAGTTGAAGGCGGTGGATGATAAGAGGATCCAATAACAAAATTGTGGCCAGCTTCTTATTGCAAGATTATTGATACCTAGGTTACTCGGACTCAAGTTGAGTGTCGGATACAAATATATGTCCGACATAGGTATGCTCATTTTTTTCTAAGTTTTTCCATATATTTGAAGGATAGTATTCCTATGCCTATGTCTGAATATGTTTTAGACACGGATGTCGGACACGAGTAATTCAATAAAAATGAAGAGTCGAAGTAGCATAGATTGGCACCATAGAGAGGCCTTTTGGCTAGCTCCATTTTTGTTTTCACCGGCTGAAGATTCCTTGTGCATACCTTAGATAAGCAGAAGAGTGTCTCTGTCCGAAAAGAAAAAGCAACTTACTTGCAGCATTTTTCCCTCTTTTCTAGATAACAATGCAATTCAGAAATTATAGCACAAGTAGACAAAATTAAGTTATAAAACAGCACCGAGTAAGTCCCTTATGAATGGGTACTCTGGCCATGACATTGAGAGAGAGGCAGAGATAAGCGAATCTTGGAATTGAAAGCAACCTATCCCACTGCTATTCCTATAAAGCAAGAACCATAATTTATTCATGCTAAACTATTACAGAAGAGACTCATCTATGCATAATGCAAACTTGAACAATATCATTTAATCCATCCCTTAGGGTTCTGGGATCTTGGCATATATATATATATATATGTGTGTGTGTGTGTGCGTGTGTGTATGTAAGGTTGGGCATAACATGTAGACAATTTGCTTATCATTATGGACTAAATTAAAGATTACAGGTACCTATTACCTTTTTCATTAATAAGAACAATCATGATAAGCATTTTAGTTTCCTTACATTGACATAAATATGAAGGCATCTACAAATGCTTCTAATAGAATATTCAGAAGGCATTTTCTCTACGAACATATATGTCATAATCTGAGATTCCTTGGTTTTAGTGACCAACATACTGATTGATGTAAAGCTTATGTGGTTTCATCCTTCCTTAAGACTAGCAAGTTTACATTAAAGAAGCTTTAGGTTTGCTACATGTCCGTACAGTATGATTTATATTGCACAATTTGGAACTTATATTAAAGGTAAAAATGCAACACTTCAGACAAGATTGGATCGAGACTATTGCTCTAGAAAAGGTTTAAGGTATTTACCATTAATACCATCTTCTTACCAATATACATGGTAATGATCATGTAGGCACCATCCTGCACAGTCAACAACTTCTCTATCATGTAGCTGGGATTAAGGGTGGAAAAGTTGCAACGTCCTCCAAAATGGCATATATTCTTTGAAACACTAAAAACTCTCACAAAAGCAGAATTCCCTTTGTCATGTACCAATGAAATAAGACAAGATTACAACAGTGCAAAGATTAGAAGGTTACTGGAAGACCTTAATTCATGGCTGCAGTGTATCATGCCTGTTGCATTCTGTGACTATCAGCAGCCCTTGTTGAGCCTTTTTTCTTTAACTCAACGTCCTCCTTGATCCTAGACGTTGAAGTATCCATTTCCGCAAGGCCATTTGTAGAGTATCATTTCTTTTGTCCATACAGTCGGCATTTCAACCAAGATTCTAATTTGCTAATGATTCGCACAGTCACCCACTCTGACAGTGGGTACTGGTGTAGATTGGTTAGTTCAAAGCCTTCATTGAATATGTCCAGGGTTTCAGAATTAAGTAGAATGAGAAGCCAACTTCAAGGAGCTACTCAACAAAAGATATGTGGGTTCCCATTAATCTTATTTAAAATAATGCTGCACTTTTCTCACTTTCTGAGGAATATGCATAAAGGAAACAATTTTCAGCCACATGCAAAGGAACATATAATATTGTCAAAGGGAGCTATCACTTTGCCTAAAACAGTGGTACCTCTCAACATAACACTTGCAGCATTCGAACTTGATCATGTTTTTGTTTCTATTGCTTTAATGTACATTCGTCTTCTGTCAAATACTCTAGTAAGCAAGCATTGGCTTTAGCTTCATGCTTTACTTATTTGAAAAGATTATGCTACCGAAGATGTCAACATGGTGAAATATATGCCAGTATATTTGCATCAGGAAAAAAAAAATTGAAGTGGATGTCCTAAAACTGCTAAAATTTTCCTTAACATATAAACAGAAGTCTTTTCGTTTTTTTTAAGTGGCCTCCGGATAAACATAAGTTTAGTCACAGCAGCAAAACTCTGTAGGTGCAATTAATTAAATTTCCCATGATTTTCTATGTTGAACTAGTGTCACAAATTTCAGCTAATGAACAGGTGAGACATTTCTTCCATGTTTTCTCACAAGTAAAGAGAGAGAGAGAGAGAGAGAGAGAGAGAGAGAGAGGGGATAATTCGCCAGTGAAGTGTGCACTGACAGTGGATACTTATAGAAAAAAGCAATTTGCACTTTGCACTTTTCACAAAGGAAAAGATATAAAGCACAAAGTGCAGCCATGCAAAGTGGAAAGGTTTGTGGAGGTCATTGTTTAATACCTCACAAGTTCGATACCTGGCAAGCTTCTTTTTTTTTTTTTTCATAAGCTCCAAAATGATCCGAATATCAATTTCTGGTTTGTCATATGTTCAGCATCATTGCTTCCCTTCAGTCATTTACACACAGATTCTTTGTTGTTTAATTTGAGGCCTCTAGTCCCTATGATTAATCAACGGCAGTCAATTCTTTTAAAAAATCACACTTGGTCTGCATATAAGCCACTGAGTGGACACAAAAGTAATTCAACAGATATCTGTCAGCTTTTGAGACTGATACCATACACCATAGTTAACTAAGTTGATAAAATAAGTTCCGGGTCTATCAGCAGAAATCCTTGCCAACCAATGGATCTTCTTTGTATTCACTATAAAGCCTACTTTCTAAGGGTTAAATTGATTAGCCACTTTCTCTCTTGGTAGCGCTAGCATTCATATTTATACAATAATTTCCATATCAATTATTTTTGACAGATTTTCAGCAAAGAACTTCGAACAAAACTTCTCAAAGTTAAAGGAATCGTGTGAGCTAGAGATTGTACTGTCAACGACATGGATAAGAAAATAGAGCTTTCTCAAAATTTCGAATTGAGTTAAGTTCACCACCGTCCAATATCAGCAAGTCCTGCAACACCAAAGTAAAATGCCTGTCTATTGCAGTGCTGTGCCCCATACTACAAAAATGAGTTGTCAGTTCTTCGGAAATAACACTAGATTGAACCTGGTTTAATTTAAGTCAGTTAAGATTTTTTTTTTCTTTTAATTAAACAGAATGTGTTGCATATATAGAAAATACTAAATTATTGAATTATTTTTGTTAAATAAAGAAAAAGCAAGTTTGCTTGGGATATTGAATATTACTGTTGTGTTTAGAATTCCTAAACAAACGATGTCTGATAATGGGATGCCTAAACATCTTTACGGTGCATTGGTGCATAGGCTGATGGATAGGATCGGATGAAATCCCATGTTTGATTTGGATTTATAAGGATTGGATTGCTAAAAGGATTAGTCATTGTCCTAGTTCAGGATGATTCAGTTCTCCCAAAAAAGAGAGGATTATTTGTAATCCTAAGGGATTTAATAATACACACCAAATATAAGATAGGATGATATTATCTAATCCAATCCTATCCATAATTTTGTGCACCAAACATGCTATTAATATCTTATATGTTACTATCTTAAGTCAGTTACTTTATGATTTCCTGGGTAAATATATTTTTCAGCCAAATTACAATTTGACATGATTTGAATAATTGAGCATCTTTGATATCAATTCTGAAGTGAGAATGAGATTCCCCACAGAAGATAGATGTGTGAGATCACAATATAAAACCAAGCCAAGGGTACTTTGTTATTTGTATGTCCAAATCAAAATCACACAAGGAAACTTCTCCAATATCTCTCAGACTGAAAGCATTGCCGCAAACCATCTTCATGCCATCTAGGATTAAAGGTGCAACTAGTTCCAAAAAAGTACAATGATATCTAAGGTCATAATAGACTTCTTAAGAATGAATGTTCCATAACTTGCATCTTCCTAGACAGAGCTTTATTAAGATTCTTCATCCACTAGTAACTTTAGTTCATTGTATCCATGTACCTCTAGATGTAACAGAATCTTGCGAAATCCTGCAAAACTTTGTATCTTGCATACATATCTATAATTCACTTTCTCTCCTTATAGCATATGATTCTTAGATATTATTTGGGATCATATAGTGAAGTAGCTAATGAGAAGCTTGTTCTTACAAAGAAAATGATATGTGATCCGCCTTTTGCTGATGTACTCAAAAAGTTATGCCACATTAAAAGCAATTAAAGATCCTAAACTACCATGTATATGCCAAAGTGACTCTAGGATTTGGATCAAGCTAAAGGACTCTTTTGTGGTAATTTAACTATCAACAAAAATGATGTAAAAAACTAGTGATAGCAAATTATATCGAATTTAGTTCCAACTCCTAAGTGTTATAACCAAGGGAAAGCATAACAGATTTAAAAACATCAAATATTGACTCATAATCAGCCTCAAAGTCACCATCTTCCATGCCACCAAACAGAAGTAGCAATAAATCTATGTGGACTAGGTAGCGTATATCCATCCGGCTTGACACCATATCCAATAACCATGGCCTTAAGAAAGAAGGTTGGGAAAGTTATTCAGATTAGGTTCAGCATAACCTTTAGTTGAGATAGCATCATGACATTATCACCTGCAGCCAGGCTTTTGCCACAGGTGAGGCAGAAGCTCTTCCCATCTCACCTCCCTTAACCATCCCCTTCCATCCTTATTTTTCATCACTTGACCCAAATTGCCAATGGACTCACTGCCAAAGTGTTTCATTAATTGAAGATATATGTATTAAAAGCTAAACCTGTCAGTCACTACATGCAAGCATTTTATAGAACAGTAAAATTGAATCAAAGGGATGAAAAGTAATATATTAAAATGCATATCTGCATGAAAAGCATTACTGCATTTTGGAACTTAGCCTCGAAGAATTTTTTGCTATAAGTATGCCTAGCAAAAAATACACAATTAGCAAGTCTGGCCTATGCAGCCTAATCTTTTCAGCTTAGGTTGGGTGGCTTTTGTATTGATATACCACTTCACCAGCACAATAGATGCCAAGCATCAGCTAAGTTTAAACACCTTAGTTCTATATTTTAGTTGTTAATTTATGTAACAACAAAAGGGATCCTGTAAAAACTTAATCTTTCTATACAGGAAAGATTAATTGGTAGAACACTACTAAACAATAGAAAGAGAAAAATACTAAACATTAGATAGTTTAATCTTTTACGATGTCAATTCTAAGCTCAACGACCTTCAGTATAAAAATCCCATTAATGTAATGCTGAGAGTCATTCTACAAATTGTTCAAGCCATCAAACGCCCTAACTCTATGGCCTCACCAATGACCCTTGCTAATGTCAACTGATGCTGTTCTATCCTCATCGCTGGTCATTTTCATTTATTGTATCCTCAAGAATGTTCAACATAAAAAAAAGTATCATACAGACAGAGTTGTCATATTAAGGAATGAGCAAAGAACTTTTCAATGTTTAATTTTTTTTCATTAGTGAATTCTAGCTAGTTACTTTGATCTCCATGGATCTGTGTCAAGAGTTGCTCCCACAAAATCCCAACTCTCACTGTCTGGAAACTCGAAACTGCCAATTCTAACTTCCCTTGATCTTATTCTTGAACAACAATTTGTAAACATGCCCAAGGACCTATGCTTGCAACTTGGACTCTCCTTACATGGTTAAAGCATACACATGTCTTAATATGAAACAGCAATGATTTTTTTTTTTTTTTACATACATACATGCAATGATTTTTTTACATACATACATGCATACTTTAACTTTAAGCACATTATAGAAACCAATTACAGTTACAAAGAGTACTTCGGCATTCCCTTTCCACAATCATATATTACGCATAATTGCATATATTAAGAGTTAAGACGATAGCACCATAATGTCTAGCAAAATAAATGATTTTAAATAAAGGAACAACATGAGCAAAGTAGCTGACAGACGAAAAACAAAATCCAGTTAAAAGTTTTGACAATTACCCCAAGGGAAGCTTGCTAATACCCCTCAAAAATGCAGGATCAAAGCAAGGAAAATCTAGTAAAATCCCCAGTCCACAGACACACCAAAGAAAAAGAAAACAAGCATTCTTTGTTTGTGGATGACAACAAGAATTAGACAAGAAAAACCCAAATTGATTTTTCAAAAATATGAAATGGGTCCAACTTATGGAATCAAATTCCTGAGTACAAAGCTATAAACTTTTAGAATTTCTTTTTTTTTTTTTTAGACCCAAAAGGGCCCAAGGGAAATAAAAGAGTTCGAAATTGTATATTATGAAGTTAGGAAACAAATAATTATAAATTGCCAAATTATTAGTGAAAATAATAATTTTATATCAAATAATAATTTTATTAAAAATTGATAAAAGTAGCATTTGTTCACTTAATTATCTAAAAGTTTTCACATATTTAATCAAGAAGGATTTTCATTCATGTTAGTTTTTGTATAACAATTAAATATGTTCTATTCTTATTATTTATTAAATTTTTGTGTTTTTATTTAATTGATTATTTTAATGCCCAAAGTTTTTTTTTTTAAAAAAAAGAATGATGTACTTACAAATCTGTAATTAAAATAACCAATATTTATTTGTACTAATATTTAAATTAGTTATCTATTTTAGTTAATTACTTAATGATAAGATGTTTGTTTTTTTTTTCCATTTACTAATAGTATATTTGATTACGAAATTTATTATTTATTTATTTATTTTTATTTACTTATTAATTTATAAATAATTTTATAAATTGCTTTTTAAATAATTATAATAACATTATTTAAATATTTTTAAATAAAAATAAAAGTATAAAAAATGAAAAGATTATATTAGACTTATTTAAAAGCAAGAATTTGTTCAAACTTAAAAACTTACTTGATATTTAAAAACATTTGGACAAAAATTTTTGACCCAAAAAAATTGGCCTAGAAAAAAATAAAAGCCCATTTTCTAAATGGTTCAAGCTGTGGGTAAAAAATTTTAAATCTAAGTTTGACTTGAGCGTACTAAAATGATGTTAATATCTTGTTTAGGTTCGAAGCTTGACCTAACCCTTGAATAATTTTATACTACATGTAACAGTAACATTTTCATCCTTACATTATGGTTTGATTTCGGTTTGATTTCCTTTACATGGTGATTGATACGTGACAAGCTTTTTAAAATTGAAGATGATTTAATTACTGCAGTTAGATCATTGAATTTATTAGTAACTTGAAAATCGTACATGACGATGATACGAGATCACTAAAAATTATTAGATCATCTCATTGTGAGGTGAACTAAATCTCATTAAAAAAAAAGATAAAAAAACTTTTAACATAAAAGAAAAGTGATATTCAAAATTATTTTAAAACATAATTACCAATACCCATCAAAATATGTGTATCTACCAAAATTTAATCTTTATAAATAGAAGTTTGCCCTTTAATCATCTTGTACAAGATAGTTTATATGATCACTAGCTATGAACATGTCAATAACTTTATATTAATGTTAGTTTGTATCTTATAATTTTTTATAAGATAATAAATTTACGAATTATTTATTCAATAAAAATTGAAATTGCTAAAATTTCTGGTTCTATTAAATAATTTTATTAAAAATTAATAAGGTTATTTTGGAATTTGAATATTATGTATTCAATTATTTTCATTTCCATGTAATATTAAACATAATAATTTAAAATTATCGATGTTTTATAATATTATAACAAATATAATAATATAAACTCATTAATAATCAAATCATTATTATTATTACGGTGATCTTACCGTCAGCAGCAATCGTAGGTTCAATCAAAGTTCGGGCTTGGTACAAAAAAAGAAAGCTCCGAGTACACTTGAACATAGTTGTTTGACAAACAACCATCCAATCCATTTGAAATCTCCAAGTGAACCTCACCACTGGGGCCAACTACCCAGGCCTAAGCCCCCATTGGATTAATTGGATTCTGTCAAGGAAAGGTGTGAATGGAGTTTTTTTTACCAAACCAATCGATAATGTGATGCTCCTTATAGTTGCCATCTTCAATGCTTACCTGCCAAGAATGGAGTCACTTCCAGCTCAAGGATTTTAAACCAAACTTCCTACAAAGTTTGAAGAATTTTTAAACTAGTGTAAAATTTTGTAATAACCAAAATCACAAGTTGATAGGATTTAATACCATGTATACAAATTTCAGTTCTGAAAATACTCGGAACTTTACCATCCTTATTGATCATACGCAAAACAAAAAATGAACCAATCCAAGTCATGTAGAGATTTGCAAGACAAAAAATATTAGAACAATATCGGAGTTGGTATTCTGGGACACATCTAATGTTTAGGTCAATCAGGATTTTGGAGATGAAGAAGCAAGACAATAAGTTAACTGAGTTAGTGTCATGAGTCGACTAACACAAAATCAATAAGAATAATTAAAAAAATCAAATTAAATCTTAATATCAAATAATAAAGTAATAATTTCATATTGATTTGTTGTCCATTTCTTTTTTCAAAAAAAAAAAATTACTCATAACTAAGTTATTTTTTTTCTTTGAAAAATACTTTTTGAAAATTCAAACCCTAATTTAATTAATTTATGGATTCGCTTTTAAATATAAGTATTTAATAATATATTCCAATTTCAATATTTACAATTTTTTTATTTTTAAATTATGACTTCTTTTCATAAAAAAAAAATCTTTCATGAATCTTTTTAATCAAATTGTGAGCATACAGAAATTAAAAATATAATGAATATGATTGTACAATTTGATAATCTAATTTATTTTTTCTTTGAAAAATATTTTTTTTCTAAACTCAAACTATAATTTAATTGATTTTTATAATCATTTTTAAGAATAAATCTAAAATTCAAACCTCATTTTCTACAATTTATTCTTTTATCCTTTACTTTAAAAAAATTACTTTTTCTGCAATATTTTAATTATCACGAAATATCATTGTAAAGTTTGATAATTGGTGATGGTAACACTTTAATCTAACTTTATAATAGATGTCATGCATCTTTCTTTGAGGACCGTCTCTTATTTTCAACCAAAATCATTGGTCCCCAACGCCCTATGGGTCGGTCACCCTCCCATTATCAAAAAGGTTTCTCTTTCTTTCTTCATGCACACGATGGAATGACATAAAAAATCTATTTGTATTTATATTCAAAAACAGAAAAAAAAAATCTAGCAAATGCAATCAAAAACACAATTTCTTAATCAGATTGGGGGAAGGATTTATATTTATTTATAAACAATGTATAAATTTATATATTATTATTAAATTTAATGATATAATTTTATTATAAATAAAAATAAATTATATTTATTTTAAAAACTTTTAATACCTTTGATAAATATGAATTCTTTAACGAAAATACAAATTAAGAAAATTTTTTTTATTTAGACCGTAATTGAGATAATCGAGTTATTTATAATTATCGATCTCTAATCAAATAAATTTTTAATTTTTAATTAAATTAATCTCATCGATCAATTCATTTTGATTTTTTTCCAACAACATATCATTTATAGTCAAAGAAATAGTGAAAACAGTTATAAGTCAAAGTAAGCGATCCAATAAACAAAAAGTAGAAATGCGAAGACTGGGACAGGATCGGAGTAGACTTAAATGTTTAAATGATC
>JBBYHO010000005.1:4466606-4478684 GCA_038382025.1 Adansonia gregorii
TCCCCGTATCTCTTTATCTAAATCGCATTGTGAGGCCACGCATGAAAGTTTGCCTGATTGTTTCAGATTGTTTGCCTATCTGAGGCAGGCAGTACACTGTGGAAAACATTATGCTTTGAGTTTGAACCTAACAATCCATGTATTCGTGTCGTGTTATTTTTTTATATTATGATCGTGTTTTAAGGTGTTATATTTTTATATAAATTTTAATATATTAATAATTTATATTACATTTACATAAGTATTGGTACGTTCCTATATTACTGTCATGCTCGTGTATAAAATTACTAGATCTACCTTGAGTAGTTAGATCTTGGAACTCAAAAACTTATATATCGAGTTCCTTCAAATCCTTTCCTAAAAGGGGTCGTAGAACTCTTAACAGCAGGTACCTCGATGGGCATAATTTTAAACACAATGTTGTGAACTGAGCACGTTTAGATATGATTATCAAAACATAATATAAAAATAATTTAAAAAGTGATACGATATAAAAAATAATACAAATATTATATAAACAAACCAAAAAATTTTCATTCATGCTTTTGTTTAATTTTAATTTATTAACATTATTGTAGAAAAATAACATTTACAATTTTTTGGCAAAAACTTTTTCATGTTTTGCAATTTAAAAAATAAAGCCAACAAATTTGATAATTTTAAATAGCATACAAAAGCGACACATTCAATAAAAACATTTAGACACGATTAAGAGGCCTTGCTTTAAAACTGAGACTAAGACTGGGAGGTATTTAAATCAAATTTGGAAATATTTATTTATTTATTTCCTTATCTTTTATGTTCTTACAGAGTCAGGAAGCTCCGCCATGAACTAAGATGAGCAGAGATTTCCTGGAAGGAAAAGTGTGGGGGAAAAAGAACAATATGGACACTGAAAATGAAGAAAAACTAATAAACATGAGAAACAGCAAAACCCCCTTTTTTTTTTCCTTTAATAAAATATGTTATCAAAGCAACCCTATTTACACAATAATCGCTGACATCAGATCCTGCTCATATGATCATTACAAATATGCTACATTTTCCTAACCATTCTTTCCCTTTCTTAACTACTAGCATGGCCAACTACCAGCGACCATGAACATGCAAGAAAACATGTCTCCGGTTTTGATGGATTGTCAGAGGTATGGTTGCACCAAGGGCTTCTACAAGAAAAAGTATTGAGGGTTAATGCCGTCTCTGAAAAACTCGAAAAAACGAAAATGTAATTTAAATGGTTATGAAGATTTAAGGATTGTCGATGCTGTATTTTTTACCTTTTTGAGTTGGACTGAGAACAAAATAGTTTTATTATTGCGAAGCAGATAAAAATCTATGGAACCGTTGTACTCTTGCCTGATTATTATATGAAGATCTGCGCTGCGGTGATTTTCTTCTACGAAAGAAGAAATCTTCGGTGTCCAACACGTAAGAAATCTGCCAACATAGTACACAGATCGTAAGTGAAAAAAGGGGGAAAAAAAAAAAAAACCAAGGTAGACAAATGTCGCGTGCATTAAGCGATTTCTTAGTGATGCAAATGCTGCACCTCCATAGTCCGTGATAGGCCACGTAAGAAAGGTAAAAATTAAATCGAATATCAATAACAGCGAGATACCTTGTATGAGTTGCAAGCTATCTTGTTCTCTAAACCATTAAACAGTTGAACACCTGCCATGGCCAGGCAAGTAGCAGCAAATTCATCTAGACTTGCATACTTTTTTTTGTTTCTGCAAATATCAGTAGAAAAAAGCGGATTAAGCATTAGTTAATTAACGGCATGTTCTTTCCGGGTTCATGCAGTTATCCTTAAGAGATGGCATCTAGCAAATCTAAAGTTCAAGTGTCAACATCTGTATCTCTTCCCCTTTCTGACCGAATATGCCCTCTTGGCACCAAAACAACAATATTCCAAACCTTTCCTTTGCTACAGTCATCTTCTAATAATAACACATGAGAGGCTCGCAGAACCTAGCTTTTACATGCTATATTTTTATTTTCAACATGAGATAGAAGTTAATTGCAGAACTAAGGAACCTAATTAATTCAAATCTTATCAGTTATTACCTCTTTAGTGTAATGCCATGTGGCTCCTTTTTGCCAGGAAAGACCGACAGAAAGTCATTGTGCAAGAAAGCTGAAAAGTTAGGTTCCACGGAAACAGCAAATGCCTCAGGCTTTTCAATGACATTGTCCATCAGCTGAATCGACAAACGAGATGGCGAAGATGACTGCAAAAAAAACCCAGACCGAAAACTTGCATAAATGTACATGTAGAGAGATAGCAAGATTTCATGTGCCTTATTCTGTTCCTTTTGGGGGGGGGGTCATAGCAGGGGAGCATGCAAACTTACACATTTCAATCGATATGTATTCTCTTCATGAAGGAGGACACGTGCATTCTCATAATACACTGAATCCATTGTCTTCCCACGTTTCCTGGATTTTTCATACTCAAACAATTGGAGAAGCTTATTATCCATATCATCTGCTGAGACAGCTTGAAGCTGCAATTAAAACTATAATTCAGAAAAGTCGAAGGAGAGATGAGAAAGAAATAATGAAAAACGAAGGATCAGAGAAAGCAAACCTGCTTAACCAATTTATATAATAACTTGTCCAATGTGAATAACATATATGACTGGTTTCCTATTATAGCTCGACATTCATCCTCAAACTTCGCATTATCAGAAGATCCATCAAGCAGACTGTACAGTGCACTCAAAAATCTGTATGATAGAGAGATGACGTTTTCCAAATTAGAATGCATCCGACCGTTCATATTGTTCAGCAATAAAATTTATATGTAAATCACCTGGCATATAAATCTGATGGACTAGCATCTTTTGAATTTTTCCACTTCATTTCAGAACCTGTTGAATTTGTTTTCGCTGACAGTATTCTTTCATACAGGATCTAATGAAAATTGAAGATTGAAGAACACTTGTTAAACTGTTGAAAGAAAATACAGAAGAAATAACTAAAAGGCTTTAGAAGTTCTACGCACTTGATGAAGTCTGAAAAGAACGTAGAAATCATCATTAGCATAAAAAACCCGAGAATTGTTTCTAGCTTCTTCAGCAAAAAGCGCAGTTACATGTTTTGCAAGAGGCTTCACTGTATAAAGAAAACGTTCTGAGATTGACAAGGACGTGCCGTCTCCTCCCGCATGCGTATCAGCAATCCCTTCGGCTTCACCCTCACTCTCAGCCTTACCATCAACATCATCACGTTCTACCTCTTCCTCCTCTTCATGCTCTTCGTGGGAGCACTCATCACCTGCAGACTCACTGCCTGATGCATCATCACCTGCCTCTGAGGCGTTTTCACTATCCTCATCATCAGCATCTGCATCATTTTCTCCTCCATTATCCTCATAATGCAACTCTTTCCCATTTCCAGACCGGTACTGTCTGGATTCAACACCATGCTTTGCCTTTGGCAAACCCTTCAGACCAGTATCACCATACGCAACAAAATTATCCTCCTCAAAATCACCATTAGGTGATAATTCACCTTCTTCTTTTTCAATTTTGGAGGGACCAGCAGCTTCTTTAGGGTATCTACTAGCATTGGAGCCATCAGCAGGCACTCCATTGACTAATAAAACGTGTTTTGTTACATCACTGCCCTGAAGTACCAAGCAAATTTGTGTAAGCATATTACAAGTAAAAAATCAATGAGAGAAACTTCCTTGCTTTTCTACCTCAAGGTCCTCAACAAGAAGGACGTGAGCAGAACAAGCCAGGAACACAAGGCCAATAGATGCCAAAACCAATTAGGGATATCAGGCAGCCATGCTGAGTAGAATACAGTAGTCAATAGGGATAAATTCATACCTCTAATGAATGTACAAGATCAGCATCAGCTTCAGCTTCACGATCCTCACCAGCAGAAACGCTAGGTCTAGATGCTGTTGTACCACACCCTTGAAATTCAAACTAAACTCAGTATTGCAACATCATTTTGCAAATGAAGGAATAATTAGAATAAAAGTAATAACAGAACTACGCCAACAAACAAGAAAACCATGCTCATGATTGTCATGTAACTTTATCTGACATACACACCTGATGCCCCTTCAACATTGTTTCTGATGTGATTATTTTCAGCTTCAATTGCAAGGGCTCCAAATCCAATTGCAAGCTTGTTAATTCCAGGCCTTTTATCGGCTATAAATGTGATCTCTTTCTCCTGCTTTGAATCATCTCTAGAGAGACGACTTGAGTGTTCTTCTTTGGCTAATGTTTCCCCATTAGTCAAACCATTTCTGCAAGAATTAGTTAGTTCGGGTGAACTATTCCCATCCGCATCACTAGCAGCCTTCCATTGCCCAGAATTAGCAGCAGCAACAGCTCCAGGATTTCCATCACTTTCACCAAGGCTTGATGGAACGCAGTTTACAGCAGGATTCTGTGCTTTACCAGCATCATCAGAACCCTCTTTGCCATTAGGTCGAGGAGGAACACCCAACATCGGCTCCAAGAAAGTGGTCCAGAGCTTCATGACTTTATTTAACTGTTCTTTGGTTGAGCAAATTTCTTCACAGGAATATTCTATAAGTTTATATAGGTCTTCATGAACGTCGACATCCAAATATTCATATTCAAGGTGAGGAGCTAGGGGTTGTCTGTGACCAGCAACACTAGCCACAAGAACATCATCCTCTTTCTGGTTCTTCTCTTTCAACTCCTTGATTTCAGCCACTAAAGCTGCAATTAGAAGAAAGGATCAATGAGACTAGACAGGCAAAGTTATACGAATATAGAGGAGAATAGAAATGAACGGCCTATCCTCAACAGACTACATAATAGCATGCAACCCTACTTTTAGAAGCTAACAAACTTCTGGATTTAGTACAAATGAAAATTTTCCATCAACCCTCCAGCCGAATATTGCAACATTTGAAAGATCAGTATTGTAGATGCAGTTAAATGGTTTCACCAGTGAATTCTAAATCTACTCATAAAGAACAAAAAAAAAAAAATATTAGGACAAATTGTTAAAAATCATCCATCAATTTTTCAATCAGATTTTGCAATAAAGGAAAATGCAGCATGTTGGACCATTGATATGGAAATTCTACTTACATTTTGCACTCAAGTTCTTCGAATCCTGCTGTTTGAAATAGAAACTGCGGTGATCAAGTGATTTGTAATGGTTTTTCGAATAAATTTCAGCCCAAACCTTGTTAAAATCTAAACGGCACTTGGTCCACTCTTCTTGCTTCTGCTTCAGGCGAGTTAAAATGACAGGTAAAGCAAGAGCAGGAGTTTTACGTAATATTTCCATTACATCAAGACCATGGTCACCGTATAATCGCTCAATGCACCTTAAATTTAGAACTGCAGTTAGTGGTTCAGAAGAACAAGTTAGAAAAGACGAAAGTAATTCACATAGCTAAGACATACATAATTTAACAATCTAGTAATAATACAAACCGCTAAAGTGGTCTTCTACACGAAATGGAGGATCCATATTGATTTTATTTTCATTAATGTTGTTCAGCAAGTCCTCAACACGCTTGGCCGTAGAGCTTACAGATTCTAACAACATATCCAGCTCAAATCTGAGACCACGAAACAAGAAATCTATAATGCCTAGGAGATAATATCTAGAATTTCCTAAGACATAGAAAACAAAATAGCTAATCAGTGGACATTGAATTTTCTTCTGCAAAACTCATTGTGACCATGTGGCACATTCAATTGTAAAGGGAGTAACGGAATAATCAAATTACAGAAAAGAAGAAGTTAATTATTATATTGATTGCATACATGGTACTCAGAACAAATAGAGTAAGATCAGCAAATTTTACCTATCATCCTCGCATCTGAACAAACTCTCTTCATACTGATTTCTGCGCATGTGCTTGAAAGAATAATCCTCACTTCCTGAAGTCACAGACACCCAATGATCATTCAGCACTTGAGCACCAAGTTCCGATCGCTGACTTGCTGAAGGTATTGGATACTAAGAGACAAACACCAAAGAATGTTTCAGTACCAAATCACGCATAATTAGCAAGTGAAAAAAAAAAATCCAAAGTTACTACATCATCAGGCAGAAGCCGATAGCTTGGAGTACAACGTTGGCAGCTAGAAAGGTCAAGCTCCTGTATGGATTTTTCCATATACTTCTCCCTGCATCTCTCTTTTTCCCTAGCTCCCTCTATTTCACGTTTCTGCTCTCTATCCTTTTCCTCTAATTTGGACGACCTGGACACATGTCCGTCACCGCTAAGTGACTCTGCAATCAAGAGGTAAACATCATTGAATTTTAAAGATATATATAAGGTATGTTACTTGGACATGGATGCGATTCTCGGATATGGGTATGTGTCCAACACAGGTATGTTCAATTTTTTGTAAGTTTTCCCATGTATTTGGAAGGTCCCTTGAGGGTCAGATCCCCATATCCTTGTCTGGACACATGTCGGAGATGGGCACTTCTACTACTTCATGAACAATGAAGAGTCGAATAATTTGCATCGTATAAGACAAAACTATGCACACGCAAGTTTATGGCAAATTAGAAAACAGACAAGAAGAGTACGAAAATGTATAACAAAATGACAAAGAAAAGGAGTCCATCAGTTACATACTTTTACTAATAACACCAGCAAGGAGCCCATCTGCAGGAGATATTTAAATTAAATACGGCCATAAGGATAAACAATTAAATAAAACAACTCAAAAAAAAAAAACTTCAGCGATTACCAGTATTCTCACAACGCTCCAAGAACTGACTGAACTCATTCATAAGATCTGGATGCTTGCCAAGTAAATCAGTCACCTGAAATAGGCATAATGGAAGGTACCATAACATATGATTGGGCTACTAGCAAAGATAGAAGGTGAGACGTGCTTGTTGATAATTCTACAAAGATAAGTACATTGAATCATTCGGAAAGTGACAGATAATTGCTGGAGATGTTGTAAAACATACCAAATTTTGCAAATCATTTCTTTTGATTATTCCATTGCTATAAATATTAAGACACTTTAAGAATGCTTGGTAGTCATCCGAGCTGCATAGCCTCTCCTTAACTTTCTCACAGAATACGAACCCTTGGTTGCACATGCCTGAGATTTGAATAGAAAAGACCTAAAACTTAAAAGGTTGATATATGAAAGACCAGAAAATACAAACCAATCTCATTACACAAGGAAGGCAAAAGATTTGAAAACTTCAAAAGACATGCTGAAAAGGCTGATTAAACACCATTTGTGATAATATATTCAAAGGACTACCAAAAATTTTTCCCTCGGGTTAAAAAATATATGCCATCTCCCTATATTAGGATACATCCCAGCAGAGCACATAAAAAATATATACATCCCAGCAAAGCATATAAAAAATATAAACATTAAGAGCTGAGTTCACTAAGAACATCAAGATGCAAGGTCATGACAGACAATCCAACATAATATTGCTTCTCCCAGACATTGATCACTTCAAAATCACAGGAAACGTATATCGTATGCCTATACAAGGCCCTTACAGTCAAAACCATCATTGAAAATAGCAACCAGAATAATGTAAGCATAGCTCAAAACTGCATCTACGCATAAATAAAAGTAAAACTACGGGCACATTCTCACCAGCAAATCACACTAATGACTGATGGAGAGAAGCATTGAGAAGAATACATTTAAGAATATTTATTGGCAACATATAGCAAAAGAACAACAAAATTGTCACGCTAAACACCATAAAAAAAACTATGAAACTATTATATGTTATAAAAGAAAAAAAACCCAATAACTTGCATATTATAACCAAATAAAAACTGTCAAAAAGGTTTGACGGACTCACTTTTTAAAGTATCCCTGTCATCATAAGAAGCAAATCCTTCAATCTTCCTTCCAGATCTCTTTTTATCAGGAAAACGCTGCACGTTAAAATCCCTATTGTTGTCATGCTCAGGATCATCCTGATCACGAGTTCTCCGATCCCTGTTTTCCTTTTCCACACGCTTTCTCTGCTCCTTTTGCATTTTCACCATAGCTTTGTCATCATCCAGGTCAGGACGATCAACACTGAGATCCCGATCAGCATGGGAAGGAAGAATCCTATCCCTCCGACATTGCTGAAAAGAAAAGATATCATTATTTCAAATCACAAACACATAAAAACAGCAACTAAGAAGAAAAAAATTTTAAGAGAAAACGGTTACCTTGTCCATTTGCATATGCCGCAATGGGGGTGTAGCAGAGCTTCGCTCACTAAAACGCTGAGTCGTGTTTCGACCATATGGAACTTGTTGTGTCAAAGGTGCTGCTGAAGAATCTGGTAAAAATCTAGTGAACTCCTCAAGCAGATCTGGATGGTCCTCAAAAAGAGAAGCAACCTGAAAGCAATGGAAAAAAGAAAAAAAAAAGTAAAATCCTCGGGAAAAAAAAGTTTCCAAGAGATTTAAGATTCAGTAAGTACCAAAGAGTCAATGAACAATAGTAACATTTCGAATAAAACATAATACCTCACTGTAGACCTCATTTATGTCCTTGTGCTCCTTCCGGTACATATTCAAGATATCCAAGAATGATTTATAAACATGCTCATCATTTTGGAAACGTTTCTGCTTGGTAAAATGGATAATTAGATGGCTAAACATGGACATTGGCAAGGTGGAAGATTATGGCACAATGTTTTCACCTTTATTTTGTTTACAAAACTGATTGCTTCTTCAAATTCTACAGTCTTTTTTGGAAGAGCCTCTTCCTCATCAAGGGTTATTTCATATCCCTTTGGCAGGAAGGTATTAAATCCATAAATTAAGTTGTTATGCCCTTTGAATAATTCCTTCACTCGGGCAATGACACCAACTGTGTCAGTCCTGCAGAAGACAAAAGACACATTGAACATGTTGTTTAAAGCACGAATCCATTGTTCATTGTCAAAAAGTTGCCATTTCAAAAGACGATACCTTTGCGCCTTGAAATCCTTCATGACTTCAAGGAACATGTCATACTTCTCCTTTTGATCTTGAAACATCTCTTTGACTTCCTTTAGATAAGTTAAGGCATCATTTGTAGTCAGTTTCTGCGGCATACCTCCCCCTCCCCCTCCTACACCTAACCCACCCATTCCTCCACCTCCACTTCCCCCTCCCGCTCCCCCTCCTCCAAGTCCACCCCCACCTCCACCTCCAGCCGGCATTTGGTTTTGCCCATAGCTTCATAGGTGGAAAATAATAAAAATTTCAGAAACCACAACCATTATTTGACCAACAACAATCGAAAACCTCAAAATCTTGAGATAAAGCTAACTTACTTGCAACAGATGATTACTCTTAAAAGTAACCTAGAGTTTTCATTAAATTAGAAGAAAATCTACTACATATTACAAAACCATGTGACAAATCCTACTTAGAGTAATGATCCCTGAATTCAAACAAAACAAGTCAAAAACATAAACAAATCACCCAATTCAAGTGGTAAACAAAACAAACCCACATCGAAATTCAACTAAATGTCCTGCAAACCCTCACCAAACAAAATCATTCAAGCTTACAACAACAACCAACCACTAATCAAAACAAAAAAAACCCAGATTACCAGAAAAGCCAAAGTTTCATATAAAAAACCGCACCACACAAACCTCAAAAAAAAAAAATAAGCAACTTTAAGCAGATTACAAAGACACAGAGCAAAGAAAAAAAATGAAAAAGATCTTACGATTCAGCTCTTGAGGAAGCAAATGGACGTTTAAATTGAGACCCAGAATATATATCATCTCTTATTCGTTTCATCCTGTAAAAAAAATAAAATAAAATAAAACAAAGAAAAAGTGATTTTTTTTACCAACAGGAGTAATCTTTGAAGAAATGAAAAGAAACCCATTTTAAGAATACGGATAAAGAAACTTACTTTCCTCTGTAACAGATCTTACAGGATAGAAAGACAGAGAAACCAAACCGGCTAACTTTTTCCCTGATCCTTTGAGTTTTGTCTTCTTCTTTTTTTTTTTCCTTCAGGTTGTGTAAGAGATTAAAAAAAAAAAAGAAAAAAAAGAATTGAAAAACAGATTATAGAGGAGCAAGAGAAGATGTAAATAAAAGAGATAACTTGAGGGAGAGTCAAAATCTGAAATGAAAAAAATAAAACCAAAAACTGGCGAAAGAACACAGCAATAGCTTCTTTCTTTTTCTTTTTTTTTTTTTCAAATTCGATTTTGTGACTTTAGTGTTCTATATTTGGAAAATAAAAAATTAAAACACAGTTTGGAGTTGTGTTTTGATTTCTGTGGTTTCTTAGTGGGCTTTTTTCTGAGTTCCCAAATTCAACCGTAGGCCCAATTTTTTTGTGTTTTGGTTGATTTTGGTGAATTAGGGTTTTTGAGAGATGTTGATTTGGATGTGCTTCTGAAGGTCTTTATTTAAAGAAAAAATATTGGTGATTGAATTTCTTGTTTTATATCTTTCCTAGTTGATTTTTTTTACTAGAAAGGATATCATCGATCGTAAATATTAAAATTTAAATATTAAATTTATTAAATTTTATTTTTTAAAAATAATTATATAAATTAATTAAATTAAATTTTAGATTCATCAAGTTACATTTTGTTAACGAGTGTTTTTAAATATTATTTGAGATTAATTAATGGATTATTTATAATAATAACATTATATTAAAGTAATAATTGACAACTTTGTTTATTAGTTTTAATATATATGATAATCTTAAAGAATGCATTTAGAGTACTCATTTGTAAAATCTAATATAATTTTATTACAGATTTTACAAATGAATATTTTAAGTACTCTCTTTAAAGTTATTATATAAAGTAATATATTCCCTCAATGTATTGAAAATATTAAAAAAACAATCAACTATTTTTTTAATACAATATTATTATTAGTAGTAGTAGTAGTAGCAGTAGCAATAGCAGTGTGCTAACTAATTTAAAGATATTCTTAAACTTATTCGCTAAAAAAACCCTTTTGAATTAGGATTTTATGAAAGTTTAGTTTGCATACCTTGTTAACTGTTTTTTTTTTCATTTTTTTATTTTTCTTTCAAATGAATTTCCTATTTTTTATAATCATGTTTATGCTCGTACATATAAATTTGGCAATCTTCGACACAATATAATAATATGACACAATACAAAAAAATAATACTATAACAATATAAATATATGAATATGTTTAAATTTATAAATATATAATAGATTAAACACAAAATATAACATGTAAAATTACACGAATATTGACATACATACATAGAATTGTTAGACTTACATTCATATTAAATTGTCATATTTATATATTCATACCATATTTATATTATTTTCTATCATATGATATTTTTATTTTTTTTATCACTTCGTGTTTTATGCTCGTATCTCGTTTAGATTATCAAAAAGGGTAGTTAAAAATCTAGTGTTTGAATTATGCTTGGGGCAAAGAGAGAGCAAGCGCAATTTATACTTTGCACTTTGCCTTCTAGTGTTCGAAACAGCCCTAAAAAAGGGTGATCTTGGCCCTCATAGAATGGCTTAATTGCCCGAGCCGAGGTCAAAGTATTCGAGAGATTAATATATTATCTAATTCTCTATTATAAATTAGTTTTGTTATATTATGAAATTGGGTATATTAATCTTCATTTTTTTATAAAATTAAAGAAAATAAGTAAAATTTTTTATTAGACTAACATAGTATTAGATTTATCTATTGGTTACATAAACTTAGATTTGATGGTCTGAAAGTATATTTTACTATACATATTAATATTAAAAATTTAATTTTATATTAATTTTTATATATTTTTATAATTAAATTTAAATAAAAATATTATTTATTATTAAAATAATAATTGGATTGGACTAATCCGACTTAATTTTTTAAAAATATTATACAGAGTTTAACTTTGCCCCGACAAACCAAGGTATCGTGAATTGTTACAAAATATAACATTTATAATTTGTTAAAATACTAACGTGAATATTAAATATTAACATGACACTTGTTGGTGTCAATACAAGTAGCTAAAAGTGTAAAGAAGTTAATCAAAAGAGGTTGAAGGGTACTCAGGTGTTGGCATGAGCGGAGCTAAACAAGGATTTTTTTTTTTT
>JBBYHO010000005.1:4489083-4501003 GCA_038382025.1 Adansonia gregorii
TATGTATATTAGAGGTGCACTAGTGCCTTACTATTTCTAATTATGACCCTTCCATTTCCATTTCCATTTCCATTTCCCTTTGATTTACATTAAAAAGAAAAAGAAAAAGAAAAAACCCAAAAATACCAGTCCATCATCCCCGGACAAGAGGTAAAATCAAGTGAATACAAAACGACGACGTTGTTTCTGTCCACTTCTCACCAACCCTGAAAGCAAGTTCGCAACAGCCGCGGCACCGGTTCATTTCCCTTCCGTTGGAACCATTAGAATAGGAATATCAGATACTTTCTTTATAAATACTCCCACCATCATTGGGATCTTTGCCGCCAAACTCCCTGCCTCTCAAAACATTTTGCTTCCTCTCTGAAATCTACTGCCATGGCAGCGGGAGCCTTAACCACCTCTCACTCCCTTCTCCTTCAAAACACCCCTCAAAATCATGCCTTTCCCAAACCCAACTCCACCGCCTTCACTCGCACCTATCAAACCTCTGGCAAGCCCTTCTCCATCTCTTGTTCAGCAACTTCCACCATCCAAGATCGCCCATCCCTCCAATCCCAACCTCAAGATCGGGTCTTTAACTTTGCTGCTGGACCCGCCACTTTACCCGAGAACGTCCTCCTCAAGGCCCAATCCGAGCTTTACAACTGGCACGGATCTGGCATGAGCGTTATGGAAATGAGCCATCGTGGCAAAGATTTCTGTTCTATTATCGAAAAAGCCGAGGCCGATCTCCGTGCCCTTCTTAACATCCCTGAAAATTACGCCGTTTTGTTCCTCCAAGGTGGGGCCACCACTCAGTTCGCTGCTGTCCCTTTGAATCTTTGTCGTCCAGATGACACCGTTGATTATCTGGTTACCGGTTCATGGGGAGATAAGGCTTTCAAGGAAGCTCAGAAATATTGCAAGCCGAAAGTCATTTGGAATGGAAAATCAGAGAAATACGTAAGGGTCCCCTCATTTGATGGTTTAGAACAAAGCCCAAATGCCAGGTATTTACATATATGCGCTAATGAAACCATTTATGGGGTTGAGTTCAAGGAATATCCAGTGCCCAGCAATCCAAATGGGGTTCTTGTAGCTGATATGTCTTCCAATTTTTGTTCCAAACTTGTTGATGTAACCAAGTTTGGGTTGATTTATGCTGGTGCGCAGAAGAATGTGGGGCCATCAGGGGTTTGCATCGTGATCGTCAGGAAGGATCTTATAGGAAATGCACAAGAGATTACCCCAGTGATGCTTGGTTACAAGATCCACGCCGAGAACAACTCCTTGTATAATACACCTCCTTGTTTTGGGATTTATATGTGTGGGTTGGTGTTTGAAGATCTTTTGAAGCAGGGAGGATTGGAGGAGGTTGAGAAGAAGAATAAAAAGAAAGCTGATATATTGTACAATGCCATTGATGAAAGCAAGGGATTCTACAGGTGTCCTGTTGAGAAATCAGTAAGGTCGCTGATGAATGTTCCTTTTACACTGGAGAAGTCGGAGTTGGAAGCTGAGTTTTTGAAGGAAGCTGATAAGGAGAAGATGGTGCAGCTGAAGGGACATAGGTCGGTGGGAGGAATGCGAGCTTCCATATATAATGCTATGCCTTTGGTTGGAGTTGAGAAGTTGGTTTCCTTCATGAAGGATTTCCAGGCAAGGCATGCTTGATTCATGCCTCTTCCTATATAAGTGCGGTTGTCCTTTTTTCTTTTTTTTTTTTCTTTCTCATGAAGCTGTTTGTGGTCTGTCTGCTTTGGTTTTATGCCTGGTAGCTTTTTAAGTACTTTTGATGATAAATTTCAAGCTATCTTTTACAAGCAGGGGAAGTTTAGCTAGATTTTTGTGACCAGATTGAGGACACGATTTGCCTTTTTTGTCTCCCGTTTAAATTCTTAGGCAAACAATGTCAAATGATTCTAATAAAGGTCCCTTGAATTTTTATGTTTATGTTTTCCATTATTAATTGCATTTGCACCACACTTTTATTAATATACGGTGTAAGTTTATATGCAAAACTGCCAAATTCTCTGCCAAATTCAGTGTTACAGTAGGTAAAGTTACCTTCCCTTGACAAAAGCTGAGCAATGTTGCGGACATCAAGACAGAGGATCAAGAAGAAACTCTTAGGGCAATAGATCAAGTTGGATGCAAATGGGAGCAAAAATTTACCTCAAAGGAAACTTGGGGAGATACAACAACAGCCAACGGTTAGGTTATACCAGGAATGATGATGCGGTAGAGCAAAGTAAAACTTTCTATCCTTCCTAAAAGTTACATTTTCAAGAATGAATAATGATAGTGATTGGAGCCATGATATCCTCGAAATTGGATGCCTTAGGCGGGGCCCCTGATTAGAGCCCTGTGTTCCTCAATATGGCGATTAGAGTTAGTCCATGCACCGCACCCAACCAGCACCAGCAGAGGCAGAATAAGCATCGAACTAGGATGCTTTTGAAGCCAGGTTAGGAGGCATAGTAGATCACAGCCCCCCATCGATCCTACTGCACTCCGCCTAATCAAGTGTAGCTCTTCTTGCATGCAAAACCGGAAGGCACAGACCGGTAATTGTTCCTTAATTTTGTTGCAGTCTTCCTGTCTGAGACCATGAACAACTCTGGGTATGATTTCGGGGGACAATGAACAAATCAAATGATTGAATGAGCCATGGTTATTACTGTTACAGCAATCGTATTCTTGTTAGAAAAGTGCAGGTGTTGCTATTTATAATTGTTTGCAATGAACAGAGTAGAAAATTCAATTCAATTCCCCACAATGCAGTATTTTATTTTCAACCGTTTTTAAGTTTGTCGTAAGTTGTAACAATCAAATACTAATTTGAGCATGCAATGATAACAAGCTCAAACTATTTTTGTTTTTGCCATTAACAAAACCTCGTTAACCTTTTTAACCGATAGGGTTTTTCTTTCATTCATACATTCAGTCATATTTCATATTTGAAAAGCAGAAGTGGGGAGCTGAGGTGCAGCTGAGACATTGAACCAGTCAAAGTTGATGATGGGCCAATTATTTTGTTCTCATTTTTGAACTGAGAAGGAGAGCATTTTCACTCACACCATTAAACCTATTTAATTCCACTTTATACGTAGTAGAAATGTAGAATAGAATGTCAGTCTTAGGGCTCTTATCTTAGCGGTGAGGTTTTTTTTCTTTTTTTTTTTTTTCCTTATAATTAAAATTGTAAAATTTGATCATTGATTACCGGAATTGTTAACAATCTACTAACTAACGGACAGCGAGTTTTGAGTTTTGTTTACCAAAGCATTTTCATTTTACGGACAAATCAATAATAATTTATTATTATTATTATTATTATTAATTTTACACGCGGCTTATTGCCAACGCGATTCCACTATTGGAGGCATGATTTCACTTTTCTTTCCTCATTAATTAATTAACTCTGCCTATTATTCTCTCCTCCGCTCTGTTCTATTCTGCTCTACGGCGTCTTGCTTCGCCTAAAGTAAAGGCTCAAACAACCGCAATAATCAATACACTCGCTCCCTCTCTCCCTCCATTCTTAAAACCCCTGCCCGATGGCTCGAAGATCCATTCCCATCCTCAAACAACTCTTCTCCTTTCCTTCTTCCAACCTCATACCCACCCGATCTGTCACCTACATGCCCCGCCCTGGCGACGGTGCGCCTCGAGCCGTTACCTTGATCCCCGGTGATGGGATCGGCCCTTTGGTCACGGGCGCCGTGGAGCAAGTCATGGAGGCGATGCACGCCCCTGTATATTTCGAGCGATACGAGGTTCATGGCGACATGGAGCGCGTGCCTCAACAAGTGATCGACTCGATTAAGAAGAACAAAGTTTGTTTAAAAGGTGGATTGGCTACGCCGATGGGAGGAGGTGTCAGCTCGCTTAACGTCCAGTTAAGAAGAGAGCTCGATTTGTATGCTTCGCTCGTCAATTGCTTCAATTTGCCTGGCTTGCCTACAAGGCACCAGAATGTTGATATTGTTGTGATTAGAGAGAATACCGAAGGCGAGTATTCTGGCCTCGAACACGAGGTCGTACCTGGAGTTGTCGAGAGCCTTAAGGTACTCCGTTTTAATCCACGCTTTACCGTTATGCTAATGCCTAATAAAGTTTACGACTTCTTTTTTTTTTTTAATTGTTTTATGTGTCTCATACTACTCGATTGCTAGGTGATAACAAAGTTCTGTTCGGAGCGGATTGCAAAATATGCATTCGAATATGCTTATTTAAACAACAGAAAGAAAGTGACCGCTGTGCATAAAGCCAACATTATGAAGCTTGCTGATGGGTTGTTCTTGGAATCATGCCGAGAGGTTGCTACCAAGTATCCAGGGATTAAATACAACGAAGTAATTGTGGACAATTGCTGTATGCAGCTTGTTTCGAAGCCTGAACAGTTTGATGTCATGGTATTCATATCCTTATGTCTATGCTCTGTTTATTTTTCTTATGTTATGTTGTTTGGAGAATTTTCGTATGCACTCGTTAAACTTTGTATTCTAGAGAAACAACCTAAAACAAGTGGTCTTTAAAATGATGGAATTAAACACAATGATATGATATGGTATACTGCTAGCCGGCTGGCATATCTCTATCAAGAAAGCCATGTAAATTGAGTCACTTTCTTGGAGATTAGATTATCTGGGTAATGTCAAGGAACTTTGGTTATTTTGAGAGACTCTAGGAACTTGTTAGCACATAGGTGATTATTGTTCATCTGTAGTAACTTACTTCTCTCTTTATTTTTTTCTTTTCTTCTTATTATGATTAACGATACCGATGCCAGCTGGTTTTTTTTCCCCCCAGGTGACACCCAATCTTTATGGCAATTTAGTTGCAAATACAGCGGCTGGTATTGCTGGGGGTACTGGCGTTATGCCTGGAGGTACATCCATTAGCACGCTTCATTAATGATCTTTTGTAATGTTTTCTTCTATTTTCTTAAATATTTGAAATTTGTACCCTTATTTTTTCTGGAATGGGCTACATTCATATTGTTGAGTCATTGACGAATATATGACAAAAGACCGCCCTCAGCACCTTGGTGCTATTGATCAAAATCAGAAAGTGGTGATTATGGAATCATTAAAAATCATATATTTATGCCTATCAATTTTAATTTTTTGTTAGTCCTTCAAACGGGAGTAGTGAAACTGAGTATGCACCATTATATAAAAAGCAATAGCAAGTGCTTGTATATTGGCTGTAGGATTGAAATTTGATTAACTTTTTTTGCTCATGTTTGTAAACCATGTAATCAATACATGTGTAATTTCCATGAGAGGAATTCTGAAGCATATTCTTGCTCTCTGCCAGTCTTTTGTGTCCTTGAATAGTTTTTGAACTGGACATGTGAGATTACATTGAAAGCTGAATTTTCATTCCTCCACACTTGATTCAGTTTTGCAAGGTTAGCTTATAAGATATTATTGGCAGACAAGGTGCCACCAGTTGTAGTGTGGTGTTGGAATCTCTCTGAATCATGTATGTATGGCTAAAATCTTGTTCCATTGTTGGGGTGCCGTTTTTGCAGGCAATGTTGGGGCTGATCATGCTGTTTTTGAGCAAGGGGCTTCTGCAGGAAATGTGGGTAATGAGAAACTGCTGGAACAGAAGAAAGCAAACCCAGTGGCCCTGCTTCTGTCATCTGCTATGATGTTGAGACATCTGCAGTTTCCCTCATTTGCCGATCGATTGGAAACTGCTGTGAAACGGGTTATATCAGAAGGCAAGTACCGTACAAAGGACCTTGGAGGAACCAGTACCACTCAAGAGGTTGTTGATGCAGTCATAGCTGCATTGGACTGAGTGAGAAGATATAATTGAGTAGTCAGTGCTTTGCTTAGAAAAATTGTCCTACTATTGTGGGAATTTCCAGCACAATTTTTCATCTTTATTTTGAGCATAGATCAATTACTGTTGATGCTTATTCACATTCACAATTGAAATTATCATGTCTAAATAATCTCAAATGCGAAACTGAAGATGAAATATGTTTTTTGACGTAAAACTTTTTTATGTGATCAAACTCCGTTCTTGCTGCTGTGACAATGCTAGCATAGTCTTGCTGTCTGGGCACTGCGATTTTTTTGTAATCCACTGCCTTTCTGTTAGATTTAGTAAATTTACTGCTGTTCTCCTCACTTTTCAGTTTCTAATTGGGGTTTCTTTGAATTCGTTTTTAACTTCTCTATATCTACTGTCAGTGTTAATTTTTACCAATACAGTGCCGAGAATTACATGTGTATACGTAAATGAGTCATGCATGTATAATTTTTTGATCTTAGCGGAACAAAATCTTGAAATTTATCTATTACTGCAATTTTGTTTTTTGTTTTCACTTCATGATTATTATTTTCCTCTTTTTGTTGGTTTTATTAGTTTGTAATAGGTAGTGATACTCTCAGTGTTTTACAATGAGATGACGATGGTTACATGTATATTGAAATGGTTTGAGTGATTTGCTTGTTTTGTCGGGTTTCTTGAGTTGTTTGCTTTCAATTTCATTACATTGGTTGAGATAATTTGCTTTTCAAAGTTTTAATCCAAGTTCCTCTCTGTTAATTGCTTATTTACGCTCTTGAAAGCTTGATCATGCTTTCTGTTGTGGGGACTTGATATCATACATACATATATATATATATATATATACACACACACACACACACACATACATATATATATGTATATATTTGTTTACCTCTGATTTCCTTCATTCAATTTTGTTCTGACTTTTTTTTTTTCGGTATTTTGTTCTGGTGGTGTTTTCTTATATTTTTGTTTAGATATCTGTTGCTGGTAATTAAGGGTGGTTTGTGAAGTTTGCATTTTCATTAAGTTTAATGGTTTTCCAGCCTTCCCTGCCCTTGGCATATTCTTTTTTGAGCAAAATGATAATGGTGCAAAACCAAGTTTCCTTCAAAACTGGAAGATAAAAATTCTCAAAAGGTTGCTAATAATTATTTTCCTATGGTTCTGTAAGTTATGAATGATGTGTTTACCATCCACAGATTCGTAACTAAGCCCTTTTAACAGCAGAATCAGAGGCAGAGGCCAAGCCTCAATTATTGAGATGACGGCACAAGCCACAATTCATCACTGACATTTGATTGATTTTGCAGTAGTAGGGAATATTACTATAGATATTACTCATAATTTGTTGCTCACACAGACATAGTGGGTGTTGCAGCAGGATGTTGATCCAGATTGAGGCTCATAATGTGGGGATAAATGAAAGAGCCGCAGTATAGACGATTTCCAATCTTCATTGCGCTTGTAACCGAACATAATTTGTGATCATAATAGTGGGCAACCGGTTTTCCTTCCAAATCAACTACCAATACACCTGCATTGTTCCCCTTGGGTAGTTCTCCGATGTACTTCTTCATGATTGCCATGCTCTTTCGGATCAAAGGATATCTGAATGCTAAGTCCATAGTAACCGAATTTCCCTGCCCAATAATATGTACATCAATGCTTAAATTATCCAGAAAAAAAAATAAAGCATTCGATCATTTGCAATGCAATACTAATGTTTCAACCAAAATCTAACTGCCTCTAATTATCTTTGCTGTTTTAATTTTATCCAACCCAAAATTGGACATTGGCGGATACATTTGCTTATGGAAATAATAAACAGAAAATTAGTGTTTGCCCACCGTGGCTAATCCAATCCAGTAGTGACCGTCTCCATCATATTTAATGTTATCGGGGAAGCCGGGTATATTATCAACAAATTTCTCCAGCTGTCCCTGTTTGTTGCCCTCTATGTAATATTTCTTACACCTTCTCCTGCAATGCAATTAAATTTGTTATCAACCCGTCGTCAGAAAAATCACAACTAAAGTTAGAACTCTTTCTGAATCAACAGAAAATCTTTGGTAATAAAGATTACAAGGTTAGCATTGGCATCAAGGCAAGGCAGCATACATGACGCTTTCACATACGATTGCAGTATCTTGAAGTGGTGATACTGCAACTCCATTAGCGAAGTAAAGATCGCTGACTAACACTCTGGTTTCTCTGGTAACTGGATCGAAGCTCATAAATCGCCCATGCGGCTTACCCTCCAGCACGTCCCAAACATGATCATGCAACTTATATTTATATGAAGCGTCTGTAAAATATATCATTCCATTCTCTGCTATATCTACTCCATCTGCAATTTTGAATTTCAGGCCATCAGCCTCATCCGTTAGCACCTCCACCTCACCCTCTCTGCTTATATTCAGCAGTCCCTGTTGCATTGATCATAAGAAAAGAACCCTCAAATTTCAAATTTTTATTTGAATATTTCTTCCAGGTTCAGTACTGTACAGTACGAAAGGTAAATAAATAACCTTATAAGCATCAGCCACTATAGTTTCACCATTGTGTCCAAGAGCGACTCCTAGCGGTCTACCGTGAGTGTTAACCCATTTTTCCACGGCTGAATCATTCAATCTGACTCGCTTGATCCACCCATCCTGGCAACTAGTGTAAATGAGCTGTGACTTGGAATCATATGCTATATCTTCTGGTCCAAGCAACTCCCCCGCACCCACGAACTTTGCACCTTGTATGATGCTATCGTAGCGCAACGAGACAGTCAAGGGTGCCTGACCCAGCTCGTGGATGGGCAGAGGAGCTGGATCAAATGAATCAAGCTGGTAGACAATCACAGCAATTAGTACGGGAAACAATGCAGACAAAACAAGAGTGAAGGGCCCTAAACTCTTTTTTGGACGATGAGCAGCTGCGGCATTAGAAACCTGAGATAGCAAAACCGATTCAGAACTTGAGTCAGGCATTGCAGCGTTGCAGTTCTAGACCGATTCTTATTTACTTAATGGAGATTGAAAACATAAGATTTCAGAATAGTCTCCTGTTTTTAAAATTCGATTTCCAACGCAATTGGCTAGTCTATGGATAATATTAAGATTTCGACGACCTTTTTTTTTTTGTTTTTTTGGGTAATAACAATTTTTCGAACATCTCGGATGTTTCTGCTATGCCCTATATGCCTTGCTCCCACACACTTTAAACAAAAAATTCTGATTTAAATCAATTTTATTGATTAAAGGGTCAGAGTGAGCCTCAATATTGCGTGTGAGTGCCAACTTTGAATGATAATGAGGTGACATCAATGTTGGCCACTACTGCTCTAATCTAATCACTGCAACGATTGAAGAAAACTGTTTATTTACTATCTAATAATGTGAGAATATATTCAATCACCATAATAGATTAAATTTTGAATATATAGTATCATTTTGCATTTCTGGTTTGATTCCAATTTATGCTTTAATCAACAAAGTCAAAAAAAGAAAGCAAAAGCTAACATTATTATCAATTTTTTTTGTTGGGGGGGGTGTTTATGTTTTCTAAGCTATTGATTGTGATTTTTTTTTAATCAACGAATATATTCCTTCTCGTTAATGTAGGAATATAATCTTATGTTAAAAAATTTGTCTATAGGTAGGCTCTTTTCCTGAGGTTCCCATATGTGTATTTCTAACCATGAAGAATTGTCGATAAGAATTAATGGCCGGCCTCTATTATTAATTTATACTTAGCCATCAAGTAAATATAAGAAAGCGCGTACTCAATTTCAAATTAATATATATATATATATATTTGTATAATGGTGGGATGGTACGACAATTCCTAAAACAATGCATTTCGCCTACTATTCAGTAAAGCATATATGGTCAGATAATAGTTGGGTAAGCATCATAATTGTTTATTTAAAAATTAAATCATTCTCATTCATTACTTTTAAAAGTTACATTTATTTTTTTATTTTTTGATTAATATTTTATTTTTATTCATAATTTTAAAAATTTAATATGCTAATATCCTTGATGTTTTAAAAGATTTTATCGTTTATCTATATATTAATTAAAGTTAAAAAGTTACGGAATGTTTAAGTAAAACATTGTCAAGTCTCATTGCACGACACATGCATGTAAAAGTTTATAAAAAGTTAGTATCATGTACGTAAATTATTTGTGTTTGAAAAAAAATAACAATTTTATTTTGTTTAAATAAAATTTATTTTTACGTTAAAATAAAAAAATATATTAATAATTTTAAAAAGTTAAACAGTTGACTACAAAAATTAATTTTAAAATAATCAAATCATATATATTTTTTTAAAAAAGACTTTTCAATAATATTTTTATGATGTATGTAATCTATATATAACATATTTTTTGAAATAAAATTCATATTTATTTGATGAAAAGATTTGGGTGAAAAATAAAAAAATAAATGCGTTTTTCTTTTAATAAGTTGAAAAAAATAATTCCAATTGGCAAATACCGATTTTGAAGATTTGGTAATTAAATTTCGACAAAGTCTTCAAAACAAAGTTTTATTTCAGCAAAATTAAATGTAATATGTCATATAATTTTTTCAAAAAACATAAAAAATAATTGATATATATAAAGCTAATAAAAATTGATATGTGAACTTTGCCATGCCCCTAAATGAATATTTTGTTAATTTTTTTTAAACGTTTTGACTAAGAAATAGATAAATTATAAAATTTTTTGAAAGGTTATAGATGATAAATATAAATTTTAAAAATTATAGATGAATAAAATATAATTTTTACAAATAATAGATAAAAATAAAATATTGATAAACATTATGGATAATAAATATAATTTTTAAAAATTATGAATGAAATGAAATTTTACTAAAAGATTATAAGTTATAGGTGAATTTTATTCTTAATTTTATATTAGCGCAGTTAAAAACTACCGACGTTATCGAATCAGCGTTAATTAATTTAGATGATGAGACGGGTGTTGGAGCTACTCCTCGTCGGTTCTAAAAGCTTGACGCCTAATGTTTTTCCTTTTTTTTTTTTGTTTAAGTGAATTAAATAAATAAATCTCTTGAAAAGAACTTTGAACTCTTGAAAATGTCATCGACAATGATACAATATTTAAATCAGAAAAATAAGATTATAGTTCAAATTCTTTTTAAGCGAAGATTAACCTTGAACCAGAGAAGTGGATACAAGAAGAAATGATCTTTGAATAGATGTGTGGGTAAAAATTATGTAAATTTGTATTGTATGAATGTAAAAGAAAATAAATTTTAACTTAATGGACCAATTAATCAATAAATCAAATCTCATTCCTAATATATTTGGTAATTGCTTTAGTAGTGAAAGTGACATGCTAACCTTTTTATTAGGCCTGATATTGATAATAAGAAAGAAGGAAGATTTGCAATCAGGTGGTATGCATATTAAATGAATTAAAAAGGGTTTATAGATAATAAAGATTTCAAGTTTTAAGTTAAAATTAATTAATTAGAGTTGAAGTAATTCTTAAAACGGAAGCAAGATTTTACATGGAAGATTTAATACGTATGCTAATTTCGATTTTCCCACGTCGACTATTCATAAGATCAGTGTGATTGGTGGAGACCACACGAACACAATGTCAATGACTTATAGCAGAAGCAGTATCAGTTTAGCATCAATCACGATTTAACACCTGACCTACCTACTATCACTAATCAAATATTGTACCATATATATGTATATTCATTTGGTAATGAATTAATCCAATAATATCTCATTTACCAGATACTGACACACAAGATACAATTTGCGTGAACGCAGAATGTTGTTTTCTCGAACGGTACTTGGGCCGTAGGCCCTCCCCACTTGCTCCCAACACCCAAGTAAAAATAATACCATTGAGAAGTGCAAGAACTTGATGGATGTGGATTCACAATAACATAGCTGGATGGATCCGATTCGACTGCGGACGTGGGAACTTAAAAGCGAAAATAAAAAGCTTCCATTCTCCGCTTCCTTCCACCTACAGTATTACTCATTAATTTCCTGTTTCTCTGCTACTAATTTCACTAGAAATCCGTCCAGTCTCCGATTTTGAATAATCCACCACTACATAATATATATATATAT
>JBBYHO010000005.1:4516517-4534490 GCA_038382025.1 Adansonia gregorii
GATTATTTGATTTTTATCTAATATTAAAAAGATATTATCTTGTGATCTTTATCATTCTCTATTATCTTTTAATTTTTTTATCTTTATCAATATTTATATAATTATAATAATTTTATATATTATTATATAATAATATATATATATATAAAAAAAAAAAAACAACCGGCATAAGAGGTTGCTTGGGGAGCTTATAGGAACCGCTCCTTAAGGAGCGTTCCCTCTCTGGAGTTGGGTGCCGTTTTGTTCTTTGATGGATGATCGATGCGTTGATTTATTTATTATTTGTTTTTGGTTTCGTCAGAGGGAAAGAAGATCTATACCTTTGATTCTTTTTACTTTTAGCTTTTTGTCGTTTTTTTTTTCTTTTAATTTTTGGATAGAAAAGAAAGGCATATTAAATTGGATTAGCTTAGACTGGACTCGTTAATAAAAGGTTGAAAGAAACTAAAACTGGAGATTTAACGTACCATGAAAAAGGGGTTCTCCTTTTACCATTTTTAGGCTTAGAAGAGAGCTAGATCGAAGCAAAATCTAACATCTACTGTGGCGACAACTTTTGCAGCGGAAAGAGATTTTCCAACAAATATTATATAAATTTTAGTTTTAAAATTTAAAATATTCAATTTTTAATTAAAAAAATATATGGTATAATATATTCAAAGATTGAAACAAAAAAACTCCAGTTACGCCGTGTAGCCAAGGCAAGTGGCGTACTTAACTTTAAGTCTCAGGAACATCTTAGCAGTTATGTTTAGACTTTATTAGTGTCTAATACAATGAACGGTATGTTCTTTTATCCAAAACGAGAAGTTAAAAGTTCTGACTTCGCTCAAAATAATTTAAATTAACATTTTCTAAAAAATATTTAAAATATATAATAACTTTTAATAATTTAGTATGAATTATTTTATAATTTTTATTTGTTGTTTTAAGTTTATTTTTTATAAATATTTTTATATCTTAATATATTATAACATAAATATAATTATATAACTTGATGCAAATATGTAAACGTGTGAAATTTTATATAAAACAAATTATTAACACATCGAAATTTACATAAAAATATGATATTAAAAGTAATGTAATATGAATGCGAATACATGAAATATTAAATTAAAAATTATTTAAATATTATCAATTAGATCTTACAATTTCGAATGTTACATGATATATCTCATGAACATGACATATGAAAACAATTCAAATGTAATATGAAAAAAAAAAAAACACAACATGAATAAAAAAAATAGTGTAAAGAATCTAAACTAAACAAATTACTGACGTGTTAAAACTTTATGTAAATATATAATATTTTATACATAATGATGATATGAAAAAATAACACTAATACAATGACATGTAGCATTAATTTAGAAGTTATTTGAATAGTATTAATTATATTTGATAATGTCAAATAAGGCTTAATCAGATGATACATAACATGGTTAAAATAATTAAAATACTACACAATACAGAAAATGAACATGACTATTTCACAAATGTATTAAAATCTATATAAAATAAATTATTAATGTTTTAAAATTTATATAAATTTATAATACCAGAATTCAATCATACAACATAAAAATAATATGCATATGATACGAATACATAAAAAAATTATACAAAATAAAAACTTAAGTAAAATTAGAAAAAAGGGGTTGCCACTTGGCAACCATATGAATTAATCCTTCGAATTACTTTAATAACACAAATATGATAAGTATGTACAAAAAATTACAAAATATAACAAAAAAAGTTAAAATTAAGAAAAAGGGGTAGGGTTGCCACTTAGCAACCATGCGAAGTAATCCTTAGGATTACTTTTGTATAATGTATATGTATGAGAAAGAAACTTCAAAATCTACTATAGAGGGAGAGGTGAGGATCAAGGCTGATGAAGGTAAGTAAGGTCATAAAAATAAGTAAAGAGACACATATGACCAGTTTAAGAAAGCAGCATCATCTATCTTTCTAATTTATTCTAACCCGAGTACTGTGGAAACACCAATACTTGGCCGCAGTCAGTTGAGCTAGCTAAGCTACGCATGCAAATTGTAGATGCCACAGCAACCAAAAAAAAAAAAAAGAAGGCTACTTTATTTCCAATTCGTGCATACAGGTCTAACTGCTGCATACTTGTCCAGCTATTGACGGACTTACAAAAAATGTGTAAAAAATAAATAAATAAATGAACATTATGGAATCGGACATGGATTTCAAAGATGCTCAAAGATTTCGCATGCTTCGTACATTTATGGAGAGACTTTTTCAAGTCACAACTGAACTCCATATAATTAATATTACTCGAACGTGGCATTAATTACATAAGCAAATTCAATAATCAAACTGGCCATTCTTTCATTTATCCCCCAACTCCACAAAGAAATAACAAGGTCAAGGGTTCAGTTCATTACTCAGAAGACCTGAAAAGTCATCAGCCAGGCTCGGGGTGCTAATAATTTGTTCAAAGGCATCAAGCTGAATGTTCACCCAGAATGCAGGGGGACAAAATTCACTTTCAAAAGGAAATGGGAAAATGGCAAATGGCTGATGGCAGACATCTTCATTGAAATCAAGTCTACAGTACACCTAACAACTACGTTTCATGGATTGTGAAAAGATGAGAATTGACCAAAAAATTTTGACCTTGGAACCAATTAGGTTGGGTCTTCCAGAAAATGATTAGCTGCGGCCTGTTTTTAATAACTAGGCGGAGAACAGAAGCTTCCCTGACTGATTAGACGGGCCCAATCTTGTTTGGGCCTTACGACTGCGCTTCCTACCAGAAATTAATTGTATTGGGCCTAATATGTATTTGATATTGCCTAACTCAACAAGATGAATGACGGTCTCCTCTTTTTGTCTACTGGACTCTCAATATATTTACTCACAAATAAATAAATAAATAAAATTTCAGTTTTCGGGAAAAGTAAGCTGATAGGGCCATGCTCTGGCCCTGGGTATTGGCTCTCTGGCCACCAGCCATTGGCCACCTTAGGTGTGTCTTGTGAGCCAATGACATGAATGAGAATCGGTGTTGGAGTTTGGGCAAATGGGTAGGAAGGATTTGGTTGATTCCCACGTGTACAAAGCGGCTGCCAGACATTGAGAAATGTGCTGCGGATAATCTGACCCACCTCTGCATCTGGCGGTTTCACTTCAAAACTTCAAACCTATCCATGCAATTGCAAATGCGCGTGCTGTCTGTATGTGTGTTGATACCAACGTGTCAACTCAGCCTCTTCTGATTCCTTTGTATTTATCTATATCCTTTCAACTGCTTACTCAACCGCTTCAGCTTTGCTTGCTTGCTTGGCGTTGGTGGATGCGATTGCTCCCCTTTCACCTTAAATTTCATTAAACAACCACCCTTTAACAATTATAATAGACATCTTACACGTTTTGCAATATACTGTATACATAAGCAAATTTCTTTTGCCACAGTCAATCAGGAACATCTTCACTCAAGTTTTAACTATACCAACACCAATAAATATGGAAGCAACATCGCTTTTTCCTTCTTCTTCTTCTTGCTTCACCTTCTCTTCCCTTCCTTCTGCTCTTTGCCCTCACCATCACTACCACAGGTTAGCTGATGCATGCTTACTTCCCAATTCTGTTTTTTTCTTTCTCTGTTTTCATCTTTTTTTCTTCTTAACAACTTCTTATACAGTTGAAACTCCACACTTTTTTTTTCCCCTTTTACAGGGGCCTGTTTCCATTAACTGTAAATCCGCGAAGATGTCGAATAGCTGTTGTCGGCAAAAAATTGAGCTTCCGGTGCGGGCACCCTAGGAAGCTAGTAATTTTAGTTTTTATTTTTGTTCTTCCCTTTCTCTCTTGGCATCAACTTGAATATCGTTGTTTCTGTTTCTGAAGCACAAAGGCAGCTCTTAGAGGAAATGTGCAGGCAACAGGAGTTCCAACTTCTGTCCCAGTAAGAGTAGCTCATGAGCTTCATCAAGCTGGTCATCGATATTTGGATGTCAGGTATTCTTTATGTTTTAATTGTGTTAAAAAACTCCAATCCAATTATTAGAAAGCAAGGGCTTCAAGAAGCAACATTTTAAATGTTTTTAAGAATTTCATTTCTTTCTTTCTTTCTTTCTTTCTTCGTGATTGTTTTGGCTCTGAATAATTTGTGTAGGACTCCTGAAGAGTTCCGTGCAGGGCATGCCCCTGGGGCTATCAACATTCCTTACATGTACAAAGTTGGATCAGGTTACTACCGTCTTTTTCTTTTTAGGCTAATTGTTATCTCAAATTAATCCTTTTTCTAGCAAACAAGGACCGCGACCCATGTATAGGGTCTCAAAATTCAAAAATAATAGCTTTACTTCTAGTCTAAGGCTGGTTGCTGCTGGGCAGGTTCTTGCTTAATGCGGCGCGAGCATATGACTGAATGAAATTTTCTTTTCCTGCAAACGATTTAGCAATTTCAAGTTGCTCTCTAGCCATGACTTGTATTCTAAAATTTTGTTTCTGCTTGCAGGGATGACAAAGAACCCCAATTTTCTGGCTGAAGTGTCATCACATTTTGGAAAATATGATGAAATTATTGTCGTGGGTTACTGTTTCCCAGATTGTGATTTCTAGTTGAACTAAACCTTTTGTTTTAGAAACACCAAACTGTTCACTGCCTCCGCCTCCTCTCTTTTTGTATGGTCCCATTGTGATGTTAAAATTTCCTGGTTATGCAGGGGTGTCAACTTGGGAAAAGGTCTCTAATGGCAGCCACTGATCTTTTAGCTGCTGTAAGCACATCAATTTATCATACTTCACTCTTCCTGATTTGGCTCTAAGTCAGCCATCATTTCTTTATATTGAAGTAGAGAAGAAAGCATATTGGTTTGGTTGGATTGTCAGCATCACATTTTAGAGAGTAAATTTTGAATCTTTGCACATACCGGCTAATCTTTGAGTTTTACCCAAGTACTTCTTGTTGGTGTCCATATTTTTTTACGTCATTTCCTTGGCTAATGTGCATGTTGAAGAGTGATAAAAGCTAATTAAGACTTCATCATTTTTTCTTTTGCAGGGGTTTACAGCTGTTACGGACATTGCTGGAGGGTATGCGGCCTGGACTCAGAATGGGCTTCCAACAGAACGATGATGCAGCAGCATGCTTGCCTGCGAATGAGTTGCTGATGCACGATAAAAGATCTCACAAATTAATGTAGTAGCCAAGCCAAGCCACAAAATAATCGTAGATAGGGGGAATAACATATGATATTTACTGGATGTATGTGAATGTGAATGTGAATCTCTGGAGAAAATGTTCCTGCTCTGTATGTAAAAGGAAACAAACAAATAATAGATGAGTGGAATCCACTCTGCAAACGTTGTACATGAAAATCTCTTAATTTTCTCTTGATAGAAACTGTGTGCTTCTCGTTGTTATAAAATTTCTCGATTTGAGCCGCATCCTTAAGGCCTGATAATGATAGCTAAGCAAGCACGTCCACGTTTAATTGATTTTTTTTTTTTTGAACCTCAGGACCAGAGGATTCTTCCAATCAATGTCAGCCTGTCTCGGATTCAAGCTTCTGTTGTAATTTATCTATATCAACCATATTATAACAAAAATGAAATGAGCATTTGAAATTTTCATTATAGAAAAGATTGTTTGTTGTCATTTATTGTAGCCATTAGATTATTTGTTACACTTTTGACTTAATTGAATATTCTAAATGAATCAACGAGACGGATAAGAGAAACGTGCGAACTGTTTAATTTGAATAGACAAGCTAGCACTCGAGCATTTGAGAAGACAACCACAGGAACCATTAAAATTAGAAGGTAGCAGCAACTAAACTATGATATTTCTTTAATTGAAAAAAAAAATAATAATAAAGGCGCGTTTGGATCTCTTCTTAATTGACCATCACTCTAATATCAAGAGAACAAAAATAGAATTCCCACTTTGAATCCCTTCTCGAGTGGGCCCCCGGGGGGGGGGCGGGTGTTGAAAGACTACAGAAGCTAACAACAGACTCGGAAAGATGTGTCACCGTTCTCCACACTGGAAATAATCTCAGTGCAGACTAGATGATTAGAGAAGCTAAAGACCTCCCCAACATCTCAGCTTCATCAACATCATCATTTCAAAGAATATGTAAGTACATATTTAAGCTGAGAAAAACATTGCGGCAATTTGAATCCAATCAATTTTTACGAGTCATTGTAAATACATCTTAACTTGATCACGTTACATTCCTTTTTCGAAGGCTTTCTTTTACACCCAATCAGCCTTCTTTTTTCCGCCTCATATTTTTATTAGTATTTGCCCTTTATCTGCAGTTTGCTCATTTTTATTTGCTTCAACTGCTTCCGTTTCCCTTTTTTTTTTGGTTGTTTTTTTTTCTTTTGGGGGAGGGGGCCCCCTTTACCGAATTACTACACAATTAAAATGATTGACCACACCAAAACTGCAGACAGTACGAAAAAGCATAGATGGGCCGGGGACGCTTTCTTTTCACCAATCATCCACTTGCCGTTCTTTTTATAAAAAAGCCCATACGATGTTGATACTACTGAATGCAAAAAAAAAAAAAAAAATAGGAAGGCAAGTATTAGTGTTTTACATAACAGCTAAGAAAGGAAAAATAAAAACGGGAAACAGAGAGAGAGAGAGAGAGAGAGACAGCAATTGTAACTTGGGACTGCTAAAAACCGAATCGCTCTCATGCACACCGCTGTGCAGAATAGCTCATCATGCATAATGCTATACAATGCAAGAAACATATGATACGATAAGGACCATGCAGTCAAACAATACTTCTAGTTTACAGCATACTCTTTTTGTCTTAGGTTCAATGGTGTCCCCTTATCATAGCCGAGAAAAAACCGCCAGATGACTTGCTCTTGCAGCCATCTTCCCCTTCATCTGCAACCTGTTTGCAAAATTACCATGCCTACAACCTAATTAATTGTATAACGGGACAAAAACCAAAGTTCTATGGAAGTGTACCTCTTTGGCTATATGTTGAAGGATATCTATGATTTCAGAGAAGTTAGGTCTTTGAGTTGGGTCCTGCTGCCAACATCTTTCAAGCAGTTCTCCTAGTCTTGGGTGAGTATGCTTTGGGATTGTTGGGCGTAGACCCTGACAAAGATGATATAAACAAAATATCCTCTGATTAGTTCAAAAAGAAAAATTCGTAGTTTCATATTTATGCTGAAAAACAAGTGCACCTTTTGCACAACACCAACTGCTGCTTGTAGTGGAGTTAGGAGAGCATATGGGAGCTGGCATTTTTAATGTAAGAATATATCAGTCATAATGAACATGTCTAATCTCAAACTACCATACTTGTAGACGGAAGAAAGTTTGCCACAAACAAGTATGCACGATCAAAACCAGACTCCATCCTCTTAAAACAGTGTCTTACTTCTCCTGTCAGTAGCTCCCAGAGAACTATTCCAAAGCTAAAAACATCAGCCTTGTGATCATAAGGTTTGTGCTCAATAACCTACATCAATTAAAGACTGGTGAAAGAAATATTAGAGTATAAGCATTTAGTAGACATGTTCGGATTAACTGCAGGTAAGGCAAAAGGTGGATCAAGTGACTGAATATTAGAAATGATTCTTTAGTCCTAACATAGAAATTAGAGAGCCTGAACACCATAATTACATATTTCAATGATCAGGAAGCAACATAAAGACAAACGTTAATGTAGGATTTTGTGAGTAGCCAGTTACTATCAACTAAAGAACTCAAAGGAGAACAAATAATGTCCAAGAAAAATAAATACCTCCGGAGCCATCCAGCGGTATGTTCCAGTTTCAGCTGTCATCACTCCTGATTGAGCCTGTACTCTAGCAACTCCAAAATCGGCAACTTTAATAACCTGTAAATCATGGACCAACAATTTTAGGACAAATATCAGAAGTTAATATATTATGCTATTTACAGCATACTATAATTCGAAAACACACATGCATTTCCAATTCCAATCTAAAGCCAAATCTCCATCTACTAACAAAATCATCTTACTTGATTTTCATCCATCAGAAGATTGGCAGTTTTCACATCCCTGTGGATGATGTTATTTTGATGCAAATAATTCATTCCCCTTGAAACATCAATGGCCACTTTAAGTAGAAATGGCAACTTAAAAACCCTCCTTTGCTTATGCAGAAAGTCATATAAGCTACCTCTGGCCATGAACTCTGGTAAAGAACATATAACACTGTCAAAAACTGACTATCTGTAAGAGGAAGTGAAATGTTTCTGTTTTTTAATAAAATTACAGAGTTTATCCTCTAAGAGTTAAAAGGGATGAAAAGGCATACACATCCAAAAATTTAAATTTTGGTATACAGATGGGAATTCACAGACACTAAATTCGTAATGGTAGGTTTTGTGTCAATCTCTCAGTTTGCACTCCAAAGCCAGAATTGTTCCCTTCTAGCAACATAATTATAGATTATATCTGGTAAAGATGAAAAAAGCAACTCTTAACAGCACCATTGTTGAAGCAAAAGTTTCAAAATTTTATGCATTGAAGAAGAAATTGTAGAGCATATTAAAAAGCAAAGCAGGAAAAATGCATTAGATTATACCAGTTACAATGCACAGGTTTGGAGCTCTTGTACATGCGCCAATGAATTGAACAACATTCTTATGCCGAATTTTCCTGCAAACAGGAAAAGAAAAGGTTAATATTCAACTGCATGTGAGTCGGCTTGAAGATAAGTACCAATCGGTCTCACCACTGCAGGAACATCTCTATGGATAGACATTAATACATTAAATAACATGGGAAGTTCTTAATTCAACAATAATATGTAAGAAACCATGAGATATCTACATAAACCTTGCTACAAGTTTCCGGTAATATTTATACCCAACATATATACAGACTGACAAATGGCATCATTTTTAGTTCCAAAGGAGGCATTTAAAAAAATTGATGGAATTCAGACTTCAATAGCACTATCAATCAAACAAAAACTAGAGCAACATGCAAGAGTTTTTCTAGAGAACTGAAATGGCAATGTGCAAAGAAAATAGATATCCACTTCCTAAGCATGCCTCAAAATCCTAGAATATAACACAGGAAAGAGGATAAATAAATACTCTCCCCTAGAAAATATCAGTAACTCAAGATAAAATCTCTTGTAAAGAATTTAAATTTCCTTTTTCCTAATCATAACCTTAAATCAAGTCAGGTATCTATTATAAAATATTAAACATCAGTGCTTGCTAGTCAATTAAAATTTGGCCAAGCTTGAACTATTCATATTTATGCTACAATTAAGAGATCTATCAGAAGAAACCAGCATCATTAATTCAAATTCAAGACAAAATCCTATAAACTAGCCCCTTTTTAATTAATAAGAAACATCTAATTACAGGAACGTTAACAAAATCCAAGCGCATAGAGAATGCTTATCAGAGATGTGACAGTGTATATACAGTACTCCAACAAACCTCATAATATAAACTTCTTGAGAAAACTCTCTCAGCATTTCTCCAGTAACCCGCTCAGGCTTGAGAACTTTTATAGCCACTTCTTGACTACAATATATGCCTCTGTATCTGAAGATGTTAAAAGAGATAATGAGTTAGAACTCTCAAAAACAAAAAGAAAGAGAGAAGCGGGCTTGAAAATGACAAAACTTACAGATCACCATATGACCCAGATGCAATCTTGGTTTCAATTTTGAGCTGCTTGGCATCAATTTCCCATACATCAGTTCCATCAGTAGGGATTTCAACACAATCAGGTAAGGAAATTACCCCTTCTTTGATATGCTCAGTAATAGCAGATATTGAACTCTTTCCCGGATAAGATTGCTCCTGCTGCCAATTATAAACCATCAGAAAAATAGTTTGGCTCTAACAATCCATAATAAACATGATTATTCATATGATTTTACAAGTCATAAAGTACAGGAAGTTAGGTTGATCTACCGAAAAGCAGTCGGCATACCTCTGTTTGGAGGACAACTGCTAAAAGGCTAAGAACCTTATAGCTGAAAACTGAAACCAAAATTAACCTTTTCACCTTCTGATAATTTATATTTAGCATTTAACCTTTTGAATTTAGAAAAGTAAGAGTTAAAGCTTTAATTTAATATTCTTCAGTTAAGCATTAACACATTCAATCAAACGCACGGTTCAAATACAGAAATGATATATAAAAAGCAAACTCATTTCTATTTCAGCAAAGAAGGAAGATTACTAGCCATATTTGGCTCAAAAGGCTTGGCTCAGCACTAATAGCAAGAGACATGTGTGATGTCATTCATGAGCATCACAATAGAATTAGTGAATTGTAATGACATGGAGGAAAAGGTACCTTAGACTTCAAAATTTCCTTCTCCAGCGCTTTTTTGAGTTCCTCAGTTTCCTAAAAAGAATAACAAAGTGACTCATTGCTTTCCCGCATCCAATTATTAGTATGAAGATGTATAGAAGCTTACCTCCAACGGCCAACCATCAACAACAAAAACATCCAAAGAATACCCATCAACAGTGGAAAAGACATGAGCTTCTTGAATGTTCAATCCAATCTCCGCAAGCAAAGAAGTCAACTAAAAAAATGATCATCAATGTCAATCATTCATTGCAAGAGAATGTTCAACAAAAACATTCCCAATGGGATCTTACCGCAACAAGAATAGAGTCAAATGTAAATTCAAAATGAAGTGTTAACATTTTATCTTTACTCTTTATCAGAAATTAAGCAATTAATAATACGAAGACAACTATATTTGGATAAGCAATCAAATTACACCATTTGTAATGTTAAGAGACAATAACGGCATACCAATATCTATCTGATATTTATGAGAACACACGATGCTGTACTTCAACAAGAAAAGTCAAGAGAAAGCATTAAACTACCTGACTAAGGAGTTTTGGCCGGTCAACTGTTGAAAAGGTGATCTCGTGCATAGGCCTAAAAGATTCCATATTGCCGAATAATATTTATGTCAAATTAAGTTGTGCAGCTATTACCAAAACACAATGGATAAGACTTTGTTTAAATGTGAAAAAGCAAGTAAAAAAGATATTGGCTCAGCTCATAGGCTCTGAGCCACATAATCAGCAGTTGAGAAAGGAGAAGCCACTTTGCACCATAAGGCTAAGAAGAGATAGGATCAACTCATCAAAATCCTTACCGGAAAAGATGTGATGTTGTATTCACAGCACTGTCTCCATCTTCAACATGATATCTACTTGCTTGAAGGGCAAGAGCTTCAAGATTAGGTGATGAACCAAAAGTAGGCGGTGCGTGGATGCTGAAGAAAGACAGAAAAGGAACAGCATGAATCCTCAAAAAGAAAACCACAGTGAATTTTAGATCTAGAAGGGACAAGGAAGAAAAGCCCAAAAAGAACCGATGCAAATATAACTCTAACGACAATAAGCCTTACTCCTGTTGGTTTGAATGATAAGCACTTTGCGCATCTTCCTTCATAGATGAATCAGAATGAACAGAGTCAGTAGAATGCGAGGTGGAGGCAGGAAAGACCTACAGACAATACCAGAATCAAACAAAATTAGAACTTGACATGCATCAGTCACTACTAATCGTGTCAAAGCTAGGCTACATTTATCTCCAGGACTTATGATGGTACTGAGGTATTCCACCATAGAATTGAAGTAGAAATTTGAAATCCCTTCTTATTAAGATAAAAAGAACAGATGTATACCTGCACAATACGAACTTCAAAAACAGGACGATTAGCAGGGTCTTCAGCCAAATGCAGTAATCTTTTATGTGTTAGCACTTCTTCAGCACGCTCCACATTTACATCCAACGCATATCTATTAGCAGTAACAGAAATCTCAAACCATCGAGATAGCACAATTCATAAACTTAACTTAAGCTCGGATGTTAGACTTTACAAAAAGAAATGATACCAATAACTTCGCAGTTAATTATCAAGACTAATGCGTAAGGATAATTAAAAAGATAACAAAAGACGAGCAAAGGGCCTCACCTTTACAAAACTGCTTCGCTGATTTGATTTGAACCCTTTTTTTTTTCTTGTTTCTCAACGACAAACGATTTTTTTTTTGTGAGTGTGTGTGTGCGCGTAAGAAAGGGGGGGTGACTATGAATCTTACACCAACTTTTTGTTCCAATCATCAGCACGGAAAAATAATCATATTATAAAATTTAAAAGAGGAAAAAAAAAGGTTCAGAATCGAACAAAGCCAGAAATCTAGGGTTAGAGTTGGCACCTAGCAGGAAGTCGATTGAAATGAAGCCACAGCTGATCGTTGAAGGCAGGCAGGTTAGCTTCCTCATAATTGGAGTCCCGGATACGCTTAAGCACCTCGTTGTAAGCTTCCAGCTTTTGCCTGTGATGCGAAGGATTTACATGGGCCAGCGAGTCCACAGCTCTACTCCCGCAGCTCTCGGTGTCGTCTTCAATCGCCATTGGAGCCTCACAACAACCACTCTCTCACTAAACAAACACAGATTCACAGATAAATCGATGACTTAATGAGGGAATACGAAACAACAAAATGAAAAGGAAACGAACAAACTTATCATATGATTAAATATTTGATGGAAATGAGAAATTTTGGAAAGGAAAAAAGAAAGGAGAGAGATGCGGTGGCGATGATGTGTGTCGCTGACTCACTGGGAGCGGGTACGGCACTGCACGTCTTATGTTTTCGTAGTCCACGTCAGCACATGGACCACCAGCTAGTGGGGAAAAGATTTCCCACGTGTTATTATAAGTGTTTTAATTAGGAAATTTAATTTTTTAGTAATTTCTCCCAAAAATTATTGATCTTGGTATAAAAATGAATGACCATGATGTTATTATATGGTATGATACAAAGTAGTAATAAAATACACGTCCAAATGGAGAGATAATGGAGCCTTCCAAGTCCAAATGGACTTTGTTTTCCCTTTCTTTTGCTGAATCTTCTAAACATCCTATACTTAATTGCGTATTATAATAGCATATGAAGAATTGCCTTTGGGACACCCCACCACCACGAGACGACACACGTGGCTCACAGACAAAGACATCATCCGTTTAGATAAGGTTTGTTTCATTGGTCCAAAAAAGAATTGGTGGGCCAACACTGCAACTCATCGTAACAACATCAGCAGCGGTATAAGATAAGAGCAAAATATTAGGTATTATACTATTATTGTCTAATATTCAATGTTGCTCTCTCTCTCTCAGAGTATCTCCTATTCCTCCTCTTACACTTACAAGTAGAGTAGCTCTCTACCGCCTTTTCTTCGTCCATTCATTTACATTTAACATATGCACATGCATAAATTAGTAGAGAATCAGTTTTATATTCTGTATGGACACCCTCTTTCTCTATTTTATTAGAGAAATAGGCTAGAGGCTATGCATTATATATTAAGGGTTGAAATTATGGGTAACGTGACTTTGAATTCCTTCCTAGTTTTCTAAAGCTTCTTCTAAGTCTAACAACTCGTTTTAGTTTGAACCACCAGATCGTTAAGACTTCCTACAACCTATACCAACCACAATATTATTTAAAACTCGTAAAAAAAAAAAACTACTTAATCTTACTCGATTCCAGGCTAGAGGATGAATTAATCATCTCATATGTTTGATACTATTACTAAAAAACCTAATGGTCCCGAGTCCCAAATCAGCTGCAGAGGTTGGTAGAACTGCACCTACATTTTTTTGAAAAAAAATCTTATTCTCTTTTCCTGATATTTGTCTGTGTTTCATTTTGATCTTAATTGATAGCCTGAATAAAAACCCTCTATGCATGAGTAGGAGTATATAAATTACTACTATAAATTTCTTGTAAAACCAATATTAAACCCATAGCAACAATAGCTAGCGCTCGTTGCTATATATCATCACATGGACATGGACATGGACAAGAACAAACTTTTGCGCTAGCTCGATCTTGGGCTTTTAAAAGTGCGAAAGCTGGAGATATATGTGAAAGAGTACTTAAGACATTGGCCCGGCTCAATCAGACCAAAACAACAGATGCTCTAACTCTTGACCGAAAGTGCTTTGCTTCATGTCTGAGTGAACCAGGCCAATATCACAGTTACTGTTTCATGTCATTTTACAGCATAGAAGCGAGACCTGCATGAAGTTTGTCCCAACAAGATCCCTAAATAAAAAATAAGGAATGAACAATCATTCATTGTTTGAGGATCTAACAGAGAAGACTGAAGAATATTAGGAGGATAGACGGGTTGAAGAAGAGAGTAAATAGAGAGAGAGAGAGAGAGAGAGAGAGAGAGAGAGAGGAGTAAAGAAGTTAATTTGAAGGTGAAGACGTATGGGTGGGGATTCGAAGAGTAAGAGGGTCTGCATGAGCATTTAAAACCGCAACTACCAAAGCAGAAAGTTGCCCAGTGCATTTAAATCCATTATTCTCCCTCCCTGCCTCCCTCCCTTCCTTCTTTGTTTCTCTCTTTCTTCCTTTTTTTCGGAATCATGAACCCAGCCTTAAATTTTGTAGACTTCTTTGCTTCTTTTTCTTGGGCACCCTGCTCGAAAACTAAGCTTTTGCTTGAGTAATCAAAACACATCCTGTAATATCATCTTTCATCACTAGCTAAATAACATTGCATGCATGGACCTGCAAAAGTTTTGTTCTGTAATCTTTACATGATGGAAAGGTATTGACCTGAGTTGCTACATAAATTAAGCTTGTGTTAAATATCGAACATATGGTTATGCATCTAATATAGGTAAAGTAAAATTTGTCCTTTAAGTCGATCGCATGGGTGGAGTAGGTGAAGCAAGAATTTAGATGTTGAAAGAGATAGCGCATGCCATAATCGTGATACCGTATGCATTACCGAACCATAAAGGCCAGTATCATTAATGAGGGAATCTCTGTCTGGAACGGACAGGCTGCAACATTAATAGGCAAGGCTAAGGCAAGGCACCCAGTCAGATTATTTTTAGAAACTGGTAGTTATGTTCAAATCAAACTTGATTGTCTTTGCTTTGCTGTGCTTGGACGGCAATCAGACATATCAGAAAAGAGAATTTTAAATTTTCTTTTTATATATTAATTTTTCTTTACATGGCAAACCAATGTGAAATTCCTCTAGTTCCGATATTGTCTGCTTAATTTAGGTGATACAGGTAGTACTACGACTAGGAGGATGAAATGCTGAATACATGATATGTGTATTATGTGATGTGTCCAAGTGACCGTTTATAAGGCATCTGAAATCAAAGAAAATGAAATTGTTTTGTCCGATATATCGGTGATTGCTTAAGATACAATTCAAGGGTTGCTTTCAAATTGTTAGCTGCACTAATTGGATGCATCAAACAATATATAATACCCTATTGTGATTATTTCAACGACCTTTCGTCACTATCAGCAGCATGCGCGTCTACTCACCTCTAATTATTTATTTCTCAAATGAATATTCATAGCCTGCTACTAAAGACAACGAAGAATGTTAGTGTATCATAGGTGTAATGGGAGATTATTCCAATGTTTCATCCTAAAGAAAACTCCAAAAATTGGTCTCTTTATACTCAAAACACCCCTAAGCTAGTCCAAAATTTCCACGAAACGAAAATTCTATTTTTCTTTATGGTCTATCAGTCATCTTCCCTCCCGTTAGGGCTGGCTCCAGATGAAGCATCACCTGGATGGCTCAGCAAAGGAGACAATGCATGGCAACTAACGGCAACGTCCTTTGTTGGCCTGCAAAGCGTTCCCGGGCTTGTACTCCTCTATGGGAGCATGGTCAAGAAGAAATGGGCTGTCAACTCAGCTTTCATGGCCCTCTATGCCTTTGCCGTAGCTTTACTTTGCTGGGTTTTATGGGCCCATCGGATGGCCTTCGGAAACTATACTAGCCCACTGGTGGGAAAGCCCGTTAATTCACTTTCGAACGTGTTCCTTCTGAGGCAAATGCCGGGTGGTCCTGCTTTGCCAGTGGCGGACGATGTGTTTTATCAATTTGCTTTTGCTGCCATTGCTGTGACTTTGCTGGCTGGATCATTGCTTGGGAGAATGAACTTTTACGCTTGGATGGTATTTGTTCCTTTGTGGTTGACGTTTTCTTATACGGTTGGGGCATTCACTATATGGGGATCAGGATTTCTTCGGCACAATATTATTGATTATGCGGGTGGATATGTCATCCATCTTTCGTCTGGGGTGGCTGGTTTTACTGCTGCATATTGGGTAATTGACATACTCATCTAACTCTTTCATAGAGACCGAGCCAGTAGTAGCTTATTAGCCGCACTCCTCCCAAAAGGAGGTCTATACCCCAAATTAGCTTTCCTGGGAAAACTTAAGAAGTTGTTATGGAGAATGAGATGAGTTTCACTGTTCATCCCAAATTCGGCTCACTAACATTTCAAAGCAAAAGGACCGATACTGAAGAGAAGCCGACCTGATTGGACCCAAATGTTAAAGATTAAAAAATTGTTTACAGATCATTACACCGTGCAGAAAGATCTAAATATAATTTTGGATGATGACAATATGAATCTATTTCTTACGTAGAAAATGTCAGCACAAGCATTTTCGTTGATCTTTACTATTCGTATATTGTTCCTATGATGATTGCAGGTGGGACCTAGACATTCGCACGACAGACAGCACTTTCCACCCAACAATATAATTCAAATTTTAGTAGGTGCAGGATTTCTGTGGATTGGATGGACTGGTTTCAATGGAGGATCCCCACTTTCAGCAGGCCTGATCACATCTCTAGCCATAATAAACACCCATATCTGCACTGCTACCAGCCTCTTGGTCTGGCTTGCTTTAGACATGGCTGTGTACAAGAAAAGCTCGGTTATCGGCGCAGTCCAGGGGATGATCACAGGCCTTGTTTGCATCACACCTGGTGCAGGTTAGCCTTCACTCAGCTCAACATATAAAGTCAATTCCCCATTCATGTTTCACTTAACTCCCTTTTAAGAGGTTTTATAATCGTTTTCCGAGGAAAATGTCACTCTATGTATAAAATAGCAGAGCCAAAAGTAGAATATTATATTACGTTTCAATCATTAAGCGCCTTCATGACCTACGATATGCATGCATGGGCAGGGCTTGTGGATCCATGGGCGGCAGTCTTAATGGGGATGATGTCTGGATCAATTCCATGGTACACAATGATGGTTTTGCACAGAAAATCAGCATTCTTCCAAAGCGTGGACGATACATTAGGGGTCTTCCATACACATGCAGTGGCTGGTGTTTTAGGAGGCCTACTCTCTGGTCTCTTTGCAAAACCCAAACTTTTGAGGATGATGTATCCTACAGAAAATTATGGTCCAGGCTTACTCCACAGTCAGGGAGAGTTCCATCGTGGTCTTCGACAAATGGGCTATCAGTTTCTAGGAGCAATTTTTATCACCGCATGGAATGCTTCTGTTACAGGCATCATTTGCCTTCTTATAGGCCGCTTTGTTAATTTAAGAATGGATGAAGAGGATCTTGAGGTAGGGGATGATGCTGTGCATGGAGAGGAAGCTTATGCATTGTGGGGAGATGGCGAAAGGATGCCAAAACCTCGCCGTCTGCGTATACCTCAGATCTGCCGCCGCCTAGCTTCAACTCCTGAATAAATCTGAGAATGCTGCAACACTTTCGACTGCAGCTTTTGATTGATATGCTGCTCCATACCCATTTACGGATCTGTAAATGTTCGAATTGCGTGCTTGAGAATCTTTGAAGATGATCTTCCCGATTATTGTCCAATGATCATTTACGACGTGCATATATTAATAATCTACCGGTAATCTGTCTGTAATTTCAGAGCATCGGAAATAAAGACCAACAAATTTCTTTTGGGGAAATGCAATTGTCCGGTGCAATATTTTCGTATCATTGTTTTGTCCTCCCCTTGTTCGCTTGTTGTTGGCTTTGTTCCAAGTCTTTTATTGATCGTTTTGGCTTCTTTGTCCCATTTTATTTTAGTTTATTCACCATAACTTCCATTGGCGAAAATGTCAATGACAGCATACTCGTTCATTTAGGAAAAA
>JBBYHO010000005.1:4534590-4556030 GCA_038382025.1 Adansonia gregorii
GCAGAGCTATCAGCAAAATGACACAATGCATTGCATCATTCAGAGCAAACCTTATATACCATTTTCTGAAAGTGAGGGAGCCAAGTAAACAAACCAAAATCATAGGAATATCAGTGAAACAGATATTTACATTCGATGAAAAACATCATATGGGCTTCTACTATACATCATACAATCGGAAATACAAAGAAAATCAAACCAAGTAGTCTTATTGAAAATTGCACTGAAATTTTTACACTGGTGCAAGTTAAAGCCAGCAGGGGAAATCAAGTCTAGGGTACCAATTGCAACAGAGCAAGACTAGAAAGCAAGCAATTCCCCTTTCATATTGCACAAGATTTGATTAATTTGTGTAATAATTTCCCAGTGACATACCTTGCATCTGTTAGCCATATTTATGGCATCTGAGGGCCGTGCATCCACACTTAGACATCAGTTTCCCCCGGCTGTAAACATTAAAAACAATAACTGAAACAGACTCCGTGTCATCCAAAGGAAATAGAAACACAACAATCTTTTAATCACCTTGCCAATGTATAATTTTGCAGAGTAACTACTGACAACTCTTGCTGTAATTCCCACCAATTTAACCTGAAACGAAGATACGTCAAAAAAAAAAAAAAAAAAAACAAATCACAAATCAATAAAAAGAGAGATCACACAATTAAGTGCATAGTTTTCCTAAATTAAAGCTTTTAACTGTTACCAATAACTCATTTACAATCAAGGTAAGTTGATTATCCGCTTTCTTATTTTAGACATTTCTTTCTTTTTTATTTTTATTTATGTCTTCCAATTTCAATAATTTGTAAAGGTTTTTAATAGACATGTGATATAAAGAAACAACTGAAGCGAGTAACTGATAAACCCACAAAGATTTCAGCATTTCTTAAATACATGAGAAAAACCAAGACCATACTCCATATCCATGCTTCTCCACAACATTTGTAACAATCTGAACTATCCTGCAAAAAAGAAAAAAAAACAAATCATGTCAAGAATAAAACAAAGGTGTAACTCTTAACTATTAAAAAAAAAAAAATCCATCTTATGAAAGTAATGATCTAAGAAATTACCCCATTATCATCTCCCCAAAAGCGGCTATAAGTTTCTCAACAGAAAACACCTCTCCTCTACAGCATCAGATTAATTAGAACTACCAACGAAACAGATCCGACCAAGAGTCACAATTAATTAACTGAAAACTTATGGAAAAGCGTAGAATTATTGATTTCTTGTATACCTGCTACAACAATGGGTGGTAAGAAGTCTCCATCACAAGAAATCTTACGAAAAATAGGTGGACTGGGAAAGTGACTAAGAAAGGCTTGTCCAATTGAACTAATTTCAGCCCTTGGAATTGGAACCTGTCTCCTAGATAACTTCCATTTTATATCTTCTTGAAATCCTGTTCTCGACTACCGGTAGTGCAATATACTTTCTGCACCATTCATGTCTCCAAATTGAGCAAATTCCCAATCTTTTTCTTTTTCTTTTTTCCTGTTTTTTAATAAAAATCATTCCCTATCAAATTAGTGATAAAAATTTGATTGAGAAACGGAGGCAAATCGGAAACAAGAATGGAAGCTTCAAAATTTTGAACTTGGTCGTTGCCGTTGGGGACCAAAGCTACAATAGGAAGAATGGCAAGAAATGAGGATCGGTTTGGAAGGAGGACGGCGGCGTTTATTCGTAAAATGTAAACTGATTTGGAATTTACTTTATGAAAGATTTAAGCTTTGTCATTCAAACAAAAAAAAAATTTGATCATCAATGAGAAAAGGAAACGAAAGCTGCTAAAGGGATAGAGAGAGAATAAAGTCGTGTTATAGGTTTCTTGGTCGAAAACAAAACCCTCATTTTCAACTAACGAATATGAACATCATAGTAGTAACCAAAGAAGTTATACAAAATAAAAAGAAAAAAAAGGGATGAGAAAGCCAAACCAAATACACTGTTCCACCTACAACAAACACTACAGCCGATCACACGCTGGATGAAATGCAAATCTTTTTACAAACTAATACTTCACCAAATAATTAAATTAAAAAATAAAAAGAAATCATCAAGCGCGCTGCCACGCTGATCTGATTTTTACAAGGTCCAGTCCATTGTTATTACATCATCTCCACCAGTCTTGCAATGTATGATCACAAAATCCGGGGGAGATGATTAGTTTTATGTTGTAAGAACATCTGGAAGTTGAATCGAGTGAGCTCCGAGTACTTTACCACCAACGTCTGGGAAATTTTCATGTCCAGGGAGTGGGCTTACTTTTCCATCGACATCTACTTGAAGTGGATACTTCAGAAGGTGACCCTGCAATGGCGAGTACTCGGTATCTGCGAATTTCTTCCAGTTTTCTTCCGCAATCTCATTCACTGTATTCACACATTCCAGACTTTCTGGCTCCTTGAAGCACTTATTTAGCTCACCAAGATGCTCGGCCCATAGTGACATTCTATACCCGTATACCTGCCGAATGCGGAAAGGCATCACTGACTAAACTAAAAAAAAAAAAATTTGAATTCTGATCAAGAGCTTCCATGCAATGCAGTCTCAGCACAGTAGAGTTTTTGTTTCATTGTGTCGTTTTAAATGTAAAGAACAATGATTCAAACATTTTCTCCTTTAATACTATATGCAACGAAGGCAAAAGAACGTGAGGCATATTTTTCATATTGCAAAAAGTTCTATTCTTAGCAGGTTTTTAAACACAGTTTTGACACAATGTTCAACTAACGTCACACTTTGATTAATCTTGGACATCAAGTACAATCCAAAATTGGTTCCAGTTTCCAGCCTAGGGAGGGGGAAAAAAAAAAGTAAAGAGAAACAAATCTTCCATGAACAGCATTTGGGCTAATTCAATGCCTTTTTCTTATTATCTCTGAACAGCAGCCAAAAAATTGGTCCAAAAAATAACAGTTCGCTCAGAAGAAACAATAAGCAAAAAATATACAAACCTGACCACGTGGATGTTTTTTCCTCTCAGCCCATGTATAATGAGGTTGATAGGCACCCATAGCTATCTCAGTGTCTTTTGTACCAGCCATGGATCTCTGGTTAATATTAGCTGATCCCACTATCACATACTCATCATCTATTATCATTCCCTTTGCATGCACATAAATCATGAACCGGCCAAATTTAGCAGAGTCAGAGACCTAAGCAAAAGAAAAATATAGTAATGTAATGATAAGCAACTCCTCATTTCATTTGAATCATTAATGCAGCTATTATTCAATAATCAAGAAACTCTCCACCGTTAATCAAAATCTAAAACTAGAACTTATCAGCATAAAGTCATAACAAAAGAAACAGAGTAAAATAGTCACCAAATCTAAAATGTTGAAGTCTAAAGTTAAGTAGGTCCAGTCCTGATCCAATTTTCTATAGACATTAATCTACAACGAGAATGTAAAAAGAACAGAAGGGGAAAGGGATATATCTCTCAAGCAATTACCGAATTATAATTACCACCGAGCATTTCCTGGGTGACCTCTTCCCGCTTACCAAGACAATAGAAGTTGAGGTAATCTTGAGGATGTGAGTCCTTAATTTGCATGGATTTGAGTTCTTGTGCAACAACATCATACATCATTTGCATTGTTTGACTCTGGAGACAAAAAATGAGTGAATAAAGGTAGAAAATCTTCTCATCGTGCACTTCACTAATAAGAACAAACAGATAATTCCACCTCCATATATAGTTCATAAATGGATTACAATAAAGGTGATGTCAAAAAAAAAAAAAAAAAACCCTAGACCAAAAGCAGACTAAAATAATAAAACAAGCCCAAGCAATAGAATCCACATTTTCTTAAAGTATGCTAGCGTAAGCATGTTTCCAGAACCTGGATGGTCTCCCATCATATGTCGAGTCCAAGTCCAGAACCACATATGGACCAGAAAGGAAACAGGGTATAGTTGGATTTTACGTCAAGAAATTAAAGGAAGGTGTATATTGGAACAATCATACAATTGCACTGTTTCTTCATGTTTTATCATAACAAATAGACGTAAGATGCGGCAGCTACTAAAAGGTTCAAGAAATAGATACAAACCTGCCAATAGAGAATTTCCTGCACAGTAGCAGATTTTGGATCACCCTCGGGCCACAAAGGAATGATGATATATACTGCGAATCTCTCCCTTGCTCTGATTTTATCAGCAACCTTCAATGCTAGCTCCATTGGGATCAGATTATCAGCCCCTGCTTATAGCATAAAGCAAATAACGTATGTAGATTTAAAAGAATAAAATAATGAAAGCATATATTTTAGTTTCTTTATTGCTACCAAAAGATCATTAAAGACAGAACTCAGACAAAATTTTGTACACTTGCTATGGGAATTGGGAACATTCTTCTGGGAACAAAGAATTCCATCTAAGATACACAAACATTTAACCTTAGTAACCAAGGATAACACCACTGACCTGCATTTTTATATGATGGCCATGCATAAGAAGATCCAAGAAAATATTGATTTTCAATATATATGTAATGCTGGGCAGATCTGATTGCCTGTATATAAGCAGCTTGAATGCTTTTATCTATGACCACATTTTTTGAACAGACAAGATTCTGCAAAAATAATAATAATAATAAATAAAATAAAATAAAATAAAACCAAACACTAAGAAACGTGATATAATACAGATAGAAAATAGTTGAAAGGAGAAATCTGGATCCGATGAAAATTTAGAACATGGTCAAACTAATACTTATTAGGTTTCTTCTTATCTAAAAACCAGAAGAAAAGTTTCATGGTGAAACCTGGCTCTGAGCCTTTTTGATATATTTTGGAAATCCTTTCACTGATCCTGAGTCAATGGAGCGGAAAATCTGTGGAAGAAAAAGAAATTAAGCCAAAATTTCAAATTGGTTTTTTTCTTCGGAAAATGAAGAAAAAGAACAAAATCAAACACATAGTTATCAGCAGTAAGAATTTACACAACCTGAACGTCCCAGTTTTCACGATCATCTCTACTAAGAACATGTACTTTGGGATCATCTTCTGGAACTATTGTAGTACCATCATCTGTAACAGTTAAGCGAGGACTTTGTATCCATGAGATTCTTTCTATCCTAATCAAAGAATCATCACTCCAATGAGATTGTCCTCTGAAAAAAAGACTGAACTCTTTCCACTTGGTTGATTTCCTCCACCGCTGCTCAAAGTTGATGAGAACATCATATGCAGCAGGCCCTTCGATTTTGCTGTGTAAATCATGCCACGGTTGCCTTGGGGCCTTGGTTCCAACCTGAAAAACATAGAGAACAGTGAAAAGAAGAGAAAGGGAAACAAAGACTTGCCAACATTAGAAGTAATTGTAAAGTTGTACCACAAGCAGAATGTTTGACGAGCAATTGACATTTAAATGAACAAAATGCCAGTCTATACGCTAGCAGCTTGTTTCAAATTACAACTCAAGCACACAAGCCCTAATCCCAATCTAACTGGAGGCAGTTATATGAATCTCTTACTCAACTTATGCAGCCTAAGATCATGCTCCTTGTAAGTGATAGGCAACTTGTCACTATCATTATTCTTCCATGCCATCTGCAACATTAGGTCCCAGCTCTTTGCTACATTTAGTGGAAACTTCAAAGATTTTAGTCACCCAGAAACAATTTTAAAATATTATGGTCGTCCTTTATGACACTTAAGTAACCATGGATTGAAACTACAAAAATGATAAGCTCCTGTTCCCCTTAGTGACCAAGAACATATCAAGTTGGATTTGTGAACTGTCTAAATTTTTCATCATCCCCTCTATCCAGTGTCATATTCTACATGAGATGCTCAATTGGAAGTTGGCGCAAGACATTAATAATTGCCATTAACATACACAATAGAAGATCTTAACAGAGGAAAGCATTAGGATAAAATTGCGTAATCACTTACAGGAAAAGTAGGATTATGAAAATCATCCTTGAAAATAGTATCAAGATCACGAAGTATTCGATGTTCAGGTGTATCGTAGCGACCATCACAGAGATCAATACCTCCAACAAATGCGGTTATCTTTCGATTATTACCGGCTGCCTGTGTGTCAACAAGAACACATTTTTGATGATGGGTAAACATGGTTCCAACAACCTGATCAAAATCATCGCAGAAGCAACCTCAGCAAAGGATTTAATTGAAAAAAAAAAAAAGGGAAAGCTAGCACTTTTCAAATTCAAATAAAATTTGTTAAATCCATAAAATAGTTTGCTGAACTAAATCTACGAAGCAAAACCAGACATAGTAAAAGTAGAATATATGCACCAGATTAATCAGCTAGAATTAAGTACAGGTTGAGATCCCATCACAAGTCATCAACCCTCTAAAAACAATATTACATTGCTTTTGTCACAGATCTAGAAGCCTGAATATGCAGGAAATGAGCTCTTCAGTGTAGGATCCAGCTTTCAGATATAGTGAATAAGCAAACAACACAATCTAAAACACCCTTTCGCACTACATTAAGTAAATGTTAGCACAGATTGGTGGGTGACAAGATAAAAAAAAAAAAAAAAAAAACCAAATTTACTTAACTAGATTAAGGAAGTGAAACATCAACATGATCTATGAGCATTCATGACACAAACGTTAGAAATAGATTATATTAGCCACTTGCACACAAAGATAAACAAGTTAACTAATTACAGACAAAAATACTTCACAATCAAAACCTTGCCTGCTGTTTGAAATAACCAAGCTTACTGCTAGCGTAGCGCGGAGCCAGCACACAATTAACAGAGGAATGCTTAAAAAACTTTCGCGTTTCTTCATCGTGCGTCTGCATCACTCCCGCCTACAGCATCCATTAATACCCACATTACAATCTCATAATTGGAATGATCATTGGATAAAATAGCACAAAGTTCCCAGGAACTTCTTTACCGTTCTGATACCAAATTTATCGTGCGAAGTTTTATCGTCCCAAACTAACAACAAAACTCTGACCCCTTCTTCAGATTTATACTTAAGCAATTCACCAAGCGTTAAGTCTCCGCCTCGCGGCAATGGCCGAGTAGGCTCTCTAACAAGCTTAACCTTATGAAAAACGGACCAACCAACAATGTAAATCAGATGATGAGCCTCAGATATAGCATAACAAATATCCTCCCAACATTTCCCTTGATTGTAAACTTTACCGTCGTCTAATTCTATATTAGGCAACATATAGTCCGGCACGTGAGCGTCTTGGTAAAGGGTCACCTGGCCCCCCTTCCTTAACGGGAAATACACGTGCCTAACGCCGCCTTGCTCCGGATCGCTGGCGATGCTCTGGTTATACAACGGATTTTTCTCGCACGGCGTGAACTTCATATCGAGGTAGATCGCGGCGTCCCGCTTAGGAGGCTTTCCCGAGGGACCAATGAGCGGGAACCAGCCGGTGATATGCTCCCCCGTAGCGATTCTTGAAGCGGGGATTTTGGCAGTGCCGATTGCTTCAGCGCCGAAGAGGTCGTTGTCTTTGACGTTGAATTCGAGCTCAGTCAAGGGATGAGCCAAAGGGATGATGAAACTCTCGTTCCACTTGGGGTTCTGGGCGTTTTTCAAGACGCGTGTGCGAGCCACGGTGGCTTGAGGGAGTGAAACAGTGACGTAGGGATCGCTGGTGATGATTTTACGATGCTGATCAACTTTGGTGTCCGCTTCTTCTTTAGCGGCTGCCCCCGCCGGCGATTTGCAAGGCTCACAGGTTAGGCAAGTGCGAAGATGATTGGCCAGAAAATCCATGTTGGGCAACCTCTTGGCTTCAACAATGGTTAAATCTAAGTCACCGTGAAGATAAACCAGCTGCTTCGATCCTTCCTCCATTGTCAAAGTAGAAAAAAAAAAAAAAAGCAGAAACAAGAGGCGGATGAAGTGTTGATGTTTGGGTTCGGAAGTAGCGGTGGTGGGGAGGTGGTTTTGAAAGGAGAGCGGAACTATGTTGTCGTTTACAGAATAAAAACTGTGGTAGGGACGTGGGTTTTGAGGAACTGGAAATATGGCCTGAGAAGATGCGATAAAAACAAGAATAATGTGAAATAGACAGAGCCGCCTATATTATTATTATTATTATTATTACAGAATTATGAGAAATTATGGTTAATTAGCACATGATTTTATTTTAATTCTTTTACTTTGGACATAGAGCTTTTAATTTTAATAAATTTGGTCATGTTACTCATAAAGAGACCACTCGCAGGATCGGAAAAAAAAAAAAAAAAACAGAAGAAAAGAATCAGTTTGGGCTAAAGGGTCAAAGGCTGAGGTAATTGAGTAGCTTATCTGGTTTATTTTATTTGAACTTTTGGAATATTGGAAGATGAAATTAAAATAAAATAAAATAAACTTTGTTGCATATTAGGTCTGTAGTCATGGTTATTGTCTTTGTGTATTATCTTCTAAGGGTAAAATAAGATATAAATTATAATCGAAAAGAAAAAGGAAATGGGAAATTTGATCATTATTATGTGATTTAATCCATCTATCAATTTCCCCTTTTTTCATTTTTAGGTTTCCTTTTTTCTTTTAATCTCATACTTGACTTTTCTTAAATAATACCATTTATCCTTCAAATTGTTTGAACCAAAGTTGGGTGACAATTAACAATGAGAATTAATATGTAATTGGCTTGATGGTCAAAAGTGTATGGACTGATATAGATGTCCAAATTGAATTGTAATACTCGAGGGAATGAATACTTTTCATAAAAGATTAAATTTTTATGAATACAATAATATAAAAAAATATATTTTAAATAAAATATATTTAAATATTAATAATTTATATAAAACTATAAAAAAAATTTTAAAAGCAAAAATATATTTATTTAAATATGATATTATTCATATTTATGTATGTTTATATAAGGCATTACTATAAACTATATTTAAGTATACGTACTTACTGTTTTTTTGAAGAGAATATTTCACGGATTTAAAATTTTAAATAGAAATGAGCTGGGCACACAAATGATGGTGATGCTGATTCCGGTGTAGTCGAATCCATATGATATAAAGAAAGAAATATTGGAGTGAACCTTAGGCAGCACAGAGAGAAATATCTGAATGAACCTTGCGAAGCGCCCAGCGTGTAAATGTAGTGAGTAATGCTAAAGATAGGCACCCACCACCTAACCTACCCACCCACCAAATGCCAATCCATCTCTCAAGAGAAATATCCTATCTGTCCCTATCGGGTCGAGTCAGGGCTCACATCCGCAACTCCCTTCCTGCCAGCCATCGACTTCTCAAAGAGTAGTAGTGTAGTGCAGTGTAATGTAATTACGAATTACGCCATGGGAAAGCTTACATTTTAATTTGACTTTACTCAACTGAAATTCTCAGCGATGAAAGCTGTTTTGGATCTTATTTGTTTTTAAAGGATTGCTTCACTAATTTATAGGGTGACAAGGTTCTTGTTCCCCAACTTCTTTCCACCGCCGACGACTTTCTCCTGTTTTTCACACTTCCTTCTCCAAATACCTCAGTAACAATCAAGTAACCTGGTCCCAACTGAGTGCAGCACTTGCACCATTAAATGCCAAACATTGATTACAGGATTGGCAGAATTATTTCATTTGGCCCAGGAAGCTTGGAAAGGCAGTGTTTTAGCGAATTTCTCTGCCAGGCCTTGTCACCAGAGTTTCATCAGATTTTTTCACTACGTTTTGGTCCCTTCTCAGTATCTTCACCATTACGTAATAAAACTAAACGGTTCATTTTCGCTTCTTTTTAAAATGAATATCGCAAGGAATGCTAACGGCAGCTGGATATATGCTTGCCAAAATATTGCCCACGGTTTTCGTCTTCTTTGTTATTGAGTTGCAGACCACGCATATGCATGAAACTTTTGGCTGGGGGTTTTCTTCACGTGCAACGAAGCTTCCACTCTAAGATTTGATCTGATCTTCTTGGCATAAGATTGGAAACCAAAGATTCTTTCCCAACTAGCATTAGCATTAGGCTTATTTAATTGGGAGGGGACTTGCTGGTCGGGTTTGTGCTTTAATCAGAGGCCCCAGTTATCAATCTTGTTCTTGCTTACAACTATAATTCGTAAAATATACATAGATATTGTAATATTATCTGATAGAGGATTACAGGAGCATTTTGAATTACAACAAAATAGATTGTACTAAATATATGTAGGTGAATTTATTGTAATCAAACCTAGACCAGCATTCATGGAGTTACAACTGAATTGGAGTTAGACATGCCGTGGTTCTTCTCTTCCACAAACTTGCTTTTCTTGTTTCTTCAACTTTCCAACTCCATTGGCAACAACCTTTTCTTCCTTTTCTCTTTTTCCACCCTTATCCTCGTAAAAAGGATTGCTGGATCATAAGCCCTCCAATCAAAATCTTATAACGTGCCACGTGCGCCAGAAAATTGCTTAATCTGGAGAAAGGAAGGAGCTCTTTCAGCAATCTCTGCCTCCGTATTGGAGACATCAGATTTATGACCAGGCATTGTTCCTTTGAATACCTTGTTAAGCGGCATCGCTAAAGGCTTCCTCTTCACTTCTACCGCAAATATTGCTTGTGGTAGAGGTGAAGCCGGCTTAGGTTAGCTGAAGGCTTCTTTTTTTTTTTTTTTTTTCTTGCCCTTAATTTGGCCCATGCATGAAACTTCTGGTGAGGCTAGTTCACGTGCATCAAAACTTCCATTCCTAGACTTCCTTCGAGCCCCCTTGACAGTGGGGAATCAAGGATACGATCAGACGTGAAGATCCTTCAACAACAGGGCTGATTGGTGGGCTTATAAGGAAACTGACAGCTGATGCAGCTTTTTGCATAAAAGGCAAGGATCTTCCTGTGTTTCACCAGTTTCTCCATCATAGATCATCAGACACTTGAGCGAAGCGATAACAATAAAGAAACAGGTACATTGATCGTGTCATACAAAATGGAAAGCATTCCTGCGCCCTACGGGGCGTTGTTGATATACAAAAGTCGAATAAATGGTCAGAATAAATGACGACTTAAAACAACTTCCGTGTGGGCCAGAACTCAACACATTTCTTACCAAGTCATAACGGAGGGCCTACCATTCGTCAGAATCAAAAGCACATTGGCTTCTTCCGGATGATGAAAATTAGCTAGCGTATTGACATTCAATTATGCAAATATCAATAACAAGTAGGAGATGATTTAAAAAAACAAAGGACCGTCACTTTTAGTCGTTCAATACCCTCACAAACAGCTTTAATAGTAAATGAAAGTTTTAATAAAATTTGTACCTTTTAAATGTTTGTTCTTTAATATTAAATTAAAAGATTAAAAAAAATTCAAATTTCATCATTTAAAAAAAAATTAAATAAAAATAATAAACATAAACTCCATCCTTTCACGGTTTTGTTAAAATTCCAATTTTATGGTAGGTATTGGATCAAAACACCGAGGGTAGACCGGAAAGAAAAAGGATCATATTTCTTATGACTTGGTATCGCAACACCCAATTTTCCCACCTTAGTTTCTAATTTTATTCAGTAAAAAATTTAGCAGCAATTTTGCTTCACGAGTCCAGCCATGTTCTAAATTGCCAACCCATTTAAATATGCTGTGGACATGGTAAGGAAAAATTTTGTCAAACTCCGCAGACAAATATATCTTATTTCTTGCCTAATCACTGTTTTGGGCCGATCAAGTTCCTGATGACATACTGCAGAATGCCTGCATGGATAAAATAAGCCAGTTCCACCTGCATTTGGTTTAAGTAAACAAAGCTTCTTTAGTGAAATCAGTGGGAAGGAAATTCTGGGACGGGGGCTCAGCTCCCTCTTAAGAGAAGGCCAACAAACGACTAAATAGTTTTTATTTACCTCTGTATCAAATCGTACAGTGCAGGTGAATGACTTGCCACTGTCTGTAGCCACGGTGACATCTTGACCAGGTCTAATTTCACTCACATGGTTCGGAAGATCGATAGTATAGCGCTCATGGCCAGTCAACCCTTGAGTCTCAGCATCCTCTCCAGACTTGAAACATAGCGGAATAATGCCCATGCCCACCAAATTACTACGGTGAATTCGCTCAAAGCTCTTGGCAATCACTGCTTTTACACCCTGAGTACGAAATCATTAATGGCGTCATTAAGAGATTGCAGAAGATACATAGAAATAGGGAAGAACGAGATCTACATTTTTGTCACTCAAGCCAGTAAAGGTTCAAGAAAAGGCAAAAATAATAATAAGAATAAGAATAAAATGAAAAAGCACCAATGAAATGGTGCATTTTTGTTAGTCAAGCCAAGGACCAGTGATTTGTGCCAAAAAAAAGTAATAATAACGTACCAGTAACATTGGACCTTTGGCGGCCCAGTCTCGAGAACTTCCACTCCCATATTCAGCACCAGCCAAAATTATGGTATCCTGTCCTGCAGTCTTGTATCTCTGTTGACAAATAAAATTGAATAATGTGACAATTCACGTTAAAACTCACTTTAGGTGGTGGAGCCTCTAAAACTGATAAAACTACTTAAATGTAACTTCCACAAGATTTCTCTAATAGAGAACACAATGTGATGAATGTTCTTTTTTCTGGTAAAAACAATGAGATGAATGTTAGTCGTATAAAGTAATACAATGACTCTGGATAGATCATAATGCAATGGCTAAATTTCAAGGATAATAAATGATAAAATGTGAACCGTAAGGTGAATTAGGAGTGAAAATTTACCATCGCAACATCATATACAGATAGCTTCTCTCCTGTGGGAATATGAATTGTTTTAGGCCCAACTTCTCCTTTCAATAGTTTGTTCACAAGTCGGATATTGGCAAAGGTACCCCTGGCCATAATCTCATCATTACCACGGCGACTTCCGTAAGAATTGAAATCTCTTCTATTTACCCCATGTTCCAAGAGATATTTGGCTGCAGGACTATCTTTGTGGATGCTACCAGCCGGAGAGATGTGATCAGTTGTGATACTATCCCCAAAGTTTAGCAAGCAGTAGGCATCCTTCACTCCATGTGGACCAGGAGGCAACATGGTCATGTCTTTAAAGTATGGTGGCTCATGGATGTAAGTTGATGTTGGATCCCAGGCATAAAGGGTGCTTGATGGTACAGATAACTGATTCCACATGGGATTTCCTTTGGTGATAGCTTCATATGTATCTTTAAACATATCAGGCAGAACACTTGATTGTACAACCTGAAGACAGAACAAAAATGGAAAACAATATCAGTTCCTAATATTTTAAGACTAGGAATCAGGGAAAAGCAGGCTGACTAGCTTACATTAGCCACTTCCTCACTAGAAGGCCAAATATCCCTGAAAAAGATCTTTTTTCCATCTTTCCCTGTACCAACGGGTTCTGTCTCAAAATCAATATCTACCTGCAACATTGTGCCTAATGAGAAATACACTTGATCTTCGGAATAAATAAGTAAATAAATAAAGAGGTTAAAAACAAGCAGCTAAAATTATGATAATAAGAAGACATCATAGATGTTATACATGTCAATTTCAAGAACATAAATTTATAAGCAGATATCAAGTAATGACATGAAGCTACATACAGTGCCAGCAAGAGCATAGGCAACAACGAGAGGAGGAGAAGCAAGATAGTTGGCCCTTGTCAAAGGATGTACACGGCCTTCAAAGTTTCTGTTTCCAGACAGAACAGCTGCAGCCACCATATCTGGAAGCATGTAGAAAACAGCCAATATATCAGCTTCAAGCATTCTTATTTAAGGACAACCAAGTATATTCCCATTAAGAATTTACCATTTTCAGAGATAGCTGACGCCACAGATTCATCAATATCTCCTGAATTTCCAATGCATGTAGTGCATCCGTATCCAACTATATGAAACCCTAACTGATTCAAATACTTCTGCAAGCCGCTGTAGAGCTTTACTGAGTTAGCAATATGAAATAAAGAAGAGTGTTTATCATATGGATAATATACTCCTTCAGATTTTCGAGAAGTACCTCTTTTGTAAGTATTTGGTTACGACCCCAGAGCCTGGAGCAAGACTTGTCTTAATCCATGGCTTGACCTGTTAAAAGTATGATCCAAAAATATGCAACAAGGCTTATTGCTCCGAAAATTGTACTAATATGATCATTCTGACCAGAAAAAATGACCTCACAACTTCCAGGTCGAAATATCATCTTCAGCAAGGCAAAGCAAAATTCATTTTTTTTTTCCATCAAATAATTTGCTATTGTAAAGAGATAAACCTAAAAGATAAATTGCAGACTTCTAACAGGACAGAATTAGGAATCCTTTTATGAGTATATTGTTGCATTTTAAGAGTTGCTTACACTAGCAAGAATTCACCAATATGAAACAGACAATCAAAGTAGCAATAAACAAAGAATCAACATTGCTGCAATCAAGGGCCATTTAACCTAGTAGATCTAGGACATTCAATTATCCTCATTATCATTTAGTTCAATAATGAGAAGATTCATACATGAAGACATAAAAGAAAGCGGAGAAAGCCTACCTCCAATCCTAATTCACAAGCTTTCTTTGCAACCAGAGCAGCACCAAGCATCACGCTAGGATTTGAAGTATTTGTGCAACTAGTAATAGCAGCTATAACCACATCTCCATGCCTCAGCTCTGCTGGAGTCCCATGAAATGAAAACTTTGCAACCTTATTCTGTGACTCCTTTGGTATAGCAAACCCCTGTAACAATAGAATGCAGGTAAAGTGAACATAGGGAAGAGAAGAGGAGAGGATGATGATGCACTTAACAATTTTTTTCAGCTCCGGTCTTAATAAGAGAAAGTTTATGAACCAGATTATTCTTATTTTATGATCAGATGATAAACCGCTTTCATACTACTATTCAAGAATTCATCACTTGTGTCTAAGCATAACGCTTAAGTTTTAGAATAATCAATATAATCTCATCTCCCCCTTAAAAAAGTAGATTTGAAGAGTGTTATTTTATATACGCATAGTATTCTTAACATCTAAATGTCACCGTCACCACTTTAGCAGTTCCAAGAAGCACAAAAACAGAACCTGTCCTAATTAATAAAGATCATACCTTAAATCCAACTCTGTTGTCTAAGCATGCATGCCAATCTGCTTTCATTTCTTTCAAAGGAACTCGGTCATGTGGCCTGCAATACAGCAGTCAGATGCTCAGACACACCGCAATGACAGGAAGACCAGAAATTAAACACAGTTTTTCATCTTTACAAGGATTGCAGTTTCCATATATCAAGAAAATTTTACCTCTTGGGCCCTGATATACAGGGTTCAACTTCCTCAAGTTTCAATTCCAGGTAGGAAGAGTACACTTTCTCAATCTGAGGCTGAATTCAGAGAAGAAATTCTCAGTAGGAAACTGCATGCTGAAAACCTTTGAATCGTAGAAAAAAGAACCTAATGTGTATATTTACCTCATTGGAGTCCACAAACATCTTATTGGCCCGTAAATAGGACTCTATCATAGCAATCTACATGATTGTACATAAGTCAGTAAATCATGGGTTGAGTACATCAAATGAAACAAAGTTTTGTACCAAGGGCTTACAGTCTCATCACTTCTGCCAGTCAATTGCAGGTACTGCAGGGTGACATGATCCACAGGGAAAAATCCCATGGTAGCACCATATTCAGGAGACATGTTGGCAATAGTTGCACGATCTGCTAACGACAATTCACTCATGCCTTCCCCTGTACAAAAAAGTAGAAGGAAAGATGTACCATTAGATATAAGAAGCACAGAAAGCAATGAATAAGTGACAACATAGAGGCTGTATTGAAGACTATACCATAGAATTCCACAAACTTGCCGACAACCCCATGCTTTCTCAGCATTTGAGTAACTGTCAACACCAAATCAGTAGCCGTCACACCATCCCTCAACTTTCCTAATAGTTTAAACCCAACAACACCTGGCAAGACCATGCTCATGGGCTGCGTTCAAAAAGGCAATATATAATCATCAAATAAGTGGTTTTGCTAGCAAACTAGCAAGCACAAAATAAAAGTTCACCCTTTCAGCAATTTATCACTATTTAGTGAAAGAAGAAATGCATTAATGTTAATTGGACACTTAGCCACATAAATAGCTCCATAATTTTTTTTTTTCTTTTTCCTCCTTCATCATCCTTTCCCTCCTTTTGTAACACAGAACAACATAACAATCAGTGGAGTAAGTAATTTACCTGGCCAAGCATGGCAGCTTCTGCTTCTATGCCACCAACACCCCAGCCAGCAACACCCAATCCATCAATCATTGTTGTATGTGAATCAGTTCCAACAACGCTATCAGGGTAAAGCAAGCCATTTGTGTTGAAAACGACTCTTCCAAGATATTCTAAATTGACCTGTAAACCAAGATTACAGGGACTTGTTTGAGGAAACAAAAAAGCTGGCAAAACACGAATATTCTGTTTCATTACTAAACAGAGCTCATGAGTAGCAGTAAGCAATGCCTTTCCCCCTTCCTTGACACTATAACTATACAATTGCAAGAATAGTAGCATTTATGTTTTTTTACAGCAAAGCAAAACCTGATTATATGATCTCTCCCTGTAATGTAAAAAAATGCTTCTTACCTGATGTACTATTCCTGATCCAGGAGGAACAACAAGCATGTTATTGAATGCATTTGAACCCCACTTGAGAAAGGCAAATCTTTCTTTGTTCCGTTGAAATTCAAGTTCCATGTTTGCCTGCACTGCATTTTCCGATCTTGCCACATCAACCTGAACTGAGTGATCAATAACAAGATCTACAGGAACCTGCACGCATCATAATTTCATGATATACTAACTGTTAAAATAGTTCTCCAGCTTACAAAATCAACGATTCAAAACGAAATGCTGCCTTTGATTAGTCCAATAGCACCCATACTGTAAGAATAAGTATATAACTTACCAATGGATTAATTTTCTTAGAATCACCACCAAGCTTGTTCATAGCATCTCGCATGCAGGCAAGATCAACAACAGCAGGAACACCGGTAAAATCCTGAAAAACAAAGAACAATATTACAAAACAAGGGTTCCTAGCAATGCCAGTTCACATTAAAGATGAACTCATCATTATCATTATAAAATACGATCATGGTATAAGTTTGGACAAAGTGCAGACCTGAAGAAGCACTCGAGCTGGCTTAAACGGAATCTCAACTTGCTTGGGAGATGTGTTCTCCCAGTCAATGATCTTCTCAACATCCTTACTCTTAACTTGAAACTCATCGCAGTTACGTATCGCGGATTCAAGAAGTATTTTAATAGAGTACGGAAGTTTATCTGCAAAGCAAGCACCAACTCAAATCAACTAAAATCCAAAACAGGCTTTGCTCCGCGAAGAGAAAACGCGAGAAAAGAAACCAAAGTGAAAAAGTAAGCTTCTTCCGTTTGAATAATCACTCAACAACCTCAGGATTAGCTTAGAAACAAATAGATTCATTTCATTTCATATATTTCATTCTCTTTCCTATCATTTCTCGGCAACTAAACGAAATTTAAAATATAAAAGAACAAGAAGAAGGAACTGACCAATCCTTGGATCATTGAGAGCAGGCAAAGAATAGTATTTGCCGAATTCACCACCATGTGGCTTCTCCAAAGTCTTCAAAATGGTATTAAAAGGATTTTGTAAAGCTAAAATGAAGTTTCAAATCCAGTTAGACGAGCAATAACCGTAAAAAAGGAAATGTAAAAAAGAAATAAGAAAAGAGAAGCTGATATTATCAAAGTAGCGTACCCATAGCAATGATCCAAGAAAACGATTGATTGATGAAAGCAAAGCAAGATCTAAAGATTGTGCGAGGTTATGGTTGAGGCTAAGGTTGGGGTAGGTGACGGCTTCGTTTTCCAGGAGCTCAAATCAAACTCAAAAACTAAAAATAAATAATTTTTATATTATTGTAATTACACTAAAAAGGAGAGGCGAGCAAGAGGTTTAAAAATGTAAAATAAAATAAAATAAAATTCGGAGAGATGCAATCCAACCACGGACAATGTTATGTTAGGAACAACCTGTGGCTTTGTTTGTCGTGTTTGAATATTCTGATCTGAGTTGGAGTTGAGTTGATCCAAAAACTGATAAGTTTAGGATATTTTTCACTTAAGAAAATAGATAATAAACATATAATAATGAGGTTCTGAGGTTATAATATCCATGAACTGGCCCAGGCCCATTAGTTTTAATACAACATAAAGGTAACCAATAACTTCAAATTAATTTTCCTGTCGAACATGGCATTGGAGAAGCTTACGTTAAAAAAAAATTGTCTACAAGTAGCTTGCTAATATCAAATGCACAGGCCTTTAATTTTAAAAAATATATATATATATTTACCTTTCTCCATGAGGGGCTACTTTTTGTAATGTATAGTCCTTAGGATATAGGTCGGGTCCCTTAATGCCTCTTAAAACCGTTTGATTACCTTTCTAACTCCTTTTGAGGTTGGGACGATTTTTTGCAATATGCATTAATGTCAAAGCAATGAAGTTCAAAAGTTGACATTTCATGTGGTTCAAGCATTACAATAATGTAATTATTTAATTTGTGATATATATATATATATATATATATACATACAAACACCAAGTCCGGTAATAGCTTCTAATGTTAAGAGAAATGTAAAGGTGTGTTTTGAGGGTGCAAACAATTTTTACGTAACGAGGGTCCAAATGTTTTTGTCCCGTCGCACTCCTATTAAAATTGAAGTGCAGAGGAGGCATAAGCGTTGTTATTAGAGGCGTGGTTATTAGAGATTATGAAGGCCTTAATTATCCAAAGAAAATTCCATTAAGATTGCTATATAAAGTAGTAAGGGATATCAAATATCATCAATAAAGCTGTCAATTTTTATATTTAATATAAAACAATTACTATAAATATTATGTTAATTAAACTTAAAAAGTATACACTAGCTTGTTTAAAAGAAAAAAAAAAAAAACCCTGAAATCACGCTGTTCTTCAAGCCTACGAGTAATTAAATTGAATAATGCATATTAACCACGGCCGACAAAAAGATTAACTTTACGACTGAACATTTTAATTGCGCATGATTTGTTGTTTAAAAAACAAATTTTCATTTCCCTAAATTGTCTTCCTTCATCTCTTTTTCTTCTTTTTTTTTTTTTTTTAATTTTAATTCTTTATATATTTTCCTCGACAACTGTCACTACCAGTGATGAAATTGAAAATCACAACTGGATTGACTACCCATAGTTTCATGAAGCTGTTGGAAAGCTTGTAAATATTTTTATTTGCTAAGAGCTTAATTAATTAATTATAATAGTAAAAGTAGTAGTATTATATGCGCAAATGGCCTACGTGCTGGCAAATTGGCAACGCAGCACAAGACTTGCAGCGGCCCTGCATGCATGCATGCAGGTCATTTTTCAGCTTACCCACCGGTAATAAAAATTTAAGAGAAAAAAAAGCCTATTTTATTAATTAAATGATTTTATTTATAATCACACTTGAATTCTCATTGCAAACTAGGAGAGGAGAAGGAAGAAGCATTACATCAGCAAATCTTTTCATTTTCCATTAAGCCAAAAAAAAAAAAATCCCAGCTACAGTTTAAAAAGTTCAACCCTATACTCATGCCTTTATTAGTTTGATATTGACAACTTGATTCAATTGGTGAGAATTAATTAATTAGTAGAATCGATGATTCTAACTAGTTCAAGAAATGTGGATTTTCTTTTTGACAAATTAAGAGATTATTGATTTTGCACTACCGCAGATCCAACGACCACACGGCTTCAGGATGTTCTATTATCATTTTTTGGGAAAGAAAAGAAAAGGATGTTCTTTTATTATTTTTTGGAAGAGAAAAGAAAAGAAAATATTGCATTCATTTAACCATTAATAGCATCATACAGAATTTCTTGGTGCAGTACGCCTGGATAATCCTCCAAGCAGGGCATATCATACTCTAGAAACAAACTAAATCTGGCCACGGAATGAGCGACTTTATTGCCCTGTCTTTTAGTGTTCGGAGAATGCAGTGTCGAAAACCCCTTATTCTTGCTCGGCCTTCCTCGATGATCGGTGCTCCACTGGACAAGTCTTCCTCCTTACTTAGCAGCGCCTTGATTACCAGTAAAGAATCACCTTCGAGGACGTTCTTCTATTAAAGTTAAAAAATTGACATAAAAAATAATTATCTATGTACGTAATTTTTTTTTTGTCATTTATCAAGACCAAATTGTCATTACAAGATTCAAACTCTCCGCTTGACAAAAGTTCCATGTTTTCAGGAGTGTCATTCAATTTTTGCATTTTATGTAAAGGATATCCTTTGCTTTTCTTTTCTTCCAGGGACTTTGATCAATTTAGATATTTTCCCTGCCACCATTCTTTTTGTCTTTCCATGCAACCCAACAGGGATAAGAAGTGACGTATCCGTATTGTATTGATACCCATTAACATCGGTTTTCAAAAAAATTGGTACATTTAAATGTATAAATTATTTTACTTTTATATCAATTTATATCAATTGGATCAATAATTTGACTCGATATGATAAAAGGAAAAGTAATTTACCAAATAATTTTATTTTACTTAAATTATAATAAACGCTAAAGAACAGTCAACTGTTAATCACAAACCAAACTAAGGGTACAAATAGAAGACGTCCAAAGAAAAGCTAGCTAGAGAAGAAGACAACAAAAGATCGATCTTCTAAAGAATTTAGCTATATCAAGCAAGTAGGTCAGCGGCTTTACTTTGCTTTCCTTCCTGGAAATTATCCGTCCCGCTAACAAAGGGATATTGTCTCTTGCTAGATTTAAATGTTGATGAATTTATATTATATGCGTATTATGTATCATGTCTAAACTTTATAGGTGCATCTAGAGAAGAAACATGCAATGCAACCATAATCAACACAATCAATGAGATGTACTGCAGATGCCGGGAAGCATCTGCAACCCTTCTCAACTCTTCACTTATGCTAACATCTAATTTTTCAAAAGTGCTTTGACCCCCAAATTGATGGATATGTGAATTATTCAACGCTTGAAGTATTCATGCAAAAAGGTCGAAAGAAAGGGCCAAAGAAAAAAAATATGTGCCTAAGAACAAATGCAAAAAGGGAAAAAAAAAACATCTTAATTCAATTGAAAATAGTGTGGCCAATGTGAAAATTCAGGGCGAAAGACTAAAAAGATTTAGTAGGTTCGTTGGGAGAGAGCAGCAGACAAAAAGAAAATTCATTTGGACAACAATATAGATGCCAGCAAAATACTATTAAGGGTCCAAGATCGTGTTTTTATCAGTAAAGTATTAAAATCTTAAATTTAATGATTAAAATTCAACCATAATAAATTTTAAATATAATATATATATATATATAAGAAGAAAATTTGCTAATCCCGACAGAGATTTGGTTACTTGAAGTTTGAACCGAGCGGGTCAGAATATGGAGTAATTACAGTTGAAATAGTTTCAATCAGTTACCACCGCCAAAAAGTCTAAGATGACAGTCTCATTAATAAG
>JBBYHO010000005.1:4587889-4600482 GCA_038382025.1 Adansonia gregorii
GTATGTCTTGAACAATACCAAACCAAACTGACCACCCACCATACCAGTATTAAGCATCTCTCTCTCTCTCTCTCTCTATGAGCATCAAAAGCATATTACCAACGCATATAACAACCATTACCCAGACAACATCTAAATCCCCTGCTGGAGCATCAGAAATTAATTGACCAAAAAACCCCTGTAACCTATATACCCACTCTGTATAAACGCCCTTGCTAAGAAAGTAGAAGCAGCATTACTTACAACTAATAACTAGTCAATCACAATATACTCCATATCTGGTAACTATTAACTCTTAGAATCTAGCCATAGTGTCAATAAGATAAATTAGTACAAACAGGCTCTACAAAGCCTGAGGCAGGGCATAAACGTCATGACTGCGGGTCTAAAACAAGACAAGGTGAAATCAAGTTCAAGCCTGAATCCCTTTCATCAACAAGCTAGGCCAAAGTGACATCAACAATTCAAAACTTATTCATCAATAGTTCCAATAGATGTCAAATTCAATAGTGATTACCAAACAAGAGGTAGGATGCACAAGTATAACATCCATGGAAAACTAAAATCCTGACCAGTCTCAATCAAATTGACACTATACTTCCTAGTTCCTAAAACCCTACAGATAGGCTGCACTCCAATTTCCAATTATAATCTTTCCTTTTGAGAAGATACAACGGAAAGAGCTTACTTTCAAATTCAAAGACAAAACATTAAGTAAATCAACCACAGTCATTGCCCTTATGCAACAATAAACTAAAGCTGCATTAAGCCAAGTGGTAGAATTAGAAACCTAATACGAAAACATTAATGCTGAAAAGGATCATCAAATAAAACCAAATTTAGACTATATCACTATAACTTTCCGCAAAACATATATGTTCAATACAGAATCACAAAAAATTTAAAAGAACCAATGCATCGCTCATGAGAATATAGAAAACATTCATTCACACTTAATAATAGATGCTGCTTAATTGAAAAATAATCCAAAGTTACTGAAGATAATCGAAATAACCAAATCAACTAAAGAAAATTTTTATATTCTTATCCGACCCAGCTCGTCTATGTATCAAAACTGGAAAAATCCTCTCCCAAAAGAGACCAAGAAAAGAGCTGGATAATCCCCAACATCCTTATGTATAAGGTCTAAAAATGATAGAACCCCCAAACGTAGAAAAAGAGAAACATTTACTCATTTTTTCCACATTCCAATTTAAGCTTCAGCCTTCAAGTTTGGACACTCCCTCGCAAAATGCCCAGACTCGCCACATTTAAAACATTCTGTTCCCCTGTTATTGTTACAATCCCTCGCCAAATGCCCAAAACCCCCACATGTAAAACAGCCTTTGCTTCCGCCGCCGCCGCCACCGCCACTGTTTCTATTACACTCTCTGGCAAAGTGCCCAAATTTGCCACAGTTGTAACACTTACCAGCCCCACCACCCGCAAAGCCTCCGCTATCTCTTCTACAATCCCTCGCAAAATGCCCCGCCTCACCGCAATTATAACAAGAACCCCCGACGCCACTGCCGTAGGCCGCGTTATTGTAATTATCATTGTTGTCGTGAATGCTAACGTTGTTACTGCAATCCCTAGCGAGATGATTCAGATCCCCACAGTTATAACATCCACCGCCGCTGCCGTTCCTCCGATCGTTTCCACCCCTCCAACCGCCACCACCGCTGCGACGGTCCTTCTTATTTATAAGAGAGCCACCGATTGCGGTGACATCAACGGCCTGGGTCTTACCGCCGTTGCCTTGGGAAACAGTGAACTCAACAGATTCGCCTTCTACGAGGCTACGATAGCCGTCAGATTTGATTGAAGACTGATGAACGAAGAGATCTTCGCCACCATCGTCGGGATGAACAAAGCCAAAGCCCTTTTGGTCATCGAACCATAGGACCTTACCGGTGGATCTCGATTGCTGTTGTTCTTGCTGTTGCTCAGCCATTTATGCTATATTTGGAATACTACGGGAAGCGACTTCGATTTATGTTTTTTAGGGTTTTGATAGATTAACAGAGGGAGAGGGAAATTTATAGTGTAGATTAGATCAGACAGAACCTTAGGGGCAAAGGCAAGGGGCGCCACCGACTTTTTATTCCTTAACCACTTAGGTCTTGGAGTTCCAGGTTTCTCTTGGACACTTGGACATAACCCAGTCCATGGCCCATTGATTTATATATTTTATAATTAATTTAAATAATAATTAATTTTTATTAAATAAATCATTATGTTGTCCGTAAAAGTTAAGTTAAACAGACCATGACAGTATGGAATGAAGCCCAGACATAAAAGGGGAAAAAAAAAAAAAGGGGAAGAAACAGCGCAAGCAAATAATAATGCATTAATTAGTCAGTAAATGAATTATCATTATTATTAATTGAAAATATTAACAGGTAACTGTACCCAAAAAAAAAGGGGGGGTGAAGAAAATGTTAACAGGTTACAATAATTGTAAAGAAACGAATCAACAATGAATGCATTGTCTTACATTGCATTTGATAAAAATCATACACTTAAGTATAAATTTCTATCTTAAAACAGTTTGTATGTAACTTTAATAATTTTCATAAACACCCGTTAATCAAACTCAATGTTAATTATTATTGTTGTTATGAAATGGCATATACTTCCGAGTTGTTTAGTTGGAGTAAGCAATGTTCGTTTCTGATCAAAGATATTTTGGTTTTTTGGCCTTTCTATCAAAAACAGGAGATAAAGCATCTTTATCCATCATTTCAACTAGTTAGTAAATATAAATCAACTTCTATGTTAATGAAAATTTTTAAGCAATAGTTGACAAAGGCTTCCTTTTTCCTTTTATTATTTGGTTTCCTGGGGGAAAAGTTCGACATTCAATTGATTCCTCGAGTAAAAACGTTTATTTCCTCTAGAATTTGCAGGTGAAGAAAGCCCTCAAACTCAAGCATTGGATGCATGTAAAACAGGAGAGGAGGCTAAGGCTTTTGTTATAATCAAGCCCATATTTGTTTAAGTAAAAACAAATGTTCATAAGAATAAGAAGTTGAAATTGAAGTTTGATCTCTTTCTCCTCAAGAATAAAATTTGTGAGGTTTGTCTATAAAATACCATTTATTTCATTCGTTAATATGGCCTCAAAAAAAAAAAAAAACAAACAGCAACAACACTCCCCTATCTACATAATGCGGCGGGAATCCTGAAGGATATGGCTGCTCAAAAAAAAAAAAAAAGAAGAATTGGGGGTTGATTTGTACATAAAATCCACAGTTAGTAGACTTCCACATTCCATTGCTCAGATTTCTTCAACTGTCTTTTATACTCAGTCCAATCAATACCTGAAAAATTGTCCAAATACAGCATTAGATATAGATTAGAAGAATATATATAATTCCTGGAAATTCAGTACCAAGTATGGTGAAAATTTTGGGCTTTTTTTTTTTACCATCTGCTGCAGCAAGTGAGACCATTATGTCATCAATTCCCTTCTCCATTCCTTTCAACCCACAAATGTAAACGAAGGTGTTATCTTTCTTGAGCAACTCCCATAGCTCTTTTGCATATTGGGCCATTCGGGTTTGAATGTACATTTTTTCTCCTTTCTCATTAGTTTGTTCTCTGCTCACCGCAAAGTCCAGTCTGAAGTTGTCAGGATACTTCTCCTTCATCTTCTGGAATTCCTGTTACATGATATAACATTTTGACATTTCATTGGAAAATCTCAACAAGAAAAATCAGCATCCGCTTCTGCAAAGTTTATAGGCAAAGCCATGAGAATCAGACGAGTCAAGAATCTTTTTTTCTAGCTTGCATGCTTACCTCCTTGTACAACAATGAGCTACTGGTAGGAACACCGAGGAAGAGCCATGCCAAACCATTAAACTACAGAGCACGTCACAAGTTTTAAGTCACTCATTAGTACAATAAGTCAATAACCATATCTACTTGGTTCAGGAAATTATTCATCTTCGCTTCCTGGTCGTGGAGATGGGAGAGTATTTATGTTTTTATGTTAGCCATGATGAGTTGATGCTACAGTTTATAACAGGCTTCATTGCTTGCAACAGTTAGATTATTATTAATATGAAGATAATGATTGTTTTCAATATTAAATTAGTTGCTTTTTTTCTTCTACCTTGTAGTCGTCATGCTTCTCAAAGAACATTTTCCACAAAAATGATCGAAAGGGAGCAATTCCAGTTCCAGTAGCAAGCTGCAATGAAGTAGCTGAGTGTCAAAATGTTGTTTTGGAGTAGCACTAGGTCAATATAATTGAATTTCCAATCAATGCCTGACAATCAAATTTAGTAGTGTTAACAGCTTGGTAATTTACAAACCATGATGATTGTGGCATTAGGATCTTTTGGCATAAGCATTTCCTTTCCAACAGGTCCTGTGATTTTAACTTCAGCCCCAGGTTTCAAGTCACCTAAAGATATGATCAAAACATTTAGCATCAATACACGCTAGATCTGCTAGATGCCACCTCTTAAGAGTGGTTGTATGAATCAACTGAAATAAGCTCCAGATTCATCTTTTCACATGAGTTGTTTAAAACAATAATAATATAGTATGATGAAATATAAAATTCATGCATTCTTACACAAGAAATTTGAGCAGACTCCTTTAATAAGTTCTCCTTTCTCGTTGGAGTATACCAGCCGTTTCACACATAGGGATACCTGCAATAATACAATGAGATCATAACAAGAACTCAAAATGAAAATGAAAATGAAAAAACAAACAAAAACCAGTAGAGCTGCATGCTAATCGGTTATAGAGTTGGGTAACTCAGAGCCTTTATAAATTTTCTGCACTTGAGTTGCATCTTAATATGAAAAGAAAATTACAATTTGAATATGAATTATTATCCTATAGATGGCAAACTCACAGTTTTGGAGTCCCCAAAATCACCAAGAGCACTGCTAGCAATAGAGTATAATCTCAGCTTGTGAGGTTTCCCATTCTTGTCAATGCCATCCGGAATTACCCCAATGGATTGCCCTTCTCTGTAAGGAACCTCTCCTGATCCAATCCAACCAACCAGTCAGCTAAGAAGAAAGAGTACTTTTTGCTTCAGTTAATTAATTTTCTCCAGAATAGCAAATCTTTCATTACTCGATCACCAAAATTAGTTCATAAAAGTTGGCAAATAAGCATAATACTTAAGAACTATAGATAATTTCATAGCTATGCAAGCAGCATTATAGGAATGGGAATAACCCCATTAGCATAGGAATATCCCTACAATAATAGTTTTGCAATTCTCGCCTGGTTATTTTATTTTGAATAGAATTTGAAGATTTTAACTCGTTTATTTATTCTCACATTGGAGCACATCTCTATCGGCATGAAATTAACAAAACAAAAAAAATCATCCAATATTTTCTCTTATTGTTTATGTACACATAGGCATGTGCAAATGTCTTGAAGAATTTAATTTTAGCAGATGAACGCAGCAGAGCAGAGAGTTTGCCCACCTTCAGTGCTGAAGACCATGTGCCAGGTCTCTCCAGGAGCATCATCTCCGGTGATCTTAGTGTTTAAAAGGCATCTGCCAGTGTAAGGGTTCTTTGGCTTGAACTTGTTAACGACAACACCTTCCTCATTTTTCTTGGATTCCTTCACAACTTTAGCAGGAGCTTCAGTTGTAACTTGGGATCGTACAGAAACCACTCTCCCTCCGCTGGAAACATCTCTGTAGTAGTAAAGAGGAATCTGTAAAACAAAAAAGCTGCCGCTGCTCAACTTCCAATGTGTATGAAGTTCTACATATATATTAGTTACTATAACATAACTACGTGAGAAGTTTACCTTCTTGAAGGTGATTCTTTCAGGAGAGATGATGGAGGTTCGAGTTGTTAGAGAGTTCGACTTGGTAGAAGGAAAGGAGACTGCAGCAGTTACAGTAGCCATGTTTTTCGATAATGAAGAAAGAAGAAGAAAAGAGTGGAGAAAATGTTATTTGTTGGTTTGCTGATTAAGAAGTGATGAGAAGAGGCGAGGAAATCAAAAAGAATGTGAGATTTTTACTCTAATTGATTTAGTGGAGGAGATTTGAAGGCCAATGCAGACTATGCAGCGCCCTCTAAGGAGATAAGTCCATTTATAAATGTACGACTCTCACACCACCATATATATAAGGACTTCTTCTACTCCATTCCTTTCCGAGTCACTAAACTTCATTGATTTTTGATTCACAATGTGATGTTGAAATAGTTTCTTGATGGTTATGTCAAACTTTTGCAATTAAATTTCGGTGCTGCAGGAATTGGAAGAAGATAAAACTCCTTTCAATCTATAACTAGACCGTTAAACCCACCAAAATTAAAAAATATATATATATATATATAAATATTTTACTCTACACGTTCACCACCAATCACCTAAGATGGTTCATTAAAAATAATACTGGTATTATTCAATATTATTATATGATTTTAATTGGATTTTCATATTTTCCAACAAAATATTCTCAATAATATCACTAACATTTAGAGTGAACTTTTGTACCCAAATCTAAAGCAATACACCACAACTCCAAAATGAAATGGAAATGGAATAGGGATCCAAATATGAGTGTGGGTTGTCTTATCTCAGTCCACCAAGGCAATCCATGGACAAAGTCGCCAGCCCAATTCAAAAGTTTGAATTTTTCTTTCAGCACGCATCCCTTCGTTTACGGCTATTTGGTCGACTCTTCAACTCCGACACTAAAGTAATAATCTTCTTTAATTATTGCAAGTAATAATAAAAATAAAACAATTTGGATGCATTAAAAAATAACTTTTCGTGTTCCAAAGTATCATTGCATCTGTCTCTATTAGCTTGTGAATACCTAGCTTTTGACCTTTCTTGGTTTATTTTTCTTATAAGTTTGTGTTTCACCCTCTATTTAGTTAATTTTAGTTTTCTGGAAAAAAAAAATTGCAAAAACCATTGCAAAAGATAGAAACAAACAAGCACTAAATATCCATAAACCAGGGCCAAGTTGGCCTGTTTACAGGGAAGCTGCACTGTGAATCATTTACAGCTGACAAGTAATATATTTTTTAGAGTTGAGTTACGAGGATGATAACTGCCATAAAAATGGGAAATTTCTCTCTTCCAATGTTACCTATCCTAAACTAGACTAATCCAACATCAGTTTTCTAGGAAGCAGCTTTTACACTAGTCTTCAGTGCTACTAATCTAACGGCTTTTCGAAACGCATGCATCAATTATGTCAAAATGCGGACTGTACCGTCAGCGGTTACTATCATGTGGATAAACACAGCTTTTATTATTATTTGAAGTTGTCAGGGATTAAACACTGACGATTAAAACTAGGAATCCGGCACTTTGTCAATTGATCACATGACTTTCAGTCCATACCCAAAGTTTTTGAGTGACTGAAATTTGTATGCAACATGCAATTTAGGAGGTAATTTTACTTTTGACATCTGCCAGAACTTTTTTTGGCACTGACGCATAAGGATTGCAGGATTTGGGATTTGGTTCTTCACTTGCAACACAATCAACTGGGGTATGACCAAATCAAAGTGCTCCATACATACGTAATGATACCTGTAGCAATTCTGGATGTTATTAGCCACAGCAATAATATTCGTATGGGGATATCTTGACGGTTTGTGATATTTAGAAGGACCATCCACTAAGTTGAAAGGGAGATATAAGGGGATTCCTAGTTGGTTTGAAGGCGATTCTTCTTTTGGACAAATACCAAGTAGGAAAAAAATGAATTTTGAGTTTTCAGGAGCATGCTTCAATTCTTAAAACCAGGCCTAATGTCATTGTTTCCCCTTGGCATCGATAAGGTCTATTGAAGAATCTTAGTCTTAGATTAAAATTTTCAATCATCCAAAAACAAAAGAAGAAGAAGAAGAAGAATCTCCTTAAATGTCAGAGCTCAATTATTTAGCTGTGAAGGACATTAGCATGTGAATCCTGTAATCGAAAGTGATATGTGTTCATATGAATCTCTGGGTTAGCACATTCACTTTTCTAAACTCAAAAGCGTGTCTTCCAAAATGAAATTCAATCTCAGTTACCAAAACTTGAAAAAGAAAGAATGTCACCGCAAAGGGAGAACAAATCGCATGGAGACAAAGAATCGTGCAAGCCACTTCCAGCTCTTAAATGCTACAACTCCCTCAACTAATGTTTCAGCACAAATAGCAAATTTTCCTTCTGCAAACATTGCATATATGAAAAACAAAAAAAAAGGCAAATATCATTCGTTCAGATTTTGTTGACCATAATTTTTCAAAGGTGCCATGGTTTCAAGCTTGGAGGGTGAATATGTGCTTAATTTTCTCCCATTTTATGAATTTCAGCTAATCAAAATATGGGAGTTCTTATCATTCTTACCTTCTCCCTAATATGGGCATAAAGCCAGTCTTCTCTTCTGGGTGGATTTGACATGTATTTTGATATTTTTCCCCTTGAAATTGTAAATTATATTTTTGGTACTGGCAAGTTTAACCAAGAGTTTATTAGGCTGCTGTCAACCTATTAATGAGTGATTTTAACTCGCTATATAACTCTACTCTGTCTTCTCTTTTCTTTAATTTTAATCAAACAATCAAAAGATAAATCGTTGTTCAAACAGATTGGCTAAGGCTAAGGATTTGACTGCGGAAAGCATTTTGAATAATAAAGTAGAAATAGGGAGAAAGAAAAAAGGAAAAAAAAAAAGAAAGAAAGAAAAGGACGTTTCCTCGAGTAAGCAGATGTTACCTATCCTTTTCTGTTCATAACCACTTGCTGAGATCTAAATGCAATCAGCTCTGCAGTTGAAGTTGGGAAATACATGGCAGAAATCAGAACCACGTTCTCCTAGGTAGGTAATTTTGTAGTTTGCTGATGGAGTCAGCTGACATAACCAAGAAAAGTAGTAGTAAATAGGAGCAGATGGTTTGAGAGAGTCCAAGACACTGGGACCTAAAGTTGAATGATTCTTTTATGGCGGCTAGAAACCACATAAAAAATTGAAGGTGAATAGAACTTACAGAAGCCAGCCCAATTATTAGTTCACCTCCAAACCCAGATAATAAGCAATCTTTCCGGACTACTTTGCCCCACCTGACCTTACCTATCTAGCTGTTCCAACCAAGACGTTACCAACCTATCAAGCACCAATAATGCAAACTACATCTTTAAAAAATAAATAAATATCGAATGAATTTAATTTGTAAACCAACAGATGTGGTTCCAAAGGAGAAGAAATTATGAAATGAACACAAATAAATAAATTGCGGAATACATGATATGAATGACCAGATAAATATCATGGTACTCCTTTCTAGCCTTAGAGCAGCCATGCAACTCAAGGTAATAGGTGAGGACATAGAAACGAAGCAGCAACTTTTCATATGACTGAAACTATTTATGATCAACCATGGAAGACTTCTAACTGTATGTACACTCCATTACAATGATGAATTCAAAACAAAATGATGGGATAGTGTTCTAAATTACAGGGGAAAAGCAATTGAATCAATGGAATCCCTTTGAACCTCTAGACTGATAGAGCTCCAATCTGCTTTTGGCTTCTTGTAGAAGTGTGTCGAGTGTTTCATCCTGGGTCATGGAGGATTGCTTGGATGCCCATTCCAGCACTGTAAGCACTTCAGCTTGAGCAAGTTCTTCACTATCCGGTACATGGAGGGCAATGTAGGATAGGAGAACTAATGCTGGGAGTTGAACAATTTGTTCCCCAAAATACACTAGCTGAATCAAATGCTTTGCACCTCCTGCACTAATGATTGCCTTGGAGTGATCAAGGTGTAGATAGTTGTCTGTGCAAGCAAACTTGGTAAGTGCGATGGCAGCCTCCCTAGAAACTTCAGCTTCCCTCTCATCAAGAAGTTTAACCAATGGGGAAATCATCCTTGTTTCTGTTGCTCTAAACGTTCTTGCCAAATTACCAATAGCCTTGATACAAGGAATCAGCAGTTCCGAATCAGCCTTCTCAATTATCCTGAACAGCTGATCGACGACAAGCTTACAAGCATGAGAATTGGGCTTAAATGCAGACCTTCTCAAATCAGTATCCTGCTCTGCCACAGCAGTAATCTCCATCAATGCCATTGCAGAATTAAACTGCACATCATCAGTTCCTTTTTCTAACAAAACTGCGAAACATAGCAGCGCTCTAGACTCAGTAATACTCCGACAAATAGGTGAATTCCCCTTAGCAAGATGCCATAAAGCTCTAGCAGCCATTGCTTTCATATAAGCCTTGGTCGCAGTATCTTCCAATTCCCTTCCCTTCATATGCGCCCCGGAAATCGAACCATTCTGCTGATGTTGATAATACACTTGATGTATTTGCTTGACATTGCCCTGACTATTACTCCTAACATGATTAGTACTCGGCTTTTGTGGCAATTTCACATCTCCTTTCATTGCCATAGTATTCATAACCACATTATGCATCTGATTTGGCGTCTGGTTCCCCATGGGATGCGGAATCTGATTCTGGTGATCTTCATCAACAACGTTTCTAACATTATTCACGTTCGAATTATTACTACTCGCCATAACCACTGCGTGGATCGAGGTCGCCTTGTTACTAGCAATTGCATATTTGCTATGTTCTTGAATCGTTTCAAACGCCAAATGACTGACGAGTAACCGGATTATATTATGCTGAGCAAACAAATCTTGACAATTTGGATAATTAGCTGCCAGCTCGGAAACTGCCCACGCAGTCACGGCTTGAACTTTCATCGGACATTCTTTGAGGATTTTCGCAAATACCGTGCAAACACCAGCGTGGATCATGTGCTCAACGCTTTCCGAATCCCGACCCAGAAGCCCAATTGCTCTGGCGGCGTTTTCTTGACCTTCTATTTTCCCTTCTTTGATTAATTTCAATAGCGGTCCAACCCCTCCTTCTTCTATAATAAGTTTACCGTACCTATCATTGTCTCTGGCTAGCGAAACAAGCGAAGCAGCCGCGTCGGACTTGTCGTCGAGTGAACCGGTGTAAAGAATCGCGATTTGTTCCCAAATTAGGTATAAAATCGGCTCGTTTGCAGCGATTGGAGGAAGGCCTAAGTACTCATCGTCGCGATCGTCAGCCGAAGCTGAAACACGGAGAAGCCAAGAAACATCGCCAATTGAGTTCTCGAGCTGAGAAGACATTTTACGGAACGCGGCAGCAGGGATGATTGTGAACATGCGCTTCATGAAGCCGTTGGCACGGCATTTGAAGGCCAAAGCAAGAGCTTTCTCCAGGACTTGTTCAGTATCATCGATTATGCGGCGCGTAGGACGTTCGTAAAGGTCAGAACTCGCACGCGCCGCTTGTCGCAGCAAGCCAGCAAGTTTCTCTGTCTTGGACTTAAGCTCCGCGCACTCTTGCTTAAACGAACTTGCTTCATCCGCCGCTTTCGTTACTTGGTCCGCTAACTGAATCGGCTTTGCCAAGATCTGCTTGACCATATCTGCCATCACAACAAACAAAAAACCAAAAACAAATGTAGAAACGTAAAATTGATCAGACCAAAAATTTAATAAACCAAATCGAAGACAAAAGGGTTGATCTTGATTGGGTTTTCGGCCTTTGGAGTTTCTAGTGAAAGGCTTGATTATCGGAGGAAAAGGAGTGAGAAAATGGGGTAGCTGAAGGTGTTTAGATTAAGGGAAATTTTGCGTAGCTAATTGCTGCTTTTAGATGCTATGGGAAATTTAGCCTTTGGTTCAGGGTGCGGACGCGTGACAAAGGGAAAAGAGGACTGCGGAAAGAAGAAAATGGTCATTCCCCCATTCATGGCAGACGAGTTTAACAAGGTCAAACGCGTTTTAATCTTCTTTGTAACATTTTTGGGTGGAAAAAATAGTTTTTATGATTGTTGCTGTTGCTGTTATTCCATTTAAAAAAGATTGGGTTTCTCTTAACTGAAGGAGAGATGGGACAAAGTTGAATTTACAATGGGGAAATGTTGCTGTCGTTTTTTTTTCTCGAGTTCGAATTTCATCATAATATATATATATATATACACACACTTCATTAGCCAATAGGCATGGAGGTGACAGGTATACTATAACCTCAAAAGGCTGGGTTCTAAGATGAGGTTTTTACAATAAGTTTTTCACGAGTTTTAATTAATATAAATTTGTAAATAAAAATTTTTAATTTTAATAGTTAATTTTTTAAGAAAAAATTTATTTTCTAAGTTTAAGGATAATTTTATATAAATAATATAAAATAATAATTTTTATAAAATTAAAAAATAAAAAATTTATTTAAAAAAATAATTATTAAAATTATTAATAAAGAGATTGTAATTACAATTTAATTCTACTTTTTTAACCGACTCTTTCATATATATAAACTATATATATAAATTATACATATAAATTAAATATATAAAAAATAGTATTTAAAAATAATAAAATATATAAAAATATTATTTTATTGAATCTTTAATTACTATCTAAAAATAATAAAAAATAAAAACATACTTTATAGTAAATTTTAAAATATCCGTTACAAATAACAAAAAAAATTATATTAAATCCCGAATTACCATTTACAAATAATAAAAAATAAAAAAATTTTATATTAAATCTCAAATTAATATGTACTATATTTATTA
>JBBYHO010000005.1:4614988-4626574 GCA_038382025.1 Adansonia gregorii
ATATATATATATATATTAAATAAATAGAATAATTTTAAAATATTTTAAAATATATAATAAATTATTAATACCTAAAATTGACAAAGTAAAAAGAATTTTAACTTGAGACTTCAAAAATTCAAAACCAGCTACTTAATCATAATGTCATCTCATTAACATTTGATTTAGTATTTTATTGTCTAACCTTAATAAGTATTTATATGTGTACACGATTGTTAGTTTAAGCTTAGAAAAGATGACCATTTCTCACTATATTTTAACAAAAGCTATAATCTTTTAGCCGTCAATTTAAAATTAGTTAATACTCTGGGTTTTGTGTTCACATAGTTCATAATAATGAATTAAAAGTAGGACAAATATAGTTAAACATATTAATAGCATGGTGAGATTCATGCCTCTACCTCTTAATCAGTAGCCACCATGATGGATGGACTAGTTCAAAATCTATGGGAAAGAAAGGATAAAAGTGCTTTCATTGCATTGTTAAATTGGGCTTCATTTTCCCTCAATCAATTACATTTTTGGAAGTTTTTTACCTTTTTTTTTTTTTTTTTGGAGGGGGGGTGTTTCTGATGGATGTTATCTCCTTCCACCATCCTACTCTTACAAACATTTCTTTTATGTATAAACCTCATCTTTCACATTTCTAGTCATCATCTAAGACCGTAAAGTCTTCTCAATGTTCAACTCAACCAATCTCATTAATCAAAACTATATAGTACTAATTAACAAAGACGTAGACTTTGATCTGAGAATTTTTTTATCATAATTGTAAATAAGATATTATATATTTATATAAATTTTAATATATTTATAATTTATTTTATGTAAATTTTAATGTATTTGTGTATTTCTCTTATGTTTATATTTTATTGTGTCAATTTATTTTTATATTATATTAAAATTAATTTTTATATTATATTTAAAATTACCGAAGTCTACAAAAATGGCTCTCTGTCTCTATATACATCCATATATATAGCTGATGTGAAATTTGTTTGACAAGTTTCATCCCTACATAATAGTGCATGGAAATGGATCTTCCATTCATTTCCATTTCCACCCCGCTCAACGGCAGTTCCTAATAAGCTTCACACTGAAGTAGCTGTGATATCAATTCCGTAATTGCTTGGTAAACATGATTTTCGAAAGATCCTCCAATAGGGTGATCGATATTAACTCCTTAATTGCTTGGCCAACATGATTCTCAAAAGATCCTCAAATACAGTTGACTGCCCTGGAATGGAATCAGACAGCTTAGAACACCATGGGCATATGGGCCTGCTGCCTCCATTTCTGCTTTTCACAAAGTGCCGTCCGTTTCTGCTTCCTCAATATATATATATATATATATATACTGTATATTTGACGTCCACTGTAATACAAGGGATGCGACACTGCTGCCCAGCGTTGCATTGCTCCATAGTTATTGTCACGATGAAGTAAATTAAAGGTACGTTTGCAGGCCTGTCAATTGTGAATTACCCTGCTGCTCAACTTTGCATTCCTCCATAGTTATTGTCATGATAAAGTAAATTAAAAGTACGTTTGCAGGCCTCTCAATTTTGAATCGCATTACAGTGGACGTCAAATATACAGTGAATCGTCATGGCATTACTAATGTCAAGTTAGGTGGATCCAAATATATAATTAAATAAGTTCATCTTCATTGTTCTGTTCATAGTCCAACTAAAAATAGGACGATACAATGAAAAGAGAAAGTTGATGCAAATATTTTATAATTGATTCCAAGTTTTTTTCCCCCTAACATGCGTCCTTCAATCGAAAAAGGTAACAACAAATACCGTACCTAAGTTAAAGCCTCACCAATTTGACTGATCATCTTCGGGATAAATAAAGTATTAGAAAAAGAAATTAAAATGTTAAAAGAAGACCATAAAAAAAGTTACGTATGGGACTTGATAAAGATGAACACTTTCACATGTAATTGATATGCTCCAAATTTTATTTTAATTAAATTATACTTTAATTCAAATACACATCAGTATTTTAATTTTATATATTAAAATGCTAAGATTGGGAAGAACTAATATGATTTCATCTCTTGCGGCTACTTAGATAACGTAAGTAAGGGCTGAGATCTCTTTCATTATTTTTTCATTTATACTATCCAGTACTACCTTAAATTATCATCTATAAATTTGATTTTGATTTGACTTTGATAATTCATAAATTAATCTTATAAATATGAATGGTGTTGATAAATGTAATGAAAATAAATTGATAAAAATATAATAGATGAGAGCCCAACTCAAAATTTAGAGCCCCAATACAAGATTTATACTTAATTCTAATTGATTTAAAGAAAGATTATGATAGAGTAATGGGTTTTTTCGTCCTTAGCTTTAAGTACTTAGGGGTAATAATTTAGGAAGATAGAGATTGATGGAGATGCTAATATGATCAAAGCAGGATGGCTTAAGTGATCTCAATATGCTTTTGAGTTTGTAAGGGAAGTTCTATAGAAGAGTTATCAGAACTACTTTGCTTTGCTATATGATACAAAATGATGGGCTAACAAGAGCAACATATACAAGAGAGTGTAGCCAAGATGCAAATGTTAAGATGGATGTGTTATAATACTAGGAAGGACAAACTTTAGAAACGACAATATTCATCTTCAATTTGGGATAGCTTATATAAAGGACAAGGTCAGAGAAAACAAATTTTTGGTAGTTCGGTAACACAAGACATAAATTAAAGGATGCACCTGTTAGAAGTATAGCGCAAATTAACATTGCAAAAGGTAAAAAAAAGGTGAAGCGTATAAGCCAAATTATACATGGTTTGAGGTGATAAATAATTATATAAAACTATTAGGACTAGAGTATGGTGGTTGATAAGAATGACTAAGAATTTGCGTATCAAACATAAATATTTTTCTGTCTTGGTTCCTTTAGCAGCATCCCAAATATCTTGAGATTAAGGCTTGCTAATTTGTTAACTATTTCTAAGCTATGTTTGCCGTTTCAAATTCAATTTGATTGAGATGTTATGTACGAATAATATATCACATCGAAAGGCATGTTAAGGGATATTCTTCCATTACCAAAAAATCTCTGAAACATGTGAATACTTTTATCCTTTTTTCCCATCAAAGGGAATCTATATATATATATATATATTGCTGATTTCAATTATATTTTTCACTGACTGATGCTCATCCATGGCGGGCACAATCAGCCCCCCCTCCCCTGTAACCATCGCATATTCCCGACGTCAAGGTACAGTAAGGCCGTACCTACTTCTACAAGACTTATTGTCATGGACAAAATAAGAGTTTTTAAATCAAGCTGGACAACCGCACAAGAAATTCCGTGCAATTCCTTTGCGGACTCCACCCTCCCTAATCGATGAAAGGGGCTTTTTCCTGATAGAAAACAACATAGTTATCCCGATCCCCGAGTACAGACGATCGACGATGGTTCCTAGGGGTAGCCTTTGAGACGTCTGAATCTGATTTGTCTAGCCATCAAATCTGGGTACCACTTCTATTTATCCATGTCCTTAACATCTACAACTTGAATATGTACAACACTTTTTAATCATATATATATATATATATATTTATAAACACACACACTATGTACCTTTGTTTCTTGTACTTGTAGAGCAGTTGTTGAAGAAAGACGGATACATGGACATACCCCTTGCAGGGCAAAACAAGAAAGAGTGAAAGAGAGGTAAAGCAACTGAAGAACAGCGTTTATGTCATATCAACTAAAAACTTTCTCCTTGGCTTTTCAAAAGGGAACAGCTACAAACTCAAGATACCACTGCAAAAATGCAGTAATACTTGCAAGACTCAAAATTTGATTTTCGTCACGTTTCAGATTAATCAGTTTGGAAATGGTTTGGCTGAAAGTGCCATCGCTTTATCGAGAAAAGGTAGTAGCGAGGAAGGAAGAAAAAGCGAAGACAGAAAGCAGCTAGTGAAAATGATATCAGACATTGCCCAAACATTTTCTGCATTGCATGTGTTAAAAGTTTCAAATGCGGACATGGATGCAAAGAGAATATTGGAAAGAATGGCTAGATTTTAGTTGACATTTATGAGGTTTTTTTTTTTTTTTTTAATTTCCTTTTGTTGAATTAATGGATTGTAGATAAGATAAAGATGCACCTTTGGTTTTGGTTATCTGCATGTTTATCAGTCACCAAGAGTCCAGAGGAATCAATACAGAAATCAATAGAACAAGGGAGCATAACAAATTGGACCTTCTTTGGGAGTATCTCCAAATTTTTTTTTTTTTTGAACCAGTTAAAACTCTTATGCGATGTTTACTTTGTAGGAAAGGTAGAAAAATTAATGAGATAACATCCTCTTATTCAGACAAATCAAAATTCAATAGATAATTAACTCTTCCGCCACACTTTGTTCATATTTCTCCAATTATTTTATTAGTTCACTGTTTGGAGGTGAGTGACAACAGCCAGACTAGCTAAGTTTATCTGCATATATATATTGCGAACATATATACAGTACTGTTTGGCAGCTTGTTAAGCGTACATCTTTCCTGGAAGCAACCGCAGATACGGAATTCGTATGCTTGCTGGAAAAAGTCACAATCCAAACAGGTACGTCGAAAAAGAATTGTTTGTCGATAGTTTTGATACCCAAAAATTGAGTGGTGAACATATACTCGTGAGCAGTGATCGGAAACCCATTACTCACTTGATGAATAAACATCAGTATTGCTTGATACTGCAATGTATATCACGCTTTGCAATTAATGTCAATTACAGTTACCAACTAACTTAATCAAGAAATTACAAGAAATTAAACAAGTTAAATGAACCTTTTCCTTTCTGTAACTTTTTTTTGACACAAAAGAAATTGTACTGTAAAGAAAAAAAAATGATTATTGATGTTCAAATTCGAACTCTAAACTTATTGGATGCTACCTGATTATGCGAATAAGATAAGTTTTGAGTTCTTTTTCGTATGTCTTTTATCACCTCTAAAACAAGTTAAATAAATAAATTTCTTAAAGGTTTCTACTTTCTAGGCATGCATGTGTATAAACTAGACAATAATTTGCATAAGTTGCAAGCTTACAAGCATGAAACTCGGGGGGGTATGGACTGGATATTTCTCCTAATTCCCTCTAGTGCATGTCTTTTGCCGGTAAGAGAGGTTACAAGCTAATAACAATTCATGTAAACTTATGCTATTCGTGTTTTATTTTTAATATTTTTATCACTCGGACAACCACAAGATGGTTCCGTGAAGCTGCCATGTTCATGGATGCTAATCCGCCAGCGTCAATTCCATGGTCCAAACCATTAACGAAGAAGCAAGCAAACAAATTTTAAAGAAATACACAACAAGATAACATCAGTTTTATGTATCATACAAATTGGGCACGTGTTAAATACTCAGGGTACCGTCAATGGCATCGTGTCCCTCATTTGCAATATCTTTCAAGTTTGGACCACAAAAATAAATAAATAAATAAATAAACAAATAACAGGTACTAAATTGGTAGGGACTAGGGAGGCTTCTCTTTTTAAACTTTGGTTGGGAGGTGAAAGTCGTCTGCCATGTCCAGCCATTTGCAACATTCCACATGGTTGCTTTTTCAGCTGCTTAATTTTGCATGAATAAGATTATCAATGATCTAACACAAAATAGGAAAAAAAAAATTGAAGAAATTTGCTTAAAACAGCCTAAAATGATAATAAAGGCCAAAACATATATGTATAGAAATGGCACGATTGGACAAAAAAGAGTAGTTTAATGGCAGATGTGCTTTTAAAACACGAATAGAGCCTAATTATCTTTGTTCAAGCCACCTATTTTTTTTTTCTTTTAAGTAAACCAATATTTGTATATATGCCACAAGGCAATTGTGTGGATCATAAGAAATTGGCACATATGTACCAAGTACTATGCATTGGCTTAAAATGAAAAAATAAAAATAAAAATAAAAGTAAAAAATTGTCTACCGGACTCCATAATTATTTAAAGCAAGGTTTAAAAAACTAGGGTGGGGGTTAAACCAGATAGAATTTCAGTTTTAGTTCACCAAGTTGAACCGGTTTTTAACTAAAATAAGGTTTTAAATAATTTTAAAATGATTTTAATATTGAATAAATATTAAATATAATAAATAATTAATAAAAATATACATCTAATTTAATAATATAATTTTTTAATAAAAATTAATAAGTTCAAATTTCATTATTACCATAAAATTTAAAAAAAATATTATTTTATTTTTTATCGTTTAAATTGATTTCTTATCATTTCAACTCATAACCGGTTTTACATAGTGTACCAGACATGTTATACCTTGATTTCTGGTTCAACCAACAATTCCGATGCGGTTTTCCAACACATGATTTAAGGGGAAAAAAGGGGTAGTACTCTATTTTCGTTTTCTCTATATGATATCCATGAAATTGCATGCATGGAAATGTAATAATATCATGGATACATAAACGGACAGATCACCTCCAGGGAGATAGGTTATCTTGTTTTCGGATCATAATTTGAGGGTCGGAGAGGGGGGTCCGTTCTCCAAGCTTTTCTGCTACCAGCTCACTACATCGAATCTTTACAAACTTCCAATTGTTTTTGGAGTTTTCCTGGGTAATATATGCATGGCCTTTCCTGGAAGTTCTGACAGTAACAAATAAAAAGGAAAGGGACATCCACTTAGTTCAATGAATCTGAACCACCTTTATGTCTTTTTTATTAGGTGTTGGGTCGGCTTCAATACGAAGCCTTAGAATCTTTACGTACTTCGGAGTAAAACTACATGCAAGAAAGATGAAAAAAGAAAAATCATTGCAATGGAGGTGGCAAATAAGGATTAAAATCACGGCATGCCACCAACTGAAAAAGATTAGTGATGTCATATGGGATTATGATTCTTGAGACAAAAACGAAAAGTTTAATTTAGTACGGATTTCTTGGTGTTTGAGTTGGGCGACCCACAAGATCATGGAAGAATATCCACTTTAAAACCTACTAAAGCGACCTTTTTCGATCTTTGTTTTCTTCTCCACCCTGTACGGTTCATCATGATTTTGAAGTTCGAACAATAACCCTGGCCTTTCGACAGCTTCAAAAGCTTTTAACATTCTCAAGCTCCCATCAACTCTTTCTTTTTCAATTTATTTTGGGTTTGGTTCTCCTTTTCCTTTTTACTATATTAATTTCTTTTTCATGTATATATATTGGCCTATTTTCTATGATATGTACCTTGATAATATTTCATTAATTTGCAAAAAATTAAAAAAAAAAACTCAATTTGTGGAGTCCTTTATTTTTTTTATCTTCTTTTCATTTTTCCAAAATAAATGAATTATATTTCATATATGTAAGTAATATCTGTGAATCATAGCGAAACAAGTGTTAATTGCTTTATTAATTTAATATATATATGTTAATATATATATATATATATATATTCATATATTGGGTTTAAAATCAATTTGATCTAGTTTAGTTTAGTTTACTATATGAATAATAAAAATATTTTTATTTAATTTTAATTATAAAAATATATAAATATTAATATTGTAATATATTTTAAACAATAAAATAGACCTTTCAAATTCAATCTAACTTATTTTGGATTAAAATTAAACAAATAAAAAAAATTTAAATCTGACCTGACTCAATTGGTTATCGGGTAAGTATCAATATATAATTAACTTTGATGAAATGTGCTACTGAGCTGTAGTTCAATAATATTCATATATACTTAACTACGCCGGATTAGTATATTTTCATTAAAGGAAACAAAAAAAGGGAAAATGAATATAAAATATGAAGAATACCTATTAAACATATAACATTTAGCATACCAAATTAACTATTTATTACTTATTATGATGTTAAACTAATGCATTTTTTATTATTTACTTCAATATATAACAAAAATAAATTAATTAACCAAGCAAAAACTATATTAATCAATTTTTAAAAAGAACAGGAAAAAGAGAGAAAAATGAATTACCGATCACTTTTATATTCGAATTATTTTTTTATCATATCATATTTTAATTTATAATACCATTGTGATTAAAATTACTACATCGAATGCCATATGATTTAATGCATGCCATGCAATGCGACAACAATGGATGCAGGCGGGAGGCAGCAAGCACTGGGCTTTTTGGAAGTCTCACCATTTGTTGGGCCATTGTGTTTGATTACTTGGGCCACCTCCCAATATGATTTTGCATTGCACTAGTAAAGCTAACAAGATGAGCAACTCTCTTGCAGGATGGAAGTCTCACGGATGGAAATTTTAACTCTTTTTTTTTCTTCCTTTTTATTTTCTTTAAGACACAAGCTCAAATACTTTACATGCATCGTATTTTGTTTATTTTTTAATAATTTTTTTAGTACCCAATATCACGACTATATGCTTACTCTTTTTCCTAAATAAACAATTAAATAAAACTCAGTTTCAAACGTAAAATTTAATTTAATTAGTTTATTCTATTTATTTTAAAATATATTATTCAATACATTTGAGATTCGAACTCTAATATTTACATTCTTTTCCTATCTCTAAGCTACAACTTTTTTATATATATAAAAAAGTGGAATTCAGCTCTAAACATATGGTTCAACCATATTGCATGCTTTTGTTGATGATTTTTTTCCCCTTCATTTCATATCATATTCTACTAAATAATAGTATTTCAAGCTATAGAGATTGACCATGGCTTATATTTCAAGCTGATCAATAGGACTTCCCTTGACAAACCAAAGCTGCATTTTAAGAATGGGTTTATTGAAGGAGAGACAACACCTAAGAACAATCTATGAATATTTATGTCGCACGAATACATCCGATTTTTTAAAGTTTTTTCATCTATTAGAAAACCAAATCTTCGTACCCATATCCATTGAGTTAAATTAACAAATCACATATGTATATACATATATATAAACATATAATATAACTTTTACAAATTTGAATTATTTTATTAAAAAGCTATCATACTTTCATTGGAATAAAATTTAAAAAATAATAAACCAAACAAAAGTTAAAAAATAGAAAAAAATAACAAATGTGTACTTGAAAAAAAAAAAAAGGAAAAAGAAGACAAACTAATCTCATATCTAATGATAGTAGTAGCATGACACCTATAAAATTAGAAAATGAAAATGAAAACAAAACATAAATAGTTTAAAAAATTTATTATATTGTAACAAATATGTGAGTGTGTGTGTGTGTGTGTGTGTGTATATATAAAAGAAAGAGTACAAGTCTTCATATCTTATTATATTAGTTTAAATCGTTTTATATTTCAAGAATTAATAAATCTTCTCAAACGAAAAAAGAATATGAATGAACTTCATTTTGCAAACATACTAAATTCATTTAACATAAACTAATACTTAGTTTTACATAAATCAATTTAAGCTTTTAGATAAATGCTTATAATCTATCTTTTATTAATAACAATTTAATACTTGCAAACATATATTGATATTAACATGATAAATTTTCTTACTTTTCTTTTTTTATTATTTAAATTAATTTATTTAAAAAGATGATAAATTAATTTTTTTTTTATCTTTTGGTATTCATTGTTTAAAACTCAAATTCACAACCTCTTCCCTTGTTTTTATCCAATAATTAAGAGAAATCTTGCCATTAATTAAGCTCTCTAATTTCGGCTACGTAATAATCTCAATTAAATAAACCAAGAATTGCCACTAATTTTGCATCTAAAAATTGCCAAGCGATCGAACCACCTGCTTTAATATATATTGCAATGGATATTTATTCAATTGTCCATAGAATTTTATTTTTCATTTCAACCAAAATTAAAACTTCACCACATAATTCCACACCTAATAGTATTAAGCAAACAAAAGCTTCGTTTTTTATTCTGTAATTAATTATGGTTGAAACTACAACCAAAGGCATTCATATTATTATTGTATATAAGAAAAACACAGAGATCTTACGTGGCACAAATCAACGGCTCTGATTTCTCAGGCAAACCCTCCGATAGGTTTTTTTTTTTTTTTTTCCCTTTAGTAAATCGGTTGAGATATACCGTAGAGTTAACTCATTAACTGTACATGTAACAGATTTATGGAAATTAAAAACCGTTGATGAGTTCAACTTCCGAACTCGGAAGCGTGATTGAGAGAGAGTCAACTCATTCACCAGCACTGCTCGGTCTCCCACCTTCCCCCTCTACGGGCGGAAAACCTAGAAGCCGAAGTCAACGGCCTTTGGCGTCTACAGATAAGCTTACTATCATACACGGCTCGTTTCTCGGGATCCGATAAGGTACTGTAAGCCGCATGGATCTGCATGAACTCGTCGGCCGATAAATCTTTCCGATCGATTGCTGCCACGTCTGGATGACAAACCCTCGCCAATTGGCGATATGCCGCCTTGATTTCCAGGTTCGAAGCACTGACGGAAATCCCCAGTACCTCGTACAGCGACGTGCACGCTGCCATTCCTGGACGGCTCAGATAACCGCTCGTCGAACCTTTCTCTTGTTTCGAAGTGTAAGTTCCGGTGGTGGTAGTGGTGGCGCAAGCGAGAGATGGTCGGAATCTGGTACGGGAAGGTGACGGAGGAGAAATTTGAAAACCGACGAGAGAGGCTGAGATAGGAAGAGAATAGAGCATGGTTATGGAGTTTCTTGCAATTAAAATAGAGAGTAGAATGTATTGAAATGTTCAAGTAATTAACTTTATGTTGTGTGTGGGGATTAATTAATTGAAATTCAACAGTCATAAAATCAGTTAAATTTGTATTCAAAATTGATTAGTCGTGCAAAGAAAATGTAATTAGGTTCGGTTTCATGACCATTTCCAATGAAGATTAAGATTTGGATGTTCCCTCTAATTTCATAAAAAAAATAATTAAATTGTATAATAGAAATTGCATAATTAATTTTGAATTTTCTTCGATATAATAAAAAAATTATTGATATTAAGATCGAACCTTAAACTTTGTATAAACCAACTAAATAATTATATTTGAATTCTAACTTTGAATTTTGACGAGGAAGGAATTGTTGCCTTTGTTTATAATTTAATCAAAACAATTAAATATACAGATCCCATTAGGAATAATTCATTTAATCATCATTTTGTTGTTGATTATAGGGTTTAGCACCAACATCAACGTTAACAACCTCATGTGCCAGAAAAAAATGCTTTGTTTCCGCATTTTAATGAGGTGTCAACCCTAGCTACTTCGTAATGTCTACTTTATCTATTGGGAAAGAAAAAAAAAAAAAGGAAGACTTAATTATACTAACATATTTCTTTATAATATAAAACTCCATTGTTGTTCGCTAGCTCGCTCATTAGAATAGAACCATTCACATTAATTATTTTTGTATAATTTTGCATAGTTTTGATGATTTTTTATTATTATTATAAAAGGCATCCCGAGTTTTGTTAGGGCCATATCCTTCCTGGAGGATTTTAGAATTGCACTTCCTCGCATCGATATATATATATATATATATATGTTTAATTCAATTAGTGTATGCAGTTACGTACATTTTATAAATTTAAACTTCGAATTTCAATACATAAAATCCTTTCATATATTTTTA
>JBBYHO010000005.1:4667406-4694311 GCA_038382025.1 Adansonia gregorii
CATTGTGCCACGTGACAAATCCAGGGCACACCCACCAATCGTCTCACATTTGGCGCGAAACACCCATGTGGGTCCCCAACGGTTGTTGCCTGCTTTCGGACATCTTTGAAGTTTGAACTGAGCTTTGTTGTCTCTGTCTTTTCATGGTCTGGGGAAAGTGTTGAACTCACTTTTAATTTCACTCTCTCCATAGACCCCCACTTTCCCCTAAGGCCGGCCGAAGTTGTAAAAAAAAAAGTAACAAACAAGAACAAGAAGGATTAACTGAACAAAAAATTTTAAACCTACTAAAAAATTGGTTAAAAGTTTTTCATGAGACAGGAAAAGCAAACAAAAAAAAAAAAGGCTTCGGATTTGGGGTTTGTTTATGCTGGTGAAGGCTGAGAGGTGGGACCGGCTGACGAGGGAATATCAGGGCCTACACGACAACCTTCAAGCATGAACACGATATCGGACATGGTTGGTCGATCAAGAGGATCTGGGGCTGTGCAAAGTAACCCGACTTTGACTCCTAGGAGAAATTCTTCCCATTCCGATGATTCAGGGTCAAGCTCAAGTAGCCCTGGTTCTAGAAGTTCAGTGATTTGGCCTCTTTGAAGCTGCTTCTTCACCCATTTCACAATGTCTTCATCCTGGGTGAACATAACTGGTCTTTTTCCTGTGAGTAGTTCGAGCAGGACAATGCCAAAGCTGTAGACATCTGATTCTTTGGTGGTTTCCCCTGTTAGAACTGCTTCTGGGGACACATAACCCAATGTGCCAACTGATGCTGAAGTGGAAGCTTCTGATGGAGATGCAATTGTGAGACGATCCAGGCCAAAATCGGACAAATGCGCTTCAAAATCAGCATCGAATAGAATGTTTTGGGGCTTTACATCTCCATGAACCATGTTGGACGTATGTAGAAAGGCTAAACCGCGCGCAATGCCTAGAGCAATCAGGTGGCGCATTGGCCAATTGAGGACATGACCATCTTGATGGGATGCCTCCTGGAGGAGTGTTGCAAGATTGCCATTAGGCATGTAATCATATACCAGGAGCCTTAAGTCAGGTGGCCCGGCATAGTAGCCACGGAGAACTGTTAAGTTCCGGTGCTTCACTTTGCCTAAAAATTCAGCTTCTTTTCTAAACATGTTTTCATCAAGTGATCCATCTGGTAAACGACGGATAGAGAGCACCATTCCATCATTGTAACAAGCCTTTAAAACTAACCCAAATCGAGTTCTGCTAAGCACATTCTCTTCAGCAAATTGCCTGGTTGCTTCAACTGTTTCTGCTAGAGTGATCTTGTTATTGAACATAATAAGCTTTGGCCCTCCATTGTCTGTGCTGCCACGGCCCCCACTTGCTCCAGAACTATCCCTTGGAGGGCTACGTTTCTTCTCCCCGGCAGCTTCTTTGAGCTTCCTGCGCCATCTCAATAGGCTGAAGACGTAGAAGCAACAACATAATGACAAAAGACAAGCAGCACACGCTACCACAAAAATCAAAAGAATCAACCTTTTCCTCCTGTTCTTTTCAGCTACATCCTCACACTTTCGATGCAATGGCTTTCCACATAAATCTTCATTTCCCGCAAATGCTGATGGATCATTAAATCTAGAACCCAGAATAACTGGAATCTCTCCTGCTAGGCCATTCCTTGAAACATTGAAGTAGACCAGCCCAGGAATGAGACTAAGACTAGAAGGAATCTCCCCACTCAAGTTATTTGAAGAAAGATCCAGCACTGTGAGATTTGATAGCTTGGACAGAGAATCTGGTATGATTCCAGAGAGCTGATTACCATCTAGTAACAAAGTCGTCATTGACGAGCCTTTGGAGATTTCCTCGGGGATTTCTCCAGTTAAGTTGTTACCGCCCAAATCTAGCACATTCAACCTTGAAAGACGAGAGAGATCAGCAGGAATGTGACCCGTCAAAGAATTAGACCGAAGCTCGAGAACTTCAAGCTCAGTGCAGTTTCCAAGCGCTGGTGGGATCACTCCAGTTATGTGATTATTAGACAATGAAAGAATAACCAGTGAATGAAGAAAGCCAAAAGTTTCTGGTATATGACCAGAAAATAAATTGGAACTAAGATTCACATAACGCAAACTCATCAAACTACTAAAACCTTCAGGAACATCCCCAGATAACATGTTTTCTTGCAAAGCAATGACTTGTAGATTAGGTAAACCTGAGAGCTCAATCGGCAACTGACCAAAGAGGTTCTGCTTGCTTAAATCAAGAGAAGTTAGCTTGAACAAATTGCCCAAACTTGCTGGCATCTTCCCCGAAAACCCATTAGCACTTAGATTCAAAACAACAATCCGACTCAAGTTCCCAATACTTGCAGGAATCTCACCAGAAAACTTATTTCCACTAAAGTCCAACGTACCCAAATTGCTCAATCCCATTATCTCTTCTGGGAAGCTCCCACTCAGGTTATTACGTCCCAAATTCAAGGTTTCAAGCTCAGTAAGATTCTGAAGATTCCTCGGAATTGAACCTGAAAAGAGATTTCCCCCAAGAGAGAGCACTTTCAAGCCAGTCATACGACCTAAAAATCCAGGAATTTCACCGGAAAATCGATTTCCTTCAAGATCAAGAACACGCAATGAACCACATTGCTTAAGCTCAACAGGAAGAACCCCGGTTAATGAATTGTTAGCCATATTCAGCTCCTCTAATCCAGGCAAATTCCCAATCTGAACTGGAACCTCACCTGACAAGAAATTCCTAGAGATATCCAACACTGTTAACGTTGTTACACTCGTTAACCATAAAGGAAAACCCCCACCAATCTGATTCCCAGAAAGATCCAAAACCTGTAGAACACTATAAAATTTCCTGGACTCAGGACCAACCACATTCTTAAACAAATTGAATCCCAACTGAACAATCCGAATGGAAGGCGGATAGCCAGTAACATTACAGAACAAAGAAACCGGCACTGTTCCTGAGAGATTGTTACGAGAAAGTGAAACAACTTGAAGATTAGGAAGAGCTCCAATAGCCGCTGGAATAACCCCACCAAGCGCATTGGCCTCAGCACTAAAATGAACAAGTGAAGAGCAGTTGGCTAAAGCTGAAGGTAAAGTCCCTTCTAAAAGATTGTAATCAAGCCAAAGATACTGAAGCTGTTGAAGCTCACCTAAACCAGCGGGAATCTCACCAGAAAACTGGTTATACGAGAGATTAATGAGTTGAAGCTGTGACAAATTAGCAATGCTTCTGGGAATCGAACCGGAAAAAGAGTTTGAAGAAAGATCAAGATACTGGATATATAGTGGAAGATCGCCTGAGATTTCGCCGGACAAATGGTTTTGAGCTAAATTTAAGACAACTAAATCAGTGAGACTACTTATCTCGGAAGGTAGCGTCCCAGAGAGTGAGTTGTACTGCAAGAAAACAGAGCGTAGAAGCTTGCATTGGGAAAGACTGGAAGGTATGGTGCCGTTGAAGGCGTTGGAACGGAGGCTGAGTTTGGTAAGGTACTTGAGGTCCGAGAGACGATCACTGAGTCGACCACTGAGTTGTAGGTGAGGTAGACGTAGCTCGGAGACTCGGTTGTTGGAACATGCAACTCCACGCCAGTCGCATGGAGCTGCAGGTGTTGATGGATCCCATCCGTTTAAAGCTCCAAGAGGATCATGTAGATTAAGCTTGAAAAATGTTAATGCTTGGACCTCGGCTTGGTTCTTCTCGGCTTGTGATAAAAATGGTAAGCAAAGAAGCAAAGAAAGGAAAAAGCTGAACCCTTCAGTCATTGGTTACAAGTACAACAACAACAAAGTTTGGTTCTTTGGCCAAAAAAAAAATTAAGCCTCCTAGACTAAAGGGCGTAAAAGTTTATAAGAAACCAGAGAAGGGAGAAGCGTCTGTTACTGTTAACAAAGGTGCTGGTTTTGCCATATGGATTGTGGCACAAAGGCAGAGAGTGTGCCAGAAGGAACTCAGTAAAGAGACCCACGCAATGCAAAAAAAGAGAGAGATATGCTGCTTAGTTCGGAGGATCTCTCTCACAAGGCCAAGGGGCTGGGGGGGGCATAGGTTGGGGCGGTGTTTAAGCTGTGGTTTGGGTTTGGTTTCCTATTCCCCCGGAACACTTTGAATAAGCACTTTTTCTGGAACGGAAAGTGGTGGGGTTTAGAAAAAGAGAAGGGTTGGCTGCTCTTTTTAACCTCAAATGTCATGACATGAGCAGAATCATTGAGCCCTATGGTGATTATCTTTGCCCTGATGTAAGCTTTCATTTTGTCATATTTATTTTATTTTATTTATTATCTATTTATTTTTTGTGTTTCTGGCTTTCAAGATTTGTCAACCCATTTGGGAAAACCTGATTTTATCAAATAGGAAGGTTCATCGTTAATATTCATGTGCCTGGTGTCACTGATGCGGCAGGTGGCCTTCTGGATTTAACTGAAATTTCCCTTATTTACTTCTCTCTCTCTCTCTCTCTCTTTTTGGCTGGATACGGGCGGAGTTCAACTGAGCATTTTAACTTGATTGGGATTGAATTTATGCTTTATATTATAGCCTCGTAATATTTGATTAATATCAGGGCTGTGCTCTCATGTATTACAAGATGCCTTCAAAGTCTTTTAAACCTTTTGAGTCCAATTGTCTCTTTTTCCTTCTCCTTTGACATTTTCCTGTTAGCTTTTCTCCAAAATTTCTGATTCTAATATCATTTTTCAAACCTTGGCCTTTCTCTTTGATTCAAAAAGTCAAGACGTTAAAATGGCATATTTAGGGGAAGAAGATTGTTGTCACACCTTCTTTTCAATTGGATTATGAAGCTGAAAGTACCCAAAGTGTCCAAGTTATGTGTAATTGAGAAAAAGCAAGCTGTGAGCCCACCAGACAAAAACAAAAGGCTAATAATCAACACTGTGAGCCCCTAACCTTTTAGGTTGTCCCCACACTAATTGAATGATGCAAAAAAGGACCCCATTAATTCGAAAAAAGGAATTGAAATGTGGGCAACATTCAACTCAACAGAAGAACATTGTTTTGGTGGCAAATTTGAATTAATTTATGTTTAGGAGGGAGCTAAGTTTAAAAGCCTAAATTAGATTTAGAAACTTTAAATGTCAAAGTCAAGATGAAATGTGCTTTTGCTAATGATGACATGTTGAAATCTCAGGAATCCTTATAACCTGGAATGGACCCCTCCTCTACAAGGAATTGTAACAAGAGAGAAGGTATACTAAATTCTTACTAACAGGATAGATTGTAGTCTGTTAGATGCAATTCCACTGTAGCACACTGAACTTCCTTATCTGTGATTTCTGATAGAAATGGCCATATTCAAGATTTCTGTGCAGACAAGGTGGCAAGATGCTGCCAAATAAATGACCTGTTTTTCATCCTATGGATGGAGTTATAATTATAGTCGATGAAAGAAGTTGGCGTTGAGCACAGCGCCATTGAAGCCTGTAGCCAACTCTACAAAAAGCTTTTATTAAAGCGTAACCCAATAAAGTTACAGTGGTGGATCAACAGCCGTACTTAATGAAAGTATATGTAATATTATTCCAGCCCATACTAACGTATTGTTTTGTAAGTATTTCGTACCAAAATAAAGGCCCGGGAATGGGACCTTCGGAGCTGCCCGGCGACTGACCCATCGGGGCCTATTTGCTGAGCTTGTTTGTGCCTAATATTGGGAAGTGTTGGTAATTGCAAATGGCAATACCGATGTTTAATTACTACTTTTTCAAGTGATGATACGAGAAATGAGTGACTTAAACCCAGATTCTAAATTAGATTGAGATTTTTGAGGGTTGGAGAAAGATACTTTGCCTGATTCCACCGTTTTTAACAATAAATTTGGGCAAAAAGTTCTGAAAAGAGAATTAAATGACACCCATAATCTGCTTCCAACTCCAATAAATTCTAATGCATGGATGAGAACCATGTACGGATGGAGAACGCTGCTTCGAACTTCAAATTCATATACATTTAACCGTCGTCTACATTTTGATGATATTAATAACTACAGAAACCTAAATGAGCCTAATCAAATTTGAGTTTTAGTTAATTAATTTTATATAATCATTCTTAAAAATTAACGTTCAGCGTATTTGAAATTTTAGTCCGGTAATTGCAATCCTCTCATTATCTCCAAATTGTGGCTTTTTTGTAACAAAAAAAAAAAAGTTAGATATCTGGAGCAAATTCTGGAATTTTTTTAGGTAAACATCCAATCTATATTTTGGGGTACTTTAGTGTTCGTTTCATTTGATGCAATAATTTATTTGCCATCCTCCATCCTAACTGCATTGAACTTCTGATCTGAATAAAAACGACCGGGTTAAAAATGGTTATGGCATGGAAAGACAGACATTTCAATACAAAGAGCAACTTTCAATTTCTGAAATCTGCATCCCAAAATACTTTACCTTAATTTTCTGCTCTCTTTTTTTAATTTAAATTTAATTTAATTTTTTAACTTTTACGTTTAGAATGAAGAAATAATATCATGTTTAACTTTCCTTTTCTCTTATAATTACAACCTGCTTATGATGTCCACAACACAAAGAAAAAGATCATATATGTCATTTTCTAGCCTGAAATGATTTACAAACTCTTTCATTGTACTAAAATTAGAATCAGAAAGTCTGTAAACGATAAAAGATACATAGCTGAACATGAAACTAAGATGTGGGGATAATCAAACAGGAGTAGTTTTTAATGATAAAATATCTTGTATGACACCTATAAGATAGACATTACCATGCGTTTCAAACTATAGTTTCTCTTGTTTGCTTGTTGTCCCGGTGTAAAGTTGAGCTCGAACATTTCCTTGAAAGTCTTCTCTGGGTCTAAAAAGCCTACCAGCTTTGCAACAATGGCAGCACTCTCAGCAATGTGATCCATGTCTTTACAGTCGATCCACAAGCAGTGAGCCAACTGCAACCTCCTATGTTTCGTGTTCAACCCGATGCCCCATTTAAGGAAGAGGTTCTCTCTTTCTGGATTGGAGAGTCTCTTGTGCATCTGCTGACTCAGCATATGCCTTTCACGACGTAGAGCCTTTAGGCTGTTTACAAGATATTCATAGAGATAATTAAGTTGTTATGGATTAAAAGGGTATCACCAATGTACCAAAAGCTACTATGAAGTTGTTGTCAGAGAGAATAAATCATATATACCTTGAAGTCGAGGTAAGGACACGTCCATTTTCCACTGTTCGATTCCCATGGGAAAATACACTCTTAAGAAATAACAGCCTCCTATGTTCCACCTCCATGTATATATAATCTTTAGGATCTCCCTTAAATAGCAGAAAAAAGTAGGTCCTGTGGACTAATGATACATTGCAAGCATGCCAAAGTTCAATAATCTCTCTTTGAAGCCTCTTAAATTCTGAAGGCCATGCCAAAGGGCTTCCAAAATTATCTGCTATCGGGTCCAAGCCAACATCTTTAACAGTCTTGCCATGTAAAATGAGCTCTGTAACCTGTACCTGTCATGCATGAACAATATCACCTTCCGAATGCAATTCCAAATGAACTTTCCTAATGAGTACCCTTAATATTTAATGTATAAGCATAAAAATAATGGCTAGTATTTAGCATGGATGTCCTGTTTTGATCATGTAATTAACAAGGTTTGATAAAAAAAATCAAACACTCACCGCATGATCAGCATGTTGCTTATCATACTTAAGATTAGACATTTCTTCTGCTCCTCCCATTGAAGTACAGAAAACAGTAGTATTCTGATCCTCTGGAGTTGGGACATTATGTGCCTTAAGCGCCATAACAGCGGCACTTGTCAAAGAACTTTGAGAATCATTTTTTGTTATCTGAGCATTGAGCTCATATACAGTGGCTGTTGTTGAAGAACTTCGAGATCCATTTCTACACAAGCTTTTGTTCTGAAAATCAAACTTCAATGCTGAAAGTTTTCTGCGGATGTTTTCTGGTCTTCCCGAGAAATCTTTCTCGTTCCCCATGGGAGGTGTGCTCTCATCCTTTTCTACCCTCTTAATCCACTGGGAGGTCAAGCCCGTCATCAGACTCGCTTTGCAACTAACACTCCTTCTTAATTTCAAGCTTCTACGGCTAGATATTTCTTCTTTTGGCTGCCATAAATACGGATGTTTAGGAGAAGGAATAGCAATATTTCGATTGTTACTACAGTTTTTCAAGTGGAGTGACCTGGATTCTTGCTTTGATCTATCTTCATTGCCAGCATCTGTCAATCCCCAAATATCTGTGTTTTCCCTTGGAGATGACATATTATAATTTTGATAACTCTTTGGACTAGACTCTGACAAATTTGTGTCCGAATATCTATTCAAACTTGACCTTCCTGAGTCAATGCAACGAACTTCCTTGCAAAGTGCCTCAGAATTTTCATCAACATGCTCACCATTCTCCTCCTGGTGTAAATTACTTCCAACAAAATTAGGAACTTTAGGTGACAGTTGCAGGGAGGAATTCGGATGAGGTATATTCAGTTTGAAGTCTGGCAGCTGGAGGAAGCTCTCTTCAGAACTGCAACTTTGTCTATCTGAAGGAGTGAAGGACCTAATGCGAATAGCCGTAATAGGTGTCACAATGATTGAATCTTCAAAGTCCCATGAATCTTGCACTCGCAGTTTAGGGTACTGAGGATCTGGACCTGCCTGGTGAAGAAAGAACGGGAGGATTAAACATTGGATGGTGAAATGAAGTTAAAGAGCCATCAAATGCTTTAATAGTTTACACATACCCATAGTTTCACGGGTTTTTCATCTTCAAGACTTTCATCTTTAACCATTTGTCGCAGATCCTCAACCTCAGATCGAGCAAGTTCTCTTTGCTGTGTCAGTATGGTTATCTCTTTCTTTAGCTGCATGAAGCATGTAGGCAAAGTGAATAATTCATGGATTAAGCCAACAATTTGACAACATATTTTATCTAAATTCTTGAAAGAAGGATCAAAATATTGGTAGTTAACAACAATTTTTGTTAGAAATATTCACCAGCCAGGCTTCTAAAATTATACAATCAGTGATACAAGAGTGAGAGGAAATTTTGCACTTCAATTATCTCAGAATTATTTAACACAAATCACGGGGATGTTAAGAATAATAGTAAATCTTTGAGACATTACTAAGTGATTCAATCAGATAATTTAGTTATTAAAGACAGCCTAGAGCTCAACATTACTGTAGATAATATGATGCACAGAAGCTAATGCATTGCATTGCAGGCCAATGGCAGAAAATATTTGATACATTTCAGAGGGTAATGCAAAATAAAGTCAGGCTTTAATAATTAAGGTAAAACTAAGATGCACTATGGGCAGCCAGGTAACACAATAATGAAATAACCAAGTAGGCATTTTATGACAAGTATCTTTCACAATGGTAATATAAAAGACTTGTGCATGAAGCTTGAGGAATCAAATGTCAATATAATAAATATAAATATTCATTCTGCCAGAATAAAGTAATTCTGATTTCTGAATGTAGTAATGTAGACGGTAGTACATAGAAGTATAGATAATGCTATGAAGCTGGTATATATACCTCATTTGAATATTATCATTGGTGCATAGCTTCTTTTCTTCAGTAAACAACTAAACATATGATATTGCAGGCATAGGGTATTTAGAATAATTCAAGTTTGAAGCATTTATTAACTATCAGTATTTCATCACCTTTTCAATCTCAAGGTCTTTCTCTCTCAGCAGTGCAGCGGAATCAGAGGAAATAGACGTTGTTCCTGCACTTCTCAACTCGTTCTCTAGTCTAGCCAATTCTCTTTGCAATTGCTTCACTAATGCTTTATCAGACACAACCACATTGACTTGTGCATTGGTAGTCACTTCCTTAGCACAACTTGCAAACAAGAGGGTGTTTCTTGATTGGTCAACGTGGGTTCGTGCAGGACTCATGGTACAAATGATAGCAGTTCTAGCATTGCCTCCTAGTGAAGATTGAAGGATACGGGTCAGCTTTGAATCTCTGAAAGGAATGTGTCCATTTCTTCCCTTGCTGCAGCCAAACATAAATTTATAAGAAGATATAGGAATACTTACTTGTTTTATGCTTGAGGTTCAACGTATAATCTAAGCATTGAAAAATGAAAAAGATTCTCAAAGTGCTATGAACACTAAAATGAAATCTTAATAAAAAGCTAACCTCAGCTTGCGGATAACAGTTCCAAGCGTTAATAAACTGCGATTTATATGGCAACCTTCTTTCAACCTAGCACCAGCTGATAATGTCTGAGATGCACGCTCACTTCCTGCGAGATCAACAAAATTCTAGACAAAACAGAGTGAAAACATCAGTTGCTTTTCCAACATCTGTTGACCAATCAAATCTTTCTGCAAAAGTATAAATTGTTTTATACCACAGTGGCTGCAAGGGTGCTTGATTTGCCATTGCCTATAAATTCTCGTGCAGAACTTTCTATTGTCTGATGGGTGACAAAAAGGAACATGATTTTTAAAAAAATTAATAAATAAAATATCATATAACTGTCAAATGAAGAATATCTAAAAGGTTTGCAATGAAACAGAAAACATACCACTCTCAAAATTTGATGGGATCTAGAGCTCGTCTCGTTCAGAGAAGTCTCTCCTATTTGTCTTTGAGCTGCCAACATGCACCGAGACATGCTTAAATATACAGTGATGATCTAGTTAAAGGAAGACTGGTTGAGACAATTGTTACCTTCACACTCAGATAGAAGCTGTTTAAAATGATTCCAGTCCTGCAGTGTTTCTTCTGTGAGTTTCTCAACAACTGTCCCTCTCTATCAAAATAGCTTTCTGTTAGTGAGATAGTCTATAAGATAACGATTTCCTCATAAACAAAGAATGTAACTCACTTCTGGATCATCTAGAAGCCTAAGGGGAGTGCTATCTCCACTAAGGAGGTCTCTGACAGATTCATTGTAAATCTCCATAGCAGAGAACTTCAGGATAAACTCTCTTTCCTTGTGCTACAGAAAAGTGCAGTTTGTTTTTAGTCAATTAGGGAAATATAGAATGGAAAAGCATAACAACAAGTGAGTGACACAAATGTTTTGTCTTCATTACCCTCTTTATGTAGTCATATATATCTTCCATGGCATATTCGGTGATTCCAATCATCGTATATGTCTTTCCACTGCTTGTTTGTCCGTAAGCAAAAACACTTGCTGAAAAATAGTTTATGTTAGGAATTGAAAGAGGTGATGAGGAATTTAAGCGGACTTGTGGAGTCAAAAAAGAGCCTTATAATGGGTATCCAAAAGGAAAGGAAAAAGATGCACTTACAGTTTATACCACTGACAACTGAAAGAGCTACTTCCTTTGCTCCTGCTACATACACTTGCCGATTAGGGCAATCCGAGCTAAAAACTGTGTCTAAAATCAGTGAGCAAACCCATGAATTGGAAAGAAGAACAAATCAGAAGACTCTGAGAAACTACTGATGGCAACTCCACCCATGATAAAATGCTATAACAAATACTGTCTCTACAATAAATTTTGACAAGAATCAAGGCCTTGGTAATAGCAAAAACCCATTGAACCTTAGCCAAGCAACATTCTGTACCCAAGTTTAAGACATGATATTGCCAGAAACCTAAAAGTAGTGATAAAGTCATCCTGTTAGACTGGTAGTTAATGACAAATTGTCTATAGGAAAGGAATTTTAAACTCCTACCGTGGAAACAAATTCAAGGGAAAATATTTCTTTTTTTGCAATCCTAACTTTTCATTTTGGGAAGGGGCCTCTCAAGGCTTTTTTTTTCCTTTTGCATTGAAATTTCAGCTAACATTAATAGCATACATCAATAAAGAAAATGAAGTATTTTTTGCCTCTAATGCAAGTGACCGCATCAGCTATTTCCAGAAATTAGAGACTTTTTCAAAACTTATATTTCCGAAGGTAAGGATAGACTAAGGAAAGCAATGAAATTCACATAAACTGAAATCTGAACCCTTACCAAATGTATAGGCAGTTGGGTACATGGATCTCTCGGAAACCGAAAGGCTGTTCCGGTACATGATAGTGTTATCACTGATGCATTCCCAGTCTGAAACATCATTCCCAGCAATTTCCTTCTCACTAAGAGGGCGCAGACGAACAGAAACAAAAATTCTCTCCTCACAGCCTGCTGGCTCTTGCATTTGCTCCTTTCCACCATCCACCCCCATCTCTCACCTTCCTTCTCCAAAAAATTGCTAGCAATAATATCGTAGCATGAAAAATCAACAAGAATTGCCTCTTTATTTCAGCTCCCTACCACTTATTCTTCTCCATTCTATCTGGAGAATCACCATTTGTTTGAAAATGAAGGTTTTGTTGGGCTACTATAAAAAATAAGGACCACCCAACTTTTAGGAGGTTTCAATCATTGTCTGCAATCAACAAACTAATCATGGGTTAGTGCTAAATTCACCCAAAATTTTGTTCAGTAACTTGTCTCAACCCAGAAATCAAACCGCCCCATTTCTTTATCTGGCTTCTTTATTAAAAAAATGTGAATGTAAACACAAATTATTGGCCAAAAAAACGACAAATTCTGTCCTTTATCACCAGCCACAATAATTGTTTAAGTCAACAACCGTACGGCCAGATTACTTAATTTTGAGTTTTAATTAATAAAAAAAATTTGGACTGTTCTAAGATGGTCTCTAATTACACACTGTCAAAGCCAGATTCACACACCATTTAAAAACATAATATTTTGGACTATTTTTTTTAAATGAAGTTAAAATTAAGATAGTTTGAGAAATAAGAAGTTTTATTGAGGGTCATTATTCAAGGAATGTCTGCTATTTTCCCCAGATTTGGATTTGGAACATTTTGCAGATATCAACTTTGGGGTTTTTTTCTTTATTTTCACTTTCTTATCAGCTTGCTATTGTTTTGTATATATATTTACACTTGAAAGAAGCAACATAATCCAATATTATTAATAACTTAAAAACCCCAATTCCAAATGCAGAATGCAGATTGCAAGAAACAAGTATGAATATCCTTTATGCAAACATAGAACTACGGCAACAAATTTCAACCCTTTTTTAGAGCCATATTTACCTGAATCATTTCGTCAAACACCCAACTTCAAATTCTCCAGCTTTCACACCTCAAACTTGGACTTCTGCCAGGCTGCATTTGCATGCAAATAAAAGAAAAAAAAAATTCTATGACAGAATTTCTTAAGATAAAAACACATTGAAGGAAACAAAAGAGTAAAAGAGAAGAAAATTTGTGATCTTTAATTCTCTTCAGAGGAAAGTTGGGGTCTTTTAATGCAATGAAGTTACTGAGATATGAAAGTGGTTATGGCGTCTACTTCTTTGTTGGATTGTCAGTTGATTAGGAAGCTGCTCTTAAAGTGAAAACACAATTACCCTTCGCATTTAAAACAAAATGAAAAAAAAGCTTTTTTGGTAACAGAAGTTGATGAAAGCTGTACCTAATTTGCTTGGCAACTAAGCCTTGTTAGTCATTGCATTAAATTATTGCTAAGTGTTCCAGATAAAACTAGCTTTTCTAAACCAAAAAAAAAAGAGTAAATCTAAACTAGATTTCAATCGGGTAGTGCTAAAATATACGATTCATGAAGTTTGATGGGTTCTAATTTGGCATTTACACTGCACATGGCAGGGATTTTTCCTTTTTTTTCTTTTACTTACACATATTTAACATCTACCATAAAAATTTTTATGCATGCATGGCAGTTAAAATGCAAAACATCATGTTTATCACAGTCATCTGTAGTGGTTGGAGATTTCTTTTCAATGATTTCATTTTTGACTTCATCATTTCCTATTTTACGTGCAAATTTTACTTAAAATTCTTAAAGTTTCAAACATATAGGATGATGATTATGGATTTATAAAGAATAATCTGTCTCAAATATTGGAACCAAAAAAAAAAGTTTGCTTGTCAAGACTCAAGAAAAACAATACCTCGTTTCATCATTTTTCTTTAAGAATCTTACATTAATCCATTTCAAACTTATGACACACTATTCATGATGATTTCATCTTTGTGTCAAATTCAGCAATACTTAGAAGAAAGTTAAAAACCAACAACACAAGGGGGAAAAAAAATGCAATTAGTTAATTTACATTGGCAAGTGTTGTATTCTTTTCTGACTTTTTGTTAGTCCACTGTATTAATTGTTCTTAATTTTCTTCCCTGTAAGAAACTGAGGCAAACAAAAGCTGCTAAAGACAGAAAGCATGGGGACCCTTTTTGACCAAAGCCCAAAGATTAATAATTGCAGCATCCCATGTGCATGTGGTAAGAAAAGCATTTGCTTAACATGTTCCTCCTTCAAACTTGAATGGAGTCCATGCATGTTTATGATAAATTTGTTAGCAAAAATTTTAAGTTCGAATTTAAATTTAAATTCAATTTATTAATATAATTACTTTTTAAACTTAATATTTATTAAATTTATAATTTAAATTTCTATTTTTATAATTAATTTCTGTACTGTTGACTCCTCATATTTGGTACACCAAAAATAATTAATATATAGTTTATAAGATTTGTGCACTTAAAAAATTAGATTGCATGCATGTGCTCCTACCATTTTTATTCCCAAAACAATGCCTTCGCTTTCTCGCTCTCCCCCCCCCCCCAAAAAAAGAAAAACCAACGCCATCTCTTATCTGTTTTTCTCTGTAAAAAGTGGGAAATAATTTTTTTGTGACAAAATTAAAGCATTTATTTCCTTTTTTCTTTCTGTTTTTTGGTTTTTTCCTTTCTGCTTTTCTAGCACATGGTTCAGTATTATTAAATTAGGTGTATGAATCAATTTTCCTTTTCATAGTATTCTATTTCTTGTAATGCAAATTGACCCATATAAAAGAAAACAAAACACCTGGGCCAGATTAATGTTCTATAAGGCAAAGGGCTTGAAGTTGAACCAATGAAATAAAGGACATTTGTTGCAGAAAATACATACAATTCTTCATTGATACAGTACAATGGATGTATCCAATTTAGGCTTTGCTTATCTTCCTAATAAGTTTCTGACATTAGAACATCATCAAAACCCAAGAACAAAAAAGTTTGTCGTGTTCGTATCATTATTTGATGGAGAGATATATGCCAGATCCTTCAATGCATCTCTCTTAGCTTTTAGAATTTTATCATTTTCATGGAACTTAGAATGGAGGTGAACTTTTTTTTTTCCTCAGATGTTTAATGTAATAAGAAGCGATAAGTAGGTACTTCTCTTGTAATTTGATAGTATAAAAAGTTAATTTGGAAGCTTATTTCTTAATGCGTGAAAATGGTTAACTTGCTTGCAATTATGTAAGCTAACCAATTAATGATGAACAATATGTCTGCAGATTAAATAAAGAAATAAATAGTTTTCAAAATATATAATTTAATCAATATTCATCTTTCATTTAGGTCCCGACTAATTTCCTTTTTCTCTCGAAGTCCTTTTGAACGCAGTGCAAACTGCATAATCCCATTGACAATATTTTGATGGTTTGCTAGTTTATCAAAATCATATCCATATTTGATTATTAGAAGGTGTTTTGGACATCTTTTGCTTTGAAAATATTGTAACAACCATATACATTTGGCAACAACACTTTCTTAGTAATTGGGTTACCTATGTCATTTCTTCAGAAAAAAAAAGATGTCCATGCAAAGACAGCCTAACTGATAAACCTGATTTGAAGTTTTGGTCAAAGACTTGCATCTGAATTATAAATGGGGTCTTCTTCAAGCTCTACGATATTGGATAGCTAAGCATATGCCCCTGTTTCCCTGGATGCAATCTATTGTTTTGGTCTTGTTTTTCAGCTCTATTTTGTTTTTAACTTGTTATTGGTTGTATTTGCCTTTTTTTTTTGGCATAGCAATCAAAGAAAAATACACAAAAGAATAACAAAAAAAAAAACAATAATAACACATAAATAGCAGATGTAAAACTACTCAATCAAGTGCGGTTCATAGCTTTCGAAGACTGGTACATATCCAACAAGGCCTGAAAATAAAGAAGGTGGACCGGTTTCCTTGGGAAATTCGGTGCATTATCAAGTGAGGCCCCTGGCTCTGGACATATTTGATTACAAAACAGTGGGCAAACAGCGAGATGGCAAAATGGCAATGAAGCCTGAATTTGTAGGGCATTTCAATTAAGGCTTGTGGTGCAAGTTAAACCCTTTAGCGATTTGAGACCCAATCAACAGTAATTGCCTATGAATGTAGTACTTCAATTCATGACATCTGCTCAATTCTATAGTTCTTATGTGGTTCAAATATGGCTTCATTTGTGATCACTCGAATTTCTTTTCAAATTAGGATCTTTTAAATGCAAATCTCCTTATCTTTCAAAGTTTTAGCAGTAATGTTTTTGTTTTCTTCTTATAGTAAAAAAAAAAAAAAAACAATGCATACTAATACAGAACCTAAGATTGTTAAGGAGGAAATTAAGTCCAAATACATTTTAAGATTTAGGTTTTTGGATTTAATAGACTAAAACATAAAATAATGATGACAAAATTTCTTTGAAAAAATAGTGATCGGAGTTTGAATCCATATGTCTCAAATTATTAATTCCTCAATATAAGGCAACATGCATGCTTAGATTTTATGGTAATGTGAACTAGGTAAATGAATACTAATAGAAAACAAAATATAAGCAGAGCTTGTAGCTAAATAACATGCAATTAGTGGAAGAGGTAGCCTTAATATTTTAAGTTTTCAACATGGCTTATGACTGACAGGTTGGTTTAATTTGTTTGCACATGCTAATCAAACCAATAATTAAGTGACCTTTCTCCAAATTAATTCTCAAACTTCACATCACTCACATCCAACTACCAATCAATCTGACTCTCAATGCTGCAACTCTTCAGATTTTCAATTATAAGCAACATGAGTTGTATTAGGGTTTTAAGCCACTCCATCTAAAAAAATATATCAAATTTTGGCTAGTTTGATTACTTAATAATTTAATCTCAAAGTCAACTTTTAATATATGCTTTCTTCAAGTTGAAATCAAATGTTTCTAACGTGAAATTTGAAAACCCTGCTTATATCATTTTTCCTTGTTATAATAGTTATTAATCTTAATCAAGATGGCATTCATGGGCTGAACAATTTAAGGCCTGTGTAAATCCTTCTAATTTTTTTTTTATGGATTTGGACTTGGGTCATGATCTTTATGCCGGAGACGTGGAAGAATTTTAATCCAGGACAGCATGGGCTGTCTTCGCTAGAACCCGAAACAGCTAAGCTAGGAGACACTCACAGGTCAAAGCCCCATTTCAAATATCTGCTCGTGATTATAGATAATTCCACACTTGTACGCTTTGTACTCCGGGATATTTTTCACTTTCCTGAATCTCGATTCATGTTCCAGCCAGAACCCATCGATGCTGATGTGGTTGTCATGGCCGCCGCCGTCATCGTCCAACTCTCCCATTTTGGGTCTTTTATTGACGCCTTGGATAATGGATAGGCTTTTCTGTCATATCAAACTCTAGTTGCATAGATAACCCAATATTTGTACCAAAATCACTTAAGAAAGTAAACCCAGTTTCATGGTACTATTCCTGGTAAAATATTAAATATGTTTGTCGGAAATGAAGAAAATGTTAAGCCAGAGGTGGTGATTCTCACTGATCCGACATGTCACACTGTTACCGTAACAACGGACTCTAGAAGAAAAAAAAAAAAAAGGCACCGGCCAAAATCGAAACCAAGAAAGGAAAAGAGCTTTGAAACTGCTGGGTTGATTTGCCAGAAATAAGTATGTATAATTCTGCCGGCAAATTTGCATAGTAACCATGTGATTCGATCACCGTGCATACGGTGTGGAATAGGAATTTAAATAGTATTCGTAATGCAAACAATCACTATTTTATGTTTTAGGCTTCGTGTAATTAACATTTGTAACATATAATGCCATCCTAAATACATCTACAATTTAAATCTTTGCATGGGGTAATTATGTAGACAAGATGCTTCGAGTGATTTCATTGAAGGGTCTGTCAAGTATCAAAACTTTCGCCTATCTTTTATTTCAAGTGAAACATCGGAGAAGGAAATTTGATAATGTCATGTTGTAAACGGGAAACATCAAAGAAATTTCTCGACTTTTTGGAACTTTGTACTTTCCGTCTCTAGGATACCTCAGAGGGCTAAAAGGGCTCTGCTCTTCCTTGATGTTTGTTTGCCTATTGCCTTCAAAATCACCGTTTTTGTGCCCAAATGAACCATAACTGAATAGATTTGTCATTGATCTTTGCTACTTATTCTAGCAGATTCTTAACATTAACCCATAACTCAAAGGGCTTAGCCAACAAGCTAAACCAGACAGCTTTGTTTTTCTCTAGCTACTTGAAAAAATCTTTGTCAATTTCACAAAAAGGTGAATGATCAGTGCCAAAAACGCGTGTTAAAGCAGTAACTAGCTAATTGGAATCCACAAATTGAAAAATCTTCAACCAAAAGTATATAAGATTGATTTGAAATGAAAGAAACATTTAAACTATCAATGCAATATGTTTGCTTTACCCTTGTTAATATAACAAATGTAATTAGACATATTAGAAATTATGATACAAAATATAACATTATAATATAATCATCACGATAGGACTTATGATAATTAGAAGAATATATTGTCTTTTTATTTTTTTCTCAGAGGCATATGCTATCTAGCGCGGTAAATTTGATACTTGTTAACTTGTTAACGTAACTGCGGAACCCAAAATAATAATAATAATAATAATAATAATAATAATAATAATAATAATTTAAGCATTTTTCCTTTTTTTTTCTCTTCAAAATAAAGGGTATCAGACAATTTCTCTAATGTCTATGCATCTGATTGGGAGTAACAGAATCTGCTAGGAAAGTTCCTGACAATTACTTGAATTTCCAAAAAAATTTTGCTCTATAAAAGGACCAGAAGGCAGTAACCTAGTCACGAAAAGTGAAAGCAAGTGAGAAAGTGGAGAAAGGAAGAAGCAAAGTGTAAAGAGTGAAGAAACAAGATGATGAGTGAGGAAGTAAACAACCGTGAGGCATTGCCACTTCTCTCATTGAATCATGTCTCGTTGTTGTGTAGATCAGTTTGGGATTCTGTGCGGTTCTATGAAGAAGTTTTGGGATTTGTTCTCATCAAACGCCCTTCTTCTTTCAAGTTCAATGGAGCTTGGTAAGCTTTCGCTAAAAACAAAAGTACCAGTTTTTGATGAAAAAGGATAATAGATAACTGATCTGTCGGATCTTATGCAGGTTGTATAATTATGGCATCGGGATACACTTAATTGAGAATCCATCAATCGATGATTTTGACATTATCGTTGAACCACGGCCAATTAATCCTAAGGATAATCACATATCGTTCCAGGTAAAATATATGAATTCAAGTTGAATTTCAGAAACTAAGCCTGCAACATTAATTCATAGTAACTGGCTAGTGGGAGGTGATATCTCTGATATGTTTACAACAAGGTGATGTTGAAATGGTTTTGATGACAGTGTACAGATGTTGGACTTGTCCAGAGGAGGCTGGAAGACATGGGAATGAAGTATGTCACGGCTGTGGTTGAAGATGAAGGGAATAGGGTTGATCAGGTATTCTTCCATGATCCAGATGGATACATGATTGAGCTCTGCAACTGTGAGAACATTCCAATCCTTCCTCTTTCTTCCTGCTCATTCAAGCCAAGGCTAAGCAGCTTCAACAAGTCTGCACCAGCTAATTGTGGATTCATGGAAAATGCAATGATGGAGAGCTTGAGCATGGAAATGTTGAATATTTCATTTTGAATTGCACAAAAGCAGAAAAAATTGTGAACAACTTCACTTTCTTTTCTGCTATTATACGCTGCAATTTTTATTTACAGGTCTTGCAATGGTCTGCTATCTTGTTTTCATCAAGAAATTTTATTGTTTATGTAGTATTTAATAAGTTTGTGACATCAGTTATAATCCCTGTGTAATATATCTATTCCCTGTAAGCCTACATGAGGCTTCTTGATTGTAATTTGTATTGAATTGGAAATATGGCCCCTGATATAGGTAAAGAAGGATGACAGAAATGGCCAGTAAGAGCTAAGAGAGTTGCCATATTGTGCCTTGGCCCGGCAATCCCAGTGGCCACTGTTATTTCTGAAATGTCAATTTTGCAGCAGGTGCTGCTTTTTTGTTACAAAACAAAACTTGTTTCAATCCATGAAGATGCCTGCAACTTACTTGTACCTGCCTGGTTAATTATCCACCATTATATATACAAAAGCCCCCTTGACCCAAGGGCTTGCCTGGGGTTACAACATGTTTTATTTTATGTTTCTTTCCCCGGAAAGTGTTGCTTACAAGCAAGGGCCATGGTTGCTTTGATTATTACCAAACTACAACCAATCATTAGCTGATTTCAGTCATTTTCAAATTGAATTTAGTTTTGCTTTTCATTTATGTGGCTGGAGGAGGAGGAAGAAATGAACACCACAGGATCATAGAAAACCTTGGCGGAAAAAGCCAAACAAATGATCTTCCAACTGAAATGTGAAATTAAGATTAATTTCTTCTCCAATTATCAAAGCATATTTCCACTTTCATTTTGATTCAATGAAGTCATCAATTATATTAACAAGAACTAGTATGCATCAATCGATCTAGTTCAGACAAGACAACGACTTCATAAATAAACGGCTCTGGTGAAGAAAGCACACAAAATTGAGGGTTATCTTTGGCAGATGCAAAAACCTACTTTTTTTTGCAAGTTGTCTAAAGCCCAGAAACGTACATAGGATTTCATTAGGCCCATCTTATCTCATAAATAATAGTGTACTAACTATAATTAAGTAAATATATTGATGGAACTTGCCATTCTTTGACCTTCGTCCAGTGGTTGTGGTGAGATGTAATTTTTTGTTGTTTTTTGAAGGTAGCTGCATGAAAGAATGCCATTAAAGAATCCGAATGATAAATTTATTATACCAAAAAGGAAAAGTTATCATTAAATTAATTATTTTTATAAAATTTTAAAAAATAACATAACAATTACACTTTTATTTTTAGAGTAAAATGTGATGAAAAAAGAAGGATGTTAATTGGCATTTGATGATAATACATCTAAATTAAAATAAAGAGAATTACTGGTGTTCTAAATGTTAAGTTTTGCCACCTGCAACCTTTTTTTAAAAGAAAAATCATTCATTTTTATTGAACCTCATCTTATCCACCATAGCCAATAAATCATAGCAAAGGGCCAAGGAGACATTATCTCAATACAACATGCTCAATTGTCAAATAAAAATAAAATTCAGTATACAGTTTAAATCAGCTTTCAAGTGCTGATTATATTGTCACTCCGGTTAGAATTTTGATAAATTTAATTTTATGCTTGCAGTTATTCTTAAACACTTCCTCTATAACGCATGGGAAACAAATAAAAATTAATGAACTTGTTCAAGCTTGAACTTACTAGTTTGTCAAGAGAAAAAAAAAAAAAGAAAAAGTTGAAGATGGTAGGAAGAAGTTTTAATCTGAATTGGCTTGGATTGGATTGGATTCTTTAAGAAAAACCTGTTGGAAAAAATCTGGGTCCCATACGAATGGAAGATATGTGACTGGTGAGCAAAGAAAGCAAGGGACGTTCTCAGCCCCACAACTCGTAAAAGCGAAGACGCCCCTTGAAAAACTTGTGGTGTATCTGAGCAAAAAACCAAATGAAATCAAACCAGAAGTTGACAAAACAAAAGCACTTCTCCAGCTTTATCTGTCATTCATTTATTTTGTCTTTGTTGACAATAATCTCTGCTAATACTATATTATAAAAGAAAAACGTCTTCTTTTTCACCCCCACCACCAATCATAAGTCTTTGCCATTGCATCATTATCATCAACCCAACAACAACAACAAAACAACAGCTGCCTCTTCTCATCATTTCAGTTGATTATGTAAACAGCTTGTTTATGTTTGGCTTTTTGGTTGGTTGTTCTTTTGTTTCTGGGGTTTACTATTACTGTGTTGTTTTGTGAAAAATAGTATGAATATTTTTGCTGGTTGATTGGGACAGGATGAGAGTGAGAGGGAATTATGCGAACCCTTTGTGACGCTTGTGAAAGTGCTGCTGCTATTGTCTTCTGTGCTGCCGATGAAGCTGCTCTTTGCCGTGCCTGTGATGAAAAGGTTGGCTCTTTCTGTCTTTCATTCTTCTTACCTCGTTTCTTAATTGATTCTAGTTTTTCTTCATATCACTTTACGTTTTGGGTTGTGCTTTTGCTGTTAAATTTACACCATGTGGGATTTTGTGGTCTATTGTTCTTTCTAGGGCAGGATTTATTTTTTCGTTGTTGCTTGCTAGTCCACTTGTTTATTTCTAACTACTCTGATAGAATTTGGTTTTCCATTAAACACAAATAAAGGTCTCTCTTTTCTTCTTCGAAATTGAGTCTTTTTATGCGGTTTCTTCTGTAACTCTGGTAGCATAAGCTACTGTTTAGACTGATCTTTCTATAAATTCGCAGCTTGAATTCCAAAATTTGATGAATAGCCTTGGTCGAACGAATACTTTGATTCTTTTTTTTTTTTTTTACATATAAAAGATTAAAGATTGTTTATGAAAAATATGTCGGTATCTTTGATTTTATGTCATCTCAAAAACTTCCTTTGCATTGTTATCAAAAGGATGCTTCTTCAAACTTGTTTAGAATTATAATCAGAACTAGAATTCTTTAATTGTTCTAGATGTACTGGAAAATTGAACCCTTGCTTTTGAGCTGTTGATGGATGTGGCAGGTCCACATGTGCAATAAACTTGCTAGCCGACACGTCCGGGTAGGTTTGGCAAATCCCAGTGATGTTCCCCGCTGTGACATATGTGAAAATGCACCTGGTATGCAGGTGTCTTTTTGTCTTTTTACTTTTCCTTTCATTATAGAGCTGTTGCTTTATCAGGTTCACTTGAGGTTTCTTAAACTTATGTTCATGACCTCTTGGAATTTGCCTGTAGCTTTCTTTTACTGTGAGATAGATGGAAGTTCCCTTTGTTTGCAATGTGATATGATTGTCCATGTTGGAGGTAAAAGAACTCATGGAAGATATCTTCTATTCAGGCAGAGAGTAGAGGTTTGTTACTTATCTTTGAAGAGAATTGGGTCATATATTCCTCCTGGAGTTTTAATGTGCCCTTGGAATATTATTGCTTTTGGTTTTGATGCAGTTTCCAGGGTATAAACCTGGTGAGATAGATCAGAATCCAGCTTCACAACCAGTGGATCCCAGCGAGACCAGAAAAGGCCAAAAGCAGCCAGCTAAACCTGCGGTGGGAGATAACCAACAAAATCGCAAGGCCTCTTCTGTTCAAGGGGCAGATGCTAATGCTGATGGCTATCTCAAAATGGATACTAAAATGATAGATTTGAATATGAATCCTCATCGAATACATGGGCAAGCCTCAAACAATCAGGTTAGAACTACTTTTACCATTTGATATACCTATTTATCAAGCTTATCCTTTTCCTTCACAGCATTTGAAACACATAATGTAATTGTTTTGTAACATATTTAGGGGTAATATCTGCAATACTCATTAAAGATTGAGATTGAGAGGATGTCTTGGTTGGGAGCCCTCAAATTTTCAGCTATGTGCAACAGCAATTCATTTGTTTCAATATGCATGAAAAGAGACAAAACTATGTGTGAGGATTATATGACTTTTCAAATAAGATTGCAGTATCAGACTGAGAGGATTGACATGGAAAATTGATGAGAATTTTAGAAGAGAAAGCAATCACCACTCCTCTGTACGATAAAGAATAATTGGATCATATTATCAAAGTTCTGTAAGATAATTTCCTAGAAATTCTGCAAAATATAATGACAGTTTTATTGTCGACAAACATGTGCTTGAATATTTTGGTTGAACTGTGAGATTACACTGAGGAATGGTACATTTCTGAAGTTCATAATGTGATATGGACGTCTGTATTTGATACAATAATTGCATTACTGTCTCACATGTAGGTCCATCTACATTGCAAAAGTATATTCAGGAATAAAACTATAGTCTGTCTACTGTCTATTCATCAAATTGTTTTCTTAAGCTTGACAAATTGTCCCCTGATGGCTGTTTTTATTTCTGAAGGAACAATAATTTGAAGTTCTCTGCAACAGTGATGATGATAAGGAGACCGGTTTCCCAGTTAAGCTAAAATTTACTAGGAAGCCAGAGGACAGGAGGGCTCATTTTTCACTTACGTTAACTACTCTATAGCCTGTTAACTTATCATCTCCTTCTCTTCTCCATGAACTAAGAAAAGCTCTCAGACAGCTTTCATAGCTCATACCAGAAAGCAAAACAATGTAATTTACTGCAGAGAATTTATCTTTTATCTGTCTTTCTTTTGTAAATTTTGTTTTTGTTTTGACTTCTTAAAGCACTGGGACTATTTGAGAATGCCTGATATTAATGCTTAACTACAGTAATGCTATACTTGTAGCAAAAGAATGTGACTAGACCCAGATGCAAGTTGTTTACGGAAAACATTCTAGAAAATCATAGACAAAAAAAGACTGATGAACGAATTCCCAATTTTAGCCTACAGATCAGAGAAACTGATAAGGATAATGAGAATAAGATCCAGCACTGATGATGATAGTGGTAGCAGAAAGTAAGGAGGCCAACAACAAATGCTGAAGCAACTTCTAAACACTTAAGACTTTCCGTTAGTGGATAAGAGTATGAGAAAATTCATTATCACAGAGTATCTCCGCACGGTAGCGAGGCTGGGCCTGAGTTATGTCATGCAAGCATTCTTGTTCAAAACCTTCCTTGCCTGCATCTGAATGGGTGTTGATGAACTTCGCTTGTTTGCTAGAGAATGAGCGAAGCTATCCTTGAAGTCACGTTTTGCAATTAGATTTGCATTTCGACTAGGAATGCCGTTGCCATTATGGCTGTGCTAAGATTAGTAATCCACTTGCAATATTGTAGATCATCAAACATTTGATAGAAGTTGCATTTTGAGAATCACTTGCCCAAGTTTATGCTATGAATCCTACTGGGTCCATTGGTATGTAGGATTTCTACTCAGTTTACTTTTAGCTCGGATCGGCCTAATTCTAATGCTTTAGCGAAATTATTAAGAAAGAAAACCAAGGGGGAAAAGTGAAGAGTTTGTAGTGACATTTTTTCATCGCAAGAAATTATAATGCTTTTGAAGATAAAATTTATCAACAAAAATATGGTTCATTCGGTACAAGGATAACAGCAAAGATCTTCACCACTTCTACATAATTTATATAATTTTATCATCACTGCTGTCTTATTCTGTGGATTGGATTCAAACAACCAAGAAGACGTAACCCTTGACAAACATTCCTTACTTCGCTTCCTCTGACTCTCCTTCACCTGTGTACTTGGCAAGTTGAGCAAGAGAGTTGGCCTTTGCCCGGACAAGCAGCGCATCCTGAGCCTCCATCACATTCTCAAGTCTGCCTCCTCACTTCTTCAGGCAAGTATTTTGAAGGCTCTTGCATACAATAATGACCCATGCCATGGGCTTGGAGCTTGGTTCATTGCATTCAAGTTCAAGGTAGCCTCAACTTCAGATTGCCACCAGACAAAAACTGCCAAAACATAACCAATTAACCATTAGCCGCCGAGTTTCCTCTAGATAAAAACTTACATTTTATAGCCACTTACCATGATTCCCGGGACAGCTGGAGGGATTCTTTGGCGGAGGATTCCGAGGGTGTAGTCAGCAACTTGTTGAGGAGTAGCCCTCTCCTTGCACTCTGCACCAGGAGTGACCATGCTTGGCTTCAGGAGGATACCTTCAAAGAGCAAACTGTTCTGGGCAAGGTACAAGAAAAACTCAGCCCATACCTTTTTGGCTGCCTTGAAAGTCCTGTCGATTCCATGTTCACCGTCAAGCAAGATCTTTGGCGCAACAAGTGGAACCAATCCGTTGTCCTACATGACCAAACGTCAAAAAGATTATCTACTACCAAAGAAAATGCAATCAAGACAGTTATTTGATAAAATTCAATTCATCTTACCCAAGAGATGGCAGCATAGCGAGCAAGAACGCAGGCAGCTTCCTTCACAGCAAGTACAGATGGTCCATTGGGAATGCTTACCACAGTACGCCTATAGATAACGATTGGAAGAAGTGTTTACTAATGGCATAAACATAAAGAAAAGCATTTTATAACTGGGAAGAATGTTTATAACCCTCGAATCACTTGGCTGTATTGACAACACAAGGGAAATGCTAATGTAAATCTGAAAAATATTAGACATGTTTGCAGTATGCAGCAGAGTGCGGGGCAGCCATCAAGACCTTGGCACCAGGACTAGTTGTTTGAGGCAGTAAGTGGAACAAGACCCTGCAGTGTTCATATTATAAACATCTTTAACAGATACAACTTAGAATTAAACTACAGAGTTGACATCTTCCTCTACAAATGGGGCATGAGACTTACCTTGTCGACCTTGATACCAGTGACTATGTTCTGCTCAACAAGAACGTCAACCTTCTTCTTGCCATCGGTTGTGGATTGGTAGAAAGTTTCCTGAAAGAGGATGGCGATGTACTGGCCATGGCCAGGAGCAGAAACAAGTAATGTCCTATAAGATTGGCGGTTAGCCTTAGTGTTTTCTAGGCCGATTGAGGCCACTCGTTTCCCACAGGTAGCATTGGACTTATCCATGGCCAAAATTCCACGGCCTGGAGAAGCAATAGTTTTCCACAAGCATCCAACAATAGGTAAAATCATTGCTTTTTCAGAGAAGTCTCAGTTTCTTGTTCTCAAAAGCTTATACAAGAAAGTGTTTTGCTCTATTCAAAATCCATTATTTCCTTCAAGCAATTCTAGTAATAGAATATATTTTAAGCAAGTTGTGGAAGATGTTAGAATCATATAACACTTACTGTTAGTACGTGGGGAACCAAAAAATACGAGAAATTGATGAA
>JBBYHO010000005.1:4694411-4712738 GCA_038382025.1 Adansonia gregorii
TCAATCCACTATGCACTAAGCAGTATTTGACAAAACTACCAAAATTCTATTGTGATTTTCTATCTAGTTTTCTCTCTTTGTCTTCCAAATGAGAGGGGTTCTATTTATAGGCAAAGGAATGCCTCTTCATATGGACATAACTTTTTCAAATTCATGTCTATTTAAATAGTCACACCATTTGGTAAATAAACAAGAGGCACCATTCTTTATAATTAAAAAAAACAACATTTGAAGACATGACCTTTGACATTATTTTGAAAATGTTTCAACACTTACTGCAGTCTTAACAAGCTCATCGGCATATGAGCTAGCATGCTCGGTTAGTCCAGAAGGAGCAACGGGTTGGCACCTTACCACAGAAACTGAAGGTTGACGAAGAGTCTGACCCTTAACCCACTCGGACTTGTCTACAACAGGTGTAGTCTTAAGGAGAGATGCAGAAGCCATTTTTTTGAGTTTTCAATGTATTCTCTTACCTCTCAGCTCAAGCCTTTTTTTTTTGTTTTGACTCCACGTTTTGGTTCTCATCCTTTAAATTATAGTTCCTAGTCCTTGCCAGGGGATATCTTATTTGAAGCTGTTATGCATACGCCAATCAGCAACTTACATGAGGGATGCTGCCTTGGCAAGTTGGCATGGCAGAGGTATGGCTGATGTGATGTGGGGGCTTAAGTATACAACTTGTGGAAATCTGTCTTTGATATAAAAGGTTGAATTTCCTCAAATATGTAAAACCAGAAAAAAAAATGGAGTCAGTGTTAAAATCCCTCATCTTTTTGGAGCTGATTGATCTTTTTATTTTGTGTTTTTCTTTCTTAAATCACCCAAAAAAGGCAAGATACAGACAGCAATTCGACTTCTCAGAGGGTTGTCAACAACTTTAGGAATATTTATTTTTTTCTTTCAAAAAATGTTGGGGCTATGGACCAACAAACTAACTTCCTGCTTGGAACCAATTTGACGCGTTTAATGCTTTCAAATAAAAAATCAAGTTTAGAGGTCCCTAACGACAAACAAGCCGAGATGTGAAGTGAACATTAATAAATGACAGGCTGAAGTAATGGTAGTCCCCTTGCTTCAAGAACGTATTAAGGGTGCACCGAAAATACGCATTGTATTTCGAAGCAAGAGGTGGCCTGAAGTTAACCGAAGGCATTTGTCAGTGGCCACTGATTCTCCAGCCTAAAGATAAGGAGCAAACATTTCTAACAAGGACAGTTCTCAATCAATTCTCTAGCAAATTGAAAAGGAAAGAGGTAAAAGAATCAGTGTTTGTCTCGCTGGTCACCTCAAGCCGCAGAAGTGAGAGGTTATGACCCAACAATTCTCTGGTAACATCAATGGCCCTATAATCAAAAGATTGTAGCAACTTTACGCCTAAGGAAAATGCTATTAAATAAACCAATAAGCAGACACTATACATTCGCAACTAAAGTGGACAGATTCGGGCACTCTGTAACTAAAATGCCCCTAAACACTGAAGAGCAAAGACAAGGCTGTTCTCAGCCAGTCAATCTCCGGGGCATCTTAGAGCTCAGCTGATTCAAATGAATTCCTCCAAACACTGAAGAACAAAGACAAGGCTGTTCTCAGCCACTCAATCTCTGGGGCATCGTAGAGCTCAGCTGATTCAAATTAATTATATAAAGTTCCCGATGTGTTACCAATTTTCAACCCCACAAACAAATTCTCCCTGCATTTTGAAAGAGACAACATAAAGATTCCACGTTGATTTAGAATCTTAGTCACAAAGATGGGGAAAAGAACCAAAAGGAATAAAAATCATGTAAGAAACCACAATTCACAAAATCAACAAACTTTCTTTATTTTGAACTGGTTTTACATCTTCTACCAGACAACAAACAAATTTATCCACAAATCTTCTCTTCCAAACTGAGCTTTTGATTGATATTTTAAGCATAACTAGCATCGATGCCCAGAGTAGAAATATGACACAGCTCTCATAAGCTAATATAACATGATAAATGAGCCACTACCAAGAAAATCTTTTGTTATCCACTACAAAATTGGGAGTCTATAATAAGAAAATGGTGCTTTAGCACTACTTAAGATACGTAGACAAAATCCAGAGTAGCACATAGGTTATCAATGATGTCAGCACTTCAAAACTCCTCGGGCCCTTAAGAATAGGTATAGGTGGAATCACAGATACCATCAAGAAGGTTCCCACCAACCAGGAGATTACAAAAGCTCCAGCCCTGCAGTGCAGCAACAATTGATTACTAAAAACTGCTAACGTCGTAGCAGCTCGGGGTACAATAGCAAAGATGTTTCAGGAACACGTTTAGAAGAGGGAAGAAGACATGAGATGAAGTAGTCCGCTAACTATTTATTATTGTTGGAAGGATCTGGTTACGAACGTTCATCTTCTTGACAAGTATAAAGCAGTATGTGTCTTGGCCAATAAAAAACAGGATTTATATTGAAGATTAAAAAGAAAAAAGAAAGAATAAAATGCCTTAAACAAAAAATCAAGGACAACATATCACATTTTAGGTTAACACCTGATATGTACCACATACCCATAAAGTAGAGCTCGGATTTTGCTCTTCAACCGATCATGTATAAAGTAGAAGGTAGCTATCAGTGATATAGCTACTTGCAGGGTTGGGCCTTCTTCAGTTGGAAAGAGAACAGTAAGAACTCCAAGCACTATAAACGCTATGGATGTTTTTACAATGAACTTAGTGGCCGGAGTTTGGAACCTGCTTGTGACAGCCTGTACAACCCGGGATTGTTTAACTTCCCTGACCTTTTTCTTGATGTCAATTTTTGGGTTCTTTCTTTCATAGAACTTCTGCATAATTATTTTGTCATGGGCTGCTTCAATTGCATCCACACTTGGCTTGTGCCCCCCATATTTACTAATAAGGAAGTTCCGTGCAGCTTGAATTTCATCTTCAGAAGCCTCCCTGCTTATTCCTAGTCGTTTGTATGGGTCCCGAATATTCATTCTAGGAAAGATAGCTGATCCTGCAAGGGCAGTTAAAGAACAAATTCCATAAGGTAAATGACTTTTAACAACACATAACAAACTTTAATAAAAAGGGGTCAGCAACAATAAAAGCACAATCCACTGAAGCAATTCTCAACAAGCAAACAGCAGTTTGTAGGTTCCTGGTAAATGCACATAACAGGTATATCTTATTAAGAAACCAACAATGTTAGGGTTAAACTAGGTCCGTCTCAATGAACAAAAGCTATGCTAAAGTTGAACTTACAGTATTTCCAAATCACAAAGAAATTATTCAATCTTGAGTTTAAAATCAGCTATCACTAACTTATTAAAGGATATATGCTTACTAAGATCATTTGCCTTCAATCATAAACCCAAAAACGTAAATCCATGAAACACAGTAGTTTGTTTGCAGTTTACACCATGCGCAAAATCTCTCCAGTCTTCAAGGCAGAAATTAGTAAGGTCAGAAGGTTTTTTCAAATTGCTTCTACTTCCAAAGAAAGGTCCTGAACATAGCATTTGTACTAATTCAAAGCTAATCAAAACAATAATCCAAGAAGAAAAAGTAAAAAGTGCATAATCCTTGTAATGAATATTACCAGCTGAATCACTTGACATGTCACCATAGGAAGCATCCATTGCACATTTGATCAATTCAGTTTTCTGTGTCTTCCACCTTGGAATGGAAACTGTCCACCTACTTCTGCACCGTAACAGAGAAAAAAAACCATGACATCATACAATCAAACTCAAAGTTTACTAGTTAATGGCACTGGAGCACTACCTGTCAAGATGGAGTATGCCAATTTTTCCCTTGGGTTTGCCAGCACTTGGAATAGCTGAAACTTGCCTGCAAACCAACCTTCGATTGCAGTCAGGTATCCGAAGGCAACATCTTGAGGGACTGCCGGTCAGGTAGGAGACACTCATGTTTATAATACTTCAGTCTGCTATTGTCCGCGAAAATACCTCAATCAGCCACATTAGAAGTCAACTTGAATTGAATAAAGAATAAAATAAAAGTTACCATGCTTATTTTACTTCCTCTGTGAAAGTAAGCAGCATACTCTATTACATTGAATCTAAAATGAATTCATTCATTCATCCTCCATGAAAATATCTAACAAATAACATTTCATTTACCTTTTTTATAACCCAATAATAAGGTAGCTCGAAAACACTTAAGATACAATCAAAAAGCCAATCAGAAAAACAACCTATTATCAACTCAACAAAATACTTTTGGCTAAAAGCGCAGGAAAGGCTGCAAGTTTAACTTCAGCAATTAAAAAGGCCAGAAAGTAATTAACTTCACCACATAAATTGAGAATTTCAAGGCGAAATAAATGCAAGAATAATTCGGCCAATGGTTCCCAGCTTATTTAGTGTTAACCAGTGAGCATTTAAAATCCGAAATCAAAATGCTTGTGAAAGATATTGGTGAGAAAAGACATACCTTTCTTGAGATGACGGGAGCTGGAGAGTGTTGCAACGGATAGGGAAGCGGTGCTTGGAAGCTTTGGGAAACACACTAAACCCTGCCTACCAATCTCAAAACAGGACCCAAAAATTTGTCTTCTAGAAGAAATAAATCTGCAATTGCTTAAATCTCAAAATCCGTTGTAGTCTAGTTGGTTAGGATACTCGGCTCTCACCCGAGAGACCCGGGTTCAAGTCCCGGCAACGGAAGCCTTTTCTTTTTGCTTATTGGAGTACATTTGAGTTGTAGATAGCAAAGATGGATTTTTCTGATTGTTGGTGCATGCTTTCTTTTTTATTATAGATTCATATAATCCAAACATCAAACATTAGCCCAAATTTGGAGAAACTACTAGGAAAAAAAAAAAGAAAAAGCAGCAGCTGAAGCAGCTATTGCTAAGCTATTAATCAAGTAGTGTACCAGGTATAAGATGAGATGATGATTGGCATCGTATTGGATCTTTGCTGGTAAGAGTTTTACTTTCATTTTGCAACACAAGAAGATGCAAAGGTTTGTGCTTGCCACTCTGTACAGGTAATTGGAAATAGACATCAGGAAAATCAAATGGATTAATTGATATTCAGCTCAAAAAGTGCATTCTGTGGGCAGTGGCACTACTAAGACAGCTATAGGCAAGAAAGATGCAGATTGTAGATAATTCAAAACTTCCAATATATGACAAAAAAAAGTAGCCTGAACGTGGATTTGCTTCGACAAGACTCTGCTTTTTTTATCAGTTCAAATCCTGAAATTTGACTTGTTTATCTGTGCGCTTTCTGCTTATTTTTCCTCTCAAGTATGGCAACACCAAGCTTCCATTCTCTACTCAGTTGTTTGCATTATTAGCATAGAGTGAAAAAACCAAAAAAGACTAAAAGGATTTCCGTTGCCGGGACTCGAACCCGGGTCTTTCGGGTGAGAGCCGAATATCCTGACCAACTAGACTACAACGGATGATTGACTTTTTGCATTTACACTGTAATAATTTTGTTTATATGAGTTAGATTGAAGCCCAAACAAACAGTTTGTGATAGATAAAGGAGGTAACATTTTTCTCTTGTAACTTTTTGGTAGCATCTCGACCATGAAGATGATATGTCGAGTTCAAAGACCTCTCCTTTTTGTCATATTCTCCCACGCCTCTGCCCAAACAATACCGTTTGCTTTGTTCTTTCTTTCGGCTCATTAGCAAGCTAGCTCACTCTAGAAATAGGAATTAGGAACAGAAATCAAAATATGAATCCAACTCTTCATTATATGTTGTCTACTTTCTGCACGATTGCCATTCAAACCCAAAATGTCAAAGTGCAGTGAAAACACCAAGAAATTCCTACTCACAAGAAATATTGATACCCCAGAATTATTATATCAAAACTAAATGCTAATGTGTTTTGAGAATTCACACCCTGATGATTAATGTCGATTACTTCTGTTTGAAAGTGATTTGGGAGGAAAGGATGGGAATTGTAAGGGGACCATTATCTGCTATTTTTGCAGTTTGAATCTCTTGTTACTTTCAATCTTGTAATCTATGTTAGCAGGATTTTGCAGAATAAGCCGAAACTGTGGGTCAATGAAAACTAAAAGTTGAAGGTAAGTACAAACACTCACGGAATACCGTAGCAAATGATGAACAGATAAAAGAAGCAACAGCCCTATGTCAAATGTAATTTGATTATTAATATTGGGATTCTTGCAAATGCCTGGCAAACCAGGAACAGACAAAAAGAACCAGACTGAAAGTCGTTGCTGGGTCTGAAGGGAATGGCAGGAACAGCCAACAAAGATACAGACAACCCATGCTAGATTTTCAGCTACAATTTCATCGTCCGCTTTGGTTTTTGAACCAGCTCCATTTTTTATAGAGATTAAATCTTCAATAGCAACTCAAAATTTACTTGAACTTAATAGTATTTATTGTATATCGTTCATATATTTATATATACATATAAAGAAAGATAAGTGGATAAATGCTGAAGTATAATGTATTGAAGTGAAGAGAGTAAAGTTAGTATAAGTATATTATTGATGCAATTATAAATTTAAAAGTGAATAAAAAAATTTACGACTATTATTCTCAAAGATATAAACACATTATTAAACTTTATTAAATTTCTGTGTTGATTTTTTTAATATTTTTTTATAATTTTTTAATCATTAGTCGTAGCAGTTTTAACCATGCAATGAGCTCCTTTCATTAACTATAAAACCCAGAAAACATTACTCTTCGAGAAGTCCTGTAGCCTTATTGGCAATTGAAAAATCCCTGAAGAAACTTGGCTCTCCACTCACTTTCTTCCCATTCACTAGCAAGATGATATTGAAGCTATACATGTTCATCTTATTGTTGGGCAGTGCAAGTTTTTCTGTTGCCTCAAACAGGCGTAGGCATGAATTACAGGTGATTGAAAAAGAATAGCTAAACTGGGTTAAACAGAAGTCTTCCTTCAAGCAATCTCTCTTCGGAAAAGCAAAGAACAAATTAAAGCCCTGCTTAACCATAAGAGTAAACAAAAGACGAAGCCTAGGGGAGTTTGCTACCGTGCAAAAGGCTATTAGTTCGATTCCAGTCGTTAATCACTGCCGGATTGTAATCTCCATTGGAGCTGGAACTTACAGGTAAATAAAGAGTTGTACTATAGCTTCGTTTTTGACAGGTTTTTTTCTTGTGAATCGACATTTTGTGTCTGATTTGGAGCTTGGATTGCATGTACAGAGAGAAGATTGAAATTCCGGCAACCATGGGTTACATTACTTTGGTAGGTGCTGGTGCAGATAAAACCATCATTGAGTGGGATGACACAGCTGACAGGATGGGGCAGACAGGCCATTCACTGGGCACTTATGGTTCTGCTACATTCGCCATTAATTCTCCATATTTTATTGCAAAGAACATCACCTTCAAGGTCAGCCATAATCTTAAGAACAAAATCTCAACAATTTCCAATTTGAATCAGTAGTTTCGTCCTAGGATTTCAACATCTTTTTTCTTATAAGCATATGCTCATGTTAAGCATCAATGTTGCTCTTAGTTCTTTTTCAATTTTCCCCAAAGCAAGTCGATTTATCTGTTGCTCGAATGAAGAGGACCAGTTTAATGTTAAATCCTAGAATGTGTCCGATATAACCCGAATACTTTTTTCCGACAGAACAAAGCACCATTACCGCCATCAGGAGCTTTAGGAAAACAAGCGGTGGCACTGAGAATTTCAGCTGATACAGCAGCTTTTATCGGTTGCAAGTTTATTGGAGCTCAAGACACACTTTACGATCACATTGGCAGGCACTACTTTAAAGACTGCTATATTGAAGGTTCTGTAGATTTTATATTTGGAAATGGCCTTTCCCTCTATAAGGACTGCCACTTAAATGCTGTAACCAACAGCTACGGAGCCCTGACAGCCCAGAAAAGGGAGAGCTTGCTTGAGGAAACAGGCTTCTCCTTCGTTAACTGCAAGGTCACTGGGTCTGGTGCCCTCTACCTGGGGCGAGCCTGGGGCAGTTTCTCTAGGGTAGTCTTTGTTTATACTTACATGGACAAGATAATCACCCCGAGAGGATGGTACAACTGGGGAGACAAAAATAGAGAAATGTACGACCGTGTTTCCCCCCATTAATCTGAAAACTAATTTGTGAATTTTAGCTACCAGACAGACGAGATTATTAACTCATCTATTTTTCTCCGAACCATGTTCAATTTACAGGACTGTGTTTTACGGACAGTACAAATGTTCAGGACCTGGAGCTAATTTTGCTGGGCGAGTCTCATGGGCCAGAGAACTTACTAAACAGGAGGCAAAACCGTTTATTTCAGTTGATTTCATTGATGGGTACGGTTGGCTTCCGATTTCGTGATGATATACCTTCATCCTTCGACTCTAGCTTATTAATCGGGTTATATTTCTTTAAGTCGAAGCTGTCTCTAGGAAATGACAACTTCGTTTATAAAAACATGGCCAATTTGAGCAGAAGTGAACAAACGATGTATTATCATCTTAAAAGGAAGAATAATTACGGCAGAAATCAACAATACGAATCAATGCATTACTGTACAATTTTCATCGCTTTCCCGTAGTGTGTACAAAATAATACATCGGCTTTAGATGCAGAGGAACAACCTATGGGACGTAGGGATCGTTCATCGTTCATCGAGACTGGAAAAGTTTCACGGTTGAGATATAACCATTCTTCATAACCTGCTAATAGCAAAGATCTTTATTAGCAAATCCTCTCGCTATCATCTACTAAACTAAATATTAGCAAATTTAGTTTTGCAGTTGAATATTAAAAAGCAAATGCAGCAATAAATTTTGACAAACTTTCACTTCAAATGCCGCATTCTAATAGCCGTACACCAAAGTAGAGCCCAAAGGATTGTTCGTAGAACCTTGTGTTCGAATAGCCGCTCGGACACAGTCCTCAAGGATTTCCTGCAGTAAGAATATCATTCTTTGTGACAGCCATTATTTTAACCACACACGACTGGAACAGGATCACTCAAGACAGCAAGCTAATGACAAATAGAAGTAAAAAGAAAATCTAATGATGAGATCAGTTATAAGTTTTAAAGCATATATTTTACACTTCTGTCCAAATAAATAAGATAGGACGAGCATATAAACTGTTGAACGAAAGGTTAGTGAGAAGCTGTTGGTCCTGTCAAGAGAGCTTAAGAAATAGAGAATTAAACTTGAAAAAGAAATTCGAGAGAAAAACCAGCATGTTAATTTGTTGGAACTGATTTTATTCAAATAAAAGTTACAAAATTAGTGGTTCAACCATTGTTACTGTTACATTACTAAAATAATATCGTATTCTGAAATTTTAAACAAGGTACAACTAACACATATATGTTAGATGGATACTACAAGATGTGCTATCGGAACATCAGAATTTATATTCAAATGCATACAAAAGGACAATAAGCAAATCAAAACAGAAAAATACCATAACCTTTGACACTCCTTCTTGGCATTTTTGCTGGAAACACTAAGTCTTGACCTCAATGTTTCAAATCTTGCTTTAGGAAGGGACTTTGTCCAAATATCAGCAAGTTGATTTTTAGAGTTACAATGTGTCAGTTTCATTTCATTCTCTGCTTCAGCTTCCCTAACAAAATGATACTTAATCTTAATATGCTTAGTTTGAACATGAAACACAGGATTTTTTGCCATTGTTACCGCTGACTGGTTGTTACACTTGATTTTAGTGGCCGAAGTCTGTCTCAAATTCAAATCTTCTAATAGGTTCCTCAACCAAATTGCTTGGCTCACTGTTACAGCTGCAGCAATGTACTCAGCTTCAGCTGTGGATTGTGCCACAGTTTCTTGTTTCTTGGAGTTCCAAGCAAATACTCCAGAACCAAGAGTGAAGAAATAACCCGTGGTGCTCTTCATGTCATCACATGAGCCTCCCCAATCATTGTCTGATCAACCTAGGAGTCTCAATTCATTTGTTTTCTGAAACAGAACACCAAAGTCAATGGTGCCTTTGATATATCTTAACACTCTCTTAGAAGTTTTGAGGTGTGTTTCATTAGGACAATGCATGAACCTTGAAAGTAGACTAACAACATACATTATGTCAAGGCTGCTTGCAGTTAAATACAATAGACACCCTATCAACCTTCTGTAATTAGTTTCATCAACTTTACCAGACTTGTCATCTTAGCTCAATTTTTCATTTTGAGCTAAGAGTGTAGTAGCAGGTTTGCAATTGTCCATACTGAACTTTCTTAGCATTTCCATGGCATATTTCTTTTTGAGAAATAAAGATGCTGTTGTGAGCTTGTGTAACCTCCAAGAAAGTATGACATTTCTCCAAGGTCAGTCATCTCAAAAACATCCTTCATTTGACTCTTGAAGTCTTGCACCAATGCTGTATTACTTCAAGTCACCAACGGATTATCAACATATAAAGAAACCACTAGCAACTCATGATTGCCAGCGGCTTTGACATAAAGTGCTGCTTCACTAAGGCTTCTCTTGAACCCCAAACTTATCAAGTGATCATCAATTCTCGAGTACCAGGCTCTTGGAGCTTGTTTAAGATCATATAAAGCCTTTTTAAGTAGATACACTTTATCTTCCTGCCCTTTGCTAACAAATCCTTTAGGCCTTTTAGAGATAACCATTAAGGAATGCGGACTTGACATCAAGCTGCCAAATCTTCCAACCCTTTTGAGCAGCCAAAGCCAGCAGCAGTCTTATGGTATCCAACCTTGCAACTGGTGCAAAAGTCTACAAATAATCAACTCCTTGTTGCTGGGAGTAGCCCTTGGCCATTAATCTTGCCTTATGTTTGATAATGGATCCATATGCGTTAAGTTTGCTTCTGAAGATCCATTTGACACCTATCACATTTTTGTTTTCTGGTTTGTTCACCAGCATCCAAGATGATTTTTATTGATCATTTGCAACTCTTCCTTCATTGCAGCTCTCCATTGAGATGACTTGAAAGCTTTATTGAAGTTGGCAGGTTCAAGTATGGCTGTGTTAGACTTTTGGTAAATCTCAATGAGGGATCTTGTACCTCTGACAGGTTCATGATCAAATGTTCCATCTTTATAAATTAAGTCTTCTAGCTCTTGAGGATTTAAATCAGTAACAGTGTGTCTTACAAGCTCTTCTTCTTGTCTTTCCTAATTCCAAGTAATTGGCTTATTAAACTTTACATTTCTGCTAACCATCATTTTCCCAATGAGAGGATTATAGGCCCTGTACCTTTTAGTGATAGTGCTGTATCCAAGGAAGATGCAGACTTCAGCTTTCTGGTATCCCTCTTCACTTCAGGAATATACACATAGCAGATGCTTCTAAACACTCTAAAATGATGAACTGAAGGTTTTGATCCATACTAGCATTCATATGGAGTTTTTCCTTTCAAGGCCTTAGTTGATAGCCTGTTAAGGAGATAAACAGTAGTATTTGCTGCTTTTGCCTAGAACTTTTTTAGAAGTTTCTTCTCAAACATCATACATCTGGCTATCTCCATGACAGTCATATTCTTTCTCTCACTGACTCCATTTTGCTGTGGAGTATAGGTTGCTGCAAGTTGATGTTCTATGCCTACACTCTTGCAAAACTCATTGAACTTGTCAGATGTATATTCTGTGCCGTTGTCTGATCTGAGCACTTTAATCTTGCAGTTGGATTGGTTCTTAATCCAAGCCTTGAACTTCCAAAATACATCAGCAACCTTAGACTTTTGCTTTAAAAAATAAATCCAAGACATTCTTGTAAAATCATTAATAAAGGCAATAAAATACCTATTGCCATTCAAAGAAGGTGTTTTCATTGGGCCACATACATCAATATGGATCAGCTGCAACCTTTTAAATGCTCTCCAAGCTTTGTTGACAATAAATGGAAGCTTGTTTATTTTGCCAAGTTGGCAAACCTCACAAAATTCAGAGTGTTGTGAAACAGCAGGCATGTTGAGGATCAAGTTCTCCTTATGCATGAGATTAAGTGCTCTATAGTTGAAATGACCCAATCTTTTGTGCCATAATTCAGATTCATCAAAAGAAATTATGTATGCTTATGAATAACCTTGATGCAGGTCTAAAGAAAAACATTTACCTTTCATGTTGACAGTAAAGAGTTCATGGCCATAAGGATCATAAATGCAACATGCTTTATCTTTAAATATTAAGGAGTAATTCTTTTCAAGTAGTTGTCCAACACTTAAAAGATTCTGATCAATCTTAGGGACAAACAAAACATCTTGAATGTATTTAGTACCAGAAGAAGTTTTAACAGTAACAGTACCTTTCCCTTTTATTTCAATACATTCACCATTCCTAATTCTGACTTTGGAGTTCCAGGTTCTATCTAGCTCCTTGAACAGCTTTATGTCAGCAGCCATGTGGTGTGCACAACCACTATCAATGAGCCATGCACTAGAAGTGATTTTGGTTGCATAGTAGGTGGCAACAAAAACCTGTTCATCCTCCTGCTGTGGAATGTCAACAACCTTCGCTTGCTGATCTTAGTGCTATTGTTTCTTGTTCTTGAATGCTTTTTCAACATGGCCCATTTGTTTATATGACTTGCACTGAACATCCGATCTCCACCAATAATATTTTTCAAGGTGAGTGATCTTTTTACAGTGACAGCAAACTGAAAATTTCCCTTTCTTACCATTGTTCTTGTTTTTCTTATCCCATTACTTCTTTTCTCGTGTCAGGTTGGGCTTTTCCTCTTTCTTAGCTGTAAGTGCACCCTTTATTGAGCCTTCTTGTCTGATGGCTCGTCTTTGTTCTTGAGCTTGAAATGCATTAAATAGCTCTGCTATAGTGATCTTGGTCAGATCCTTAGAGTCTTCAAGTGATGAGATCTTCGCTTCAAATCTCTCTGGTAAGCTGACTAGTACCTTCTCTATAATTCTGCTATCAGGCAGCTGTTCTCCAAGCAATCTGATCTTGTTGACAACCTTCATAAGTTTGTTATTGTACTCTTTCAAGTTCTCTGTCTCTTTCATCTTCAAAATCTCAAACTCTTTTATTAGATTTAGCACTTGAATTAGTCTTGTTTTGTCACTTCCTTGGAACACTTCTTTTAACATATCCCAGGCTTGTTTTGCTATCTCACAAGCCTTAATTCTGATGAAGATCTTATCAAAAACAGAAGATTCAATGCAGCTCTTGGCCTTGTACCTTTTTGCTTTCTCTTCACTATAGTTCTTCAATTGAGCTATTGTAGGATTTCTTGGGAAATGTGAAAGTACTTTTTCAGTTTCCACAAGTTCTCAAAAATCAAAGGCATTGAGGTATGTTTTCATCTTAACAGTCCAAATTTGATAGTTTTCACCAAAAAAAATAGGAGGTGCCAGCAAAGAGCAACTGTTAGAAGCCATATTCAACTCCACATTGCTCTTGGAGGTCTCCTAAGATCAAGATGAGCTCTGATGCCAATTGTCGGTGTTGTCAAGAGAGCTTAAAATAAAGAATTAAACTTGAAAAAAAAGTTCGAGAGAAAAAACCAGCATGCTAACTAACTGGAATTGATTTCATTCAAATAAAAGTTACAAAATTAGTGGTTCAACCACCGTTACTGTTACATTGCCAAAACAATATCATATTTTGAAATTTTAAACAAGGTACAACTAACACATATAGGTTAGATGGACATTACAAGATATACTGTCAGGACATCAGAATTTATATTCAAATACATACAGAAGGACAATAACCAAATCAAAACAGCAAAATACCATAACCTTTAACAGAAGCAAAAGGAAAACACTGGTATGTATTCAACTCAAAAAAGCTATCTTCACTTGCTCCCCTCTGGTCATTGGCGTAATTCGGTTTTTATTGTTATTTACATCCTGGAAGAACCCCACCCCCCCCCCCCAAACTGCAGGCAAGGAACAAAAACAAAAGATCTATTACCCTCACCAATAATTGCCATAACAAAAAAGAGGAAAGAAGGGCTGATTGTCAGAACCTAGGATAACAAAATTGCACTTTATATATGAATGGAAAATCTGCATAACCAGGATAGCGTGTGTTCTTGACTTTATAAGTCTGCAAAACCCAAAAAAAAAAAAAAGCGAAAGTATTCCAAGAATTTCAGACCACGGATACTCTAATTCTAAGAGTACAATGATTATAGACAAGATGGAAATTATAACCAGAAAGATCTATCTAAATGCCTTCTTAACCATTTAGAAAACTGAAACGAATGACAATAGTCTACGTAATATGTAGGAAAGGTAACTTCATTTTAATTTTGTGTTGGGGTAATTTATTTTTAATGCCTGGCCATCAAAAAAGATGTCCAAACCACGAATAAAATAATTATAGAAATAATCACCACAAAAAGTTGTCCATGGACGAGGACAGAAGCCGCGCGAATAACCATGTGGTCAACCAGTAGATAAATCAATTTTTGGCCATGGGGGGAATATGCAAACAATTTAGAAATAAAAAGGCTGCTATACAGAACCCTTTCACCCCACAACTGAATGCAAATAAGAAAATAAAATATAATGCCTAATTACTAGGTCTAATGTACAATGCAACCAGTCCTCTTCGGCAAAAGCTAATGTGTATGACCAACATAGAAATCTATAGTCCATCACAAAGTGTTCATGCCTAATTGCCACCTGCCTTTTGATGGATTCCACAAGCACGCCCTAAATAGCATACCATTAGTATTACCCCGCGCAAGAATAGAGGGAACAGTTAATGCAAGAGGAGGGGAAAGAAAATAAAGTTAAATCTCATCAAATCAATTTGAGATTTACCTGAGGTGATGCAACAAAAGAATATGCTGGCCTCCAATACTGAAAAACAATTCTTCTCCAAGCTGGAATCATGGACATAGGAATTTAGTCGATTCAAAATATTAGTCTCTCTCCGCAAACACACCAAAGCAAACGAATAGGCCAATCAAAATACCAAGCCCAAAAGGCCAATCTTAGCATTGCACTAAACTGTCATTGGACTCTGATAATTTTTAGATTAGATAAAATTGCTTCGGTAGTTGATTAACAGAGAATAATGCATATATAACTTCCCCTTCATTTTGGTCGGTTGATGATAGAACAGTGGCCAAACACCAAGGATTATTGTAAGATTTCAAATTTTGGTCAGTTGATTCTCCACTCTGGCAGCAACATCAGAGTTTCATGTCTTTATATTTACTCTTGTATAAAGCTGTACTCCTAAAATCCCAAAGCATCATCAGCAGTAGTTTTCCATATTTCGTTGTTCTGCATCCAAAAATCTCTTTAGATCTACTACTTCTTTGGGAAAGAGAAATAATTGCAAACTCAAATTAATATATTAAACAATTCTTATGGTGCGGACAAAGGATTGTATCTGAGGTTGTGCCTCTTTGTCTGTTCAAATGGGCTATCATTCTGAACAATAAGCTACGCAGGAGTGCCATATTCTGTGCTGCAACATGAGAATGAGAAACTTCGAAATGAGATAGAGAAGATACGCAGTGAATTAAGGTCTGGCTTTTGAGTTTAACTTTCATCCCCATTTGCCTGTTACAATCTGAAGATCTATATTTTCTATTATGATCACCCCCTTGCAAGGATATTGGTTGTGATGCAGATATGAAATTGACAGTCACTGCAGAGCGACAATTGACAAAGTCACTTATTTCCATATCTGCTGCTGGTCTTGCTGTAGTTCGTATGCTGATGTAAACATGCAATTTCAGCATAACCGCAAATGGGGAAAGAAAGAAACAGTAGCTCTTTTTTTGTTTTCTTTTAAATGGAAAATCGCTCATATCTTGTGAAGCCAATTTTTGTGCCGCTTGGGCTTTTAGCTCAATTGATTGGAATGGACGAGGGCTTGGGTAGAGACATCAAGTTCAAGTCTTATAGCTCTCCTCTTGTAAAAAAGTGTGCATATATATATATATATATATTATACATACTTTTCAGGTGTTACTTTCTTTAAAACTTTGAAAAGAAATGAAAGAGAAGTTCAACCATGACTTTACTAGCTTCTTGGAAGTCCTCTTCCCTTCCCTGCATTCTTAGCCTAGTTACTTTGCACATTCTCTTTCTATGATTGATAATCATAATTCAATTGCCTTAATCAAACGTACTGCATGCTTGAGAGATAGGAGGGATGAAATTAAGAAAGAAAAATTATTAAGAACTGAAAAAAGGGATGAAATCAAACATATTGCCTTAATCTTATGACTTTTGTTTTTATTTGATATATATGTACGTGTCTATAAAATTTGTATTGTATCAATACTTTTCATTACATTCAATATTGTCATGTATAGTTACTTCAATTTTGCATCTCTATCGAAACAGAAAAGAAACTTTAGATTCCTTGGTGTGCCAATTCTTGGGTAAGGATCAGATTTCGCAATCCTCGATAGTCTCCACGGCTGTGCCAATGCTTTGTGCGAATATTTCATAAAGACTGGGCTTCAAGTAGCAATCTAGCATCGGCTTCAGTCTAGATGACGTTACTCTTAACAAAAAATTCGAAGCCCATCTTTTCAGTTGATCCAAACCCGCAGTTAAGAGACTTGGAGCCTGGAATGTCAGCCCGTCCTTCCATAACCATGAAAGATATTTCAAGGGATATGTAATAATGCATATGCAAAAGTTCTGCATCCACTAATTAAGAAAAGTTAGGAGACAGATTTCCAGACATGGTTTTGGGGCCATGAAGCAATGGGCAAAGAACCTAAGGTTCAATCTTGTTGGTTCATGCAATCATTTTTAAGAGATGGTATTCAATAAATTTAAAATTCAAATCTTAATATCTATAAACTCTTCCTTAGAAGTATCAAACTTTGACTTCCTTTGCACCAGAAAAAAATAAACTAAAGAATGGCTTGAAGAAATGGGAATTTTCCATCAGATGGGAGAAATGATGAGATGAATAGGTCTAGTGCCATTATCCCTTGAGGACCTTATCTGGAATGCACTCGAGCAAGTTTACACTTACAAATCCTCAACAATAATACAACCACCGTTTAAAGTTGGAATGGCCTCTCGAGTCTCTATGATATCCCTCAACCACATGGCTACCACTACAACCCCAATTTTCATTCTTCAAGCAAAAGGCAATTATTTTCCTCACCTACCCCACACGGGATATGTTTAGGGAGTTGCTTAAACTAGGTCTACTAAGCTACTTCTTATGGTGCCTATATTCTTCAACTAAATCTCCTCATTTTGAAGATAATAATATAAACTCGTCATTTCAAAATGAGCTGTCTGCTGGTTTATGCCACGATCCGGTTAGGCCACCATGAAAACTTAACAAATTCTCACCATTTTTTATACATCATGTGGGTCAGACTAATAAACTCGCTATTGTTCTTGCTAAGAGTAAAATATTAGAATCATTAGCAAAGATAACTGATTCGGATTATTCCTTTTCATACCTGCAGGTTGCAGGCGTATCATTATTTTAAACAAATTAACTTCGATGATCCCATGTTAATATCCCTAAAGCAATTAAATAGTCTTTCAAAAGATTCAGAATTGGAATGCTTAAGCAGGGTCCATCATGCTTGGTCTTTCCTTTCGGTGCTTTATATGGGAACTAAAATCACCATTTAATCCGATGGCCCTGAAGTTCATGTTTGCTTGGCAAGAAAACATACACTTTTTTACATTGTGTCAGTTTAAAATATTCAGTCATAGGATCATAGCATTCTTAAACGAGATTAAGAGAGCAGAGTAGAGTGTTTAAAGTCAAGTGTATGCTTCAAGCCTGCATTAGCTATCGGAAAATGGAGGGTGGGGACATATTGTGCCTCAAGGGATAGTTTCATCTCTGTCTCACTTTTGCTGCCCTTTTGAAGATGTTGTTTGGTATTGATTGCTTCGAGTTTGTTCATGTGGGGGACTGTTTCAAGCTGTCGTTTTGCTTTTTACTTGCAGTTAATCAAAGAGTATATAAAAGGATTGGAGGCAGTGGAATTCTTGCATTCTCAAGTTGAGACAGGAAATGGAAATAACAAGAGAAGTTGGGGTTCTGTTTATACTTGTGGTGGTGTTGATCAGCCCATGTTGGGTTGAAGGAATACATGGGTTTGAGAGAAATATTGGGATTCCTGGTGGGTCCACTTCTTATTCCAGCACAACGGTTTCTAGTGAGAACCACGGTTTTATTGAGAATGCACAAGACAAAGGCGCGAATTATTCTCAAGAAAGTTTAGTCCAAAGCAATAGTAATATTCACAATGGTGGGAAAGGAGGGGAAAGTGGTGGCGGTGGTGAAGGTGGCGGTGTGGGAGGGACTAGAGATGGAGGCGGAGGTGGAGGGGGAAATGGAGGAGGGCGTGGAGGTGGCAGTGGCAGTGGCAATGGCAATGGCAATGCTGGAGGAAAAGTTAAACCACACAGGAAAAGAAAAGGTGGGGGC
>JBBYHO010000005.1:4712838-4723532 GCA_038382025.1 Adansonia gregorii
GTGGCAGTGGCAGTGGCAATGGCAATGGCAATGCTGGAGGAAAAGTTAAACCACACAGGAAAAGAAAAGGTGGGGGCAACGGTGGTGCTGGAGGTGGGGGAGGTGGTGGGAATGGTGGAGGAGGTGGGGGTGGGGGTGGAAGGAGTGGTGGTGGTGGTGGTGGAGGAGGAGGAAATGGTAAAGGCCACGGATGGGGTGGAGGAAATGGAGGGGGAGGAGGCGGGGGAGGTGGTGGGAATGGTGGAGGCGGAGGTGGGGGTGGGGTTGGAGGCAACGGTGGGGGAGGTGGAGGTGGAGGAGGTAATGGGAAAGGTCATGGATGGGGTGGAGGAAAGGGAGGAGGAGGAGGTGGGGGAGGTGGTGGGAATGGTGGAGGTGGAGGTGGCGGCGGGGGTGGAGAAGGTGGAGGTGGAGGAGGAGGGGGTGGTCAAGGTGGAGGTTGGGGTTGGGGGGGAGGCAATGGTGGAGGTGGCAACCATGGTAGCTGCTGGATTTGGGGATGTGGTGGCACAAGAAAATCAATTGGAGACTGGACTAGCTCTCCAAAGCCAAGCCATCCACATTGAATAGACAAACCAAACCTTTATGTATAAAAATAAATTTCCCGCCATCCATCCCCGCCTCTTATCTTCTAACCACTATCGCTTCTACATTTGCATTTTAAAATATTTCCCCATCAAACAATCATTCGTACATTCCAGCTTTGCATCAAATAATCCTTTTGCCTTGCTTAATCTTCTGCGTGTTCCCGTTTTCTAAATTTAGAGACCAAATAAAGGTTTTGCTTATAAAGAAATGACTAATAAAAGTTTCTATTGTTTTCAGTATTCTTATAAGTTGTAAGTCTCCGCTATGGTAATTATGCACAATGCAGTATTCATTTGAGAACTTAAAATTTCTGATTTCCTCAATCCTTTCATAAGCTCAGCTGAATCAATCATGTTTGCATCATAATATTAATGTATGGTCTATCGCTGTTGGCCCATTTCGGCATTCAACAGGCAGAGCAGGCTAATAGAGAGGAGGCCCTATTATTTCTTATTAATTCATTTCACCAAATTTTGCTACCATTTCTTTAAGAGCAACATCCAATCAATCACAACTGTGGGATTAGTTTGTAAACCAAATAAGAAAAATGGCCCACAGAATGGGAGGTATTGATAAATATATCATGCATCCAAATGCAAAGCGTAAGGAGTCGAATGCACGTGATTAAACACTCAAAGTCAAAGAGGTTGAGTGAGGAAGCAGGCACAATGCCACAATCACTACTCACTACCATGTGGATAATGGGAAATATCGTTTCAATATCCAGCTAGGTGCTCCCACTCCACAAGTGAAAGACCGGGCATTAATTTCCACCTTGATTTGCTGCCTAAATATCTTTAACCTAATTAAACAAAATTCCAATTATGGAACCTAGAATTCGACTATCTTATCTTAGCATTGTAAACGTTAAACCCCCGAGACTTTACTTTTAGGTTTGGTATTTTTTTTTGAAGAGATAGAAGTTTTCTCTTTATGTTAACGGTGTACAAAATATTCCTAAGATTCTTATAGAGATTTTAACTCTGTTTATTTATGGTTCCAAAACCAAACAAATTTGCACATGAAGACATATATTACATAGTAACCTGAAAGCCCTCAAAACTTGAAAAATAAAAGTTAAGCATTGATCTATACCCCTTTCAAGATTCTACCAGTAGCTTCAATTTAATTACGACGACTTTTATTTAAACTTGTCCAAAAACAACATCAATGTCCCATATTCCGTCCAAAGATTTAACATCAAACACGAAGTTGCTTCGAAAACCACCACTTCAAAAACCCAAAATCCTAAAAAAAAAAAAAATTAAAAAGAAAAAAATATTGTGAACAGAATGAACACTTTGGCCTTTTCATTTCAAAGCAAAGCAAACAAAAAATAAAGGAAATAGCGAAGGAATTTAAGTGAGTGAATCGCCCTTAAACCAAATGTAGTTTCCATTTCTTATTACATCATTTTTCGTGCACAACATTCTTGCTTTCCAACAGCCATTCCCTTAAAAAAAGGGTTAAAGGGTTAAAGGGTTTCAATCTCACTCTTTCTCCCTATCTGGAGTAGATTTGATAATTAACATATTTTTATTATATTTTTACTGTTTTTGAGTAATAATTATATTTCATATATTATATATTTATGTAAAAATTTTTGTTATATCAATTTTTAAATATTTATATATTTATATAATTTTTGTGTTATCTTCATTGTAATTTATTTTATTTAAATTATTTTTTTATATTATATTAATATTATATAATCTTATCATGTTAAAATTACCATTTCTACTCTCAATCCTTATATGGTATTCATTAAGAGGGGAAAAGCAGTGAGAAAAATTAAATTCAAAATAACTTGGGGGGGGGGGGAGTGCACAAGTAAAAAAAGATACAAATACAATGGGAACTCCTCCCTACCGTAATTACAAATATATCCCTGAAGGTAGAAACATACCGAACCGACCCTGAAAATTTTTCAGACTATATTTACAGCTCGAACCGAGATTAACTCGGCTCATTTAAATCTACCTAATTGGGTTAAACTCTCATCTATTTTTTTATTCATTTATTAATATCATTTATAATAAAATTTATTTATAAATTTATCAAAATTAAATTTTCAAATGATAATTAAAATTATATTAAATAATAATAAATAAAAATAATAATAATAAAAGATTTCAACCTGATACATCTATTTCCCTCACATAGTTATCCTATCGACTATTGAGTGTTTTTTCCCCCTACTGCTCTGAAATATGGTACAAATGTTTTCATTTTTCTCTAATAGTATCCAACACTGGGCACAACCGGCGGAGCTAAACCGGGCTCGGCTTGACCCAGAGCTTCTTTCTTGCGTCGCATTTCTAGCACTTTCCTGTGATGGTTCGAGTGTAACTCGCTAGAAAATGTCGGACTACAATTCGGTCTATACTCTGGGAAAAGCCGGCCCGACTTAAACCTGACTCCGCAGGCATTACACAAAGTCTTAGCCCCCATTGGACCGGCTCTCCATTGTGGCGTCTTAGTAACTCCACAATGACTGCACCTACGCATCGTTTGGGTCCCATTCCCACCGCCTGAGTTGGTTGCCGATCTCTTCTTATGTTTGTTTACCGGTAACTTCTCGGCAGACAGCGGTTCAGACAGTTCACAGGTTGACGCCGATTCGCTGTTTGGACAAAGAAGCCAAGGGCTTGAAGGGCTAGAGGAGGAAGATGATGACGTGGAACTCAAAGAGGAATCTACAAAAGAAGGGGAAGCGACAAGGGACCAAACACGGCCACCAGGTCCAGTGCGCTTGCTTCGGGCTTTGGCTGGAACAGGAGTTTCAAAACATGTCGTGGCAACTGGTTTTTCCAGTTCAGGAAGCAACTTGTCCTCTGGTAACTTGGGCTTTTCAGTTAGCATTCCGGTGGAATACGCGGTAGAGTGTTCGGAGAAGGAATCCTCAACGAAATGAGACAGCCATTCAAGGTTCTCGACGTCCTCCGCCTGGAAAAATTGCACCTTTTTCACCATTAAAAACATACCCCAAAACAGAAAATAGCAAAAGCAAAATGGGGTCAAAAACAGTTTTTTTTTTTTTTACCGGAACAGCAAGATCGTTGGTGGATAAGGAACAGTAATCAAAATTGGTAGTGACGTTTGAAAAACGTTCCACTTGGCTTAACTTTTGTCTTTTGGGCGAAGAAGAAGAAGAAACTGGTGTTTCTTCTTCAACTTCACGTGGCTGTTCAAGGAAGTCATCTTCGTTACTGAAGTCAAAAAGATCATCAACGGAAAAATCATCACAAGAAACCCCATTTTGTCCATTAACAACCCAAATATCCTCCAAAATCGCTTGGGGACTCGATTTCAAAGACATCTCCTTCCCAAAACTGGTCTTCAAGGCTGCCTCAACGCATTCCATTTCCTAAAACAAACATGTAATTTAAAAACAACCCAGGAAATTTTTTTTTTAAAAAAAGAAAACCCCTTGAAACAAAAATAAAAGCTAAAGTCCCCCACCCCCCTAAAATTGCGTACCTGAAGAGAAGGTAAAAGGGGAGAGGTGCTTGACGGAGTGGAGGTAAAGGAACCGAATTGGAAGAAAATAAGGTAGGTGACGAATTTGTTAAAGCATTAAATCAGGGCAGAATGTGACCATACTCCACGACAGCACAAAAAGTGCCCGTTTCTCTCTCTAATTGCTACTTTTCTGTCTTTTACTTCTGCATACAAAAACAAAAGATTTCTCAGTTCTTTCATTTTGTATTAGTGTACAAGAGTAATAATATTTGGTTAATTAGTTCTTCCTTTTGGAATTGTTCAAGACTTGCACTTTTTTTTTTTTTTTTCCTTTGGATACAATAAGAATCCAATTTTCTATATTACTTTCTTAGCACTTAAGTTTCAGATAATCATCAAAATTGAGAGACAACTTAATCTAACAATTCTCTTTTGCTAACTTATTTTATTTGCCTCACTTGCACTCTGACCCTCAAACCATAGACCATGGATAAACTTTAATAAGAGTTAAAAAATTAATTTATATAATTTATATAATTATTTTTAAAAAAATAATATTGTCTGTTTGAATCTTATTTTTTATAAAAAAATCATTAATGAGAGTTTTTTAATTTTTTTTAAAATTAATTAATATATTATTTATAATAATATCATATTAAATGTAAATTTTGAATTCTTTATAAATTATTTTCAAAGCATTAAATAAAAATAATATTACTGTGACGTACTCTGTAGCAAAATCCTATGACGTACCTCAAAGAATCCATGGATAACCACGACTAGAGTTTGGGACAGTACATGCCTTCTAAGCAAAGACATGATCAAGAAAAAGAAATGATTCCCCAGTCATAAAAATCATAATTATCTAACCAAAGGTTAATTAAACTAGGACCGGTAATAATATTCTTATACTATATTAGATTGAATTGAATATAGTAGCTCAAATTATTTCTTTTGTTTTTTGAAAAAAAAAAAAAAAAAGGGTGGGGGGAAGAGCCGGCTGGCTGGCTAGCTAGGCCCGCAGGTCATTTTCAGCCGTCGAGGACTCGTTCGACCACGTGTTGTGTTCCTATTGGAAGGGAGACTGATGTAACGTGGGCCTGAAAATAGAATCTGAGTTGTCGAGGGAGTTTTATGAAATGAAAGCTTGTTAGCACAAAATCATTTATTTTATTTTAATAAGCTAATAGAATTCAATAATTTGGTTTAAACATATATATATATATATATAGCAAGTGGATAAACTTGAATTTAAATTTTGAGCTCCCAGTCGACTTTTGTCTTGTCAACCAAATTGAACTCCAACTCTAGGGACAAAACCCAAGTAATTATATTTGTTCGTCCAAGCAACCTTCGTACTTGAAAATGTTCAAATCACATGCATGGCGGGCTCACATCAAAGGCTAAAAACTGAATAAGAAGCGGGTTCCCAAAGCTTTTGCAGTTGGGAATTTCATTGATCATCTCTGCAGCATGCGATTTTTTCATGACTTGGGAATCATCGACAGTAACAATTGACGTACCATACCAATCTGTTTTTTCTATTTCCAGTAAAAGACCCATAATTTTTTAGTCCACTTTGAGGCTGATGATGATGATCATCAGATCAGACGTTTTATGCCATGTATCATTAGATCAGGTTAAGAAACTGATATCCCATCATTTAGCATGAATTCAATAACTAATGTGGTACCAGAGCAAGTGAACAATATTATTTAGTTCTTAATTTTCTTTAAAAGCTCTAAGCTGATACTATATATTTATATATATGTATCATATTATATGATTAGTGTAGTTGTGTTGATTGACAGAGATTAAAAGTTGCATGTGGAGGATCACCCTGGCAGGTAAAAGATTACGAGAATGAGGACTGTTTCCATCATGAAAGATCGATGCAATATATTATCTGCTGATACCAAAGTCACTATAAGTAATCAATTATCTGCTGATACGAGAGTAATTTTGGTCTATGTGATTCTCGCTTCAGATGCAAGAGGTCATGAGTTCGATTCTGGCAGTAGCCCATTCTAGCTGGAATTTCAATTTTATATATTCATGAGCACAGTTCCAGCACTTCTCTAACTGCAGAAAAAGCTTGTACAAATATAAAAAGGTAAAGACCCTTTTGAGCTTTTTGACGTTTTTCTTACTTTCATAAAATGTACAGCTGTAACCGATTAAAGAAAAAGAGAAAAAGAGTTCTCCACTCACAAGGCATGCATATAAATAAGTGATCATTTGTTAATTATTAGAGTAACTTCGTTTAACTGTTAGGGTTCTCATCCTTTATCTTTGATCTCCTTGCCTAATTAGTCATTCAGAATTCGCTTTGGACTTTGGACTATACGAACTTTTATCTTCCTTTGAGAGTATATTAGCTAGAGATTGGACTACCTATTATTTTTCCAGGAAAATAAATGAAGAACAACGCCAATTGTGTCAAGTCAAGGAAAATTTTGGCAAGGCTGTTTGGGCTGAGCCCCTGCAAATGGGAGCAGTTTAAAAAATGCTCTGACAGTATCTCAGTTTCACGTCAGTTTTCCCCTCTGGAAGCAGCCATGTTTTTGAGTGCCTCAGTCAGGAACCCTCCCCTAAATTAATACTAATCTCACTGTCTTTAACTTCGTTAGAAGACAAAATTTTGAACATTTTCAAATCCAGGGATCTGTCCATTGCTCTATGCCTATGGACTAAAGTGTCTGTAGTTAGTAGAACAAGTATCCCGAAGGATTCTGCCGATTCAGAATACTAACAAATACTAAATAAAGTCTTCAGTGGGCGGTGTAGCCGTTAGAAAACAGCTTTGTTTGGTTCTTGAAACTAGAAAACAAGTATGAGATAGAAATTGACAGAAGTGCTTCCATATAAAATTAGAACTTGCCAAAGATAGCTATCTCTAATTGGTTTTTTTTTTTCCGTTTATATACTAATTGTATTTTCTTAAATCTGGTAATTTATGATAGTGTTGCTACAATTCTTATTTTTCTTGAAGTATTTATATCCATGCATGTTTCAACATGATGATCACAGAGGTATCATCTTTTAAGGACCATCTAAATAACTAAAAATATTTTTAAAAAAATTAAAAATACCGTGTTAGGCATTTACCTTTATCTGTTGTTCACAACCAAATCTGACTAACTTATATAATAGTTGGCTTTACCTTCAGCCAAAAAAAAAATAGAGGAAAAAAGAACTAACGCTATTCTGCTCATATGTTCCTCTACAAGGTGATGGGGAAAGACATAGGGAAAAATGGAGTTTGAGTGGTGGGATGTTTATCCATTTTTCTGCTTTAGCGTAGGGATGGACCATATTCTTTTGGTTTTAAAATTCTTTCTTCACTGCAAAGAAAAGAAATGAAAAATTGGGTCCTTATCATGTTCACAAATCAGCACAGTGGCATGGATTGGGACTTGGGAGGGATAAAGTTGGAAAGCACATGGCAGTCAAGATTTAAGACCAAATATTTATATTTAATTCCTAGCAACACCACAATATGTCCATTGAAAAAAACCATGAACTTATATTACAAGATACAAGAAAAAGAGAAGATAAGAAATGCAACAAATCTTGTGAATAACAATGAATGAATTTTAAGAAAACGAAAAAAAAAAGAAAATTGCTTTGTGAAAAATACTATGACTGTTTACAAGGTGGAAGAGGGGCACCACACAGGCCTGGATTATAAATAAATGCAGATGTGGGGATTTTGGCTTTATGGGGAGGAATCTTGCCACTTAATTGATTATCCGACACATCAAATTCCTTGAGTTCTTTCAAATTGATCACCTTCGCTGGGATAGTACCGGTGAGCTTGTTCCTTGAAAGCGAAATTGTGGTCAATTCCATGGCATCCCCAAGCTCCACTGGTATCTTACCTGAAAGTCTATTGCTGACCAGCTTCAGGATTTGCAGCTCACTCAATTTTCCTAAGGATTTTGGTATCGATCCGTTTAGTTGATTATATGACAGAACAAGTGATGTTATAGAATTCATTGCAGCGCTCTGTACAACGGATTCACTAATTGGACCAGTGAACATATTGCCAGAAAGATCAATAGTGTTAAAATGGCCTAAAGGGTCATCAGTTTCTTTAGAGAAAATTGTATCCAGGTGACCAGAGAACTTGTTTGAATGGAGATCAAGATCCATTAGACGCCTAAGATTCTTGAATTCAGCTGGTATTGACGAGTGAAGACAGTTGTTGGATAAATTGAGAAAAGAAAGGCTGGTCATATTCCCAATCCAAGGCGGTAGTTTCCCTGTCAAAGCATTGCCTGATAAATCTAGAGTTGAAATGGATGTAGAAGATAACCACCTTGGAAGTGACCCTCTAATCCCAGTTTTTGCTAATATAAGACGAAAAAGTTTCAATTTAGCAAACCATTTTGGTATGCTAACTAGCCCTAGAGGATTAAATGACAGATCCAATGTCTGTAAGTTCAGCAATTTGACCAACTGAATAGGAAGTTTACCAGAAAGATGGTTTCTTGATAAATCTAGAGTTTGAAGGTTTTGCAAATTACAGAAACTTGAGGGAATCTTGCCTGTAAAACGGTTGTTCGATAAGTATATTTCAGTAAGAGTTACAAGACGGCCTATTGTAGCCGGCAGTTTGCCAATTAGCATGTTGTTCTCAAGAATTAGCCTCTGAATATTCGGCAGCTTGCCAATGGAAGGAGGTAAACTTCCTGTCAGCCTGTTTTCTGACATGCGGCAAAACTGCAGAGAGATAAGACCCGAAATTGAAGAAGGGATGCTTCCTGTAATCCGGTTTTGATTGAGATATAGGAGCACTAATGCTGAAAGTCCACCAATGGATTTAGGAATGCTGCCTGTTATCTGATTTTCAGACAAGTCAAGATATTTGAGGCTTTTAAGGTTGCCAATAGTCGTAGGCAAACTACCAGAAAGGTTGTTAGCACGAAAATCAAGCTTTGTCAGAAAAACCAACTTGCCGATTGTTGCTGGAATTGATCCTCTCAATTGGTTTCCTGAAAGACCCAGTTCGGTGAGTGCTTTTAAGGATCCAATAACAGAGAAAGGTATAATACCAGAAAAATGGTTGTTGCTAAGATAAAGCTTTTCCAGCCGAGATAGGTGCTTGAATGTCAGTGGTATCGACCCTGAAAGCTGGTTTGAATCAAGAAAGAGAAGAGTGAGACGCCTTAACCTGCGAAATTCGGGTGGTATTGATCCATTCAAGTTTTTGAGATTGCTAAGGTCTAAAACCTGAAGAAACGATAGATTCCCAAGGGAAGGAGATAAACTTCCATTCATGAATGTGTCCACAATGTTGTCACTGTCCGAAACAAGGCCTGGACGTGTGATATTGACTACTCTCCCTGCAGAATTGCAAGCAACCCCTTTCCAGGAGGTGCAGCAATCAGATGAGGACATCCATGATTGCAACAGTCCTGAAGGGTCAGAGGTGATGCTGCGCTTGAATCCCAATAATGCTTCTTTGTCCACTGCATTGCACGCCTCACAGGCAGGTGGTGAGAAAGATAGTGATAGTAAGATCAAAAGAAGAAGAGAAAAGATAGTAGTATGAACGGAAATCTCCATTGATGGTTTTGAAATCATAAACCTGAAGGTCCAAACTTTTATATTCTTGGTTGTGAGGCAAGTGGGCAGAATTTGCAGATGTTGAAAACAGTGCTATCATGTGATTAATCCGCATTTCGTGAAGGAATATTAACGGATATTAGCTATCCTGGTCAACAATCATGCCGTTACAATGATATGGGCACTTCCAGCCAATTGCAATGTACAAAATAAGCCTTTTAAAAGTGCTTTGAATTAAATTCCAGACCATTGGCCAACCTGGAAGAGGCGGCTGCTCTAGTTATAGACTAGGATTGAGTCACGAAAATTTGTAGATCTTAAGCAACATATTAATCAAACAAAATAGTATTTTAAGCAGCTTGTCTATTTTTATGGACTGAAGCTGTGAAGCTTGATGATTTATGACCAAGCGCTTAGCTTAGCATAGCTTTTGAAGGAAGGAACTAGTAAAAATAATTGCATGTTTAGCAGACATGATATTGATAAGTTTGATATATACCACTTTTTGTCAAAAATGAATAATGAATAGTACTACCATTTAAAATGGGAGCGGGACCTGAACTTGGATATTATTCATAGGCTCCATTCGGATAGGCAGCACTATTGGCCTTTGCAGAAACTGGGGTGACTGATTTTTATGCCCATGCTGACGAATGTAGTGAAGTTAGGCTGTTACGAGGAAAAATAAAAAAATTGCTATCATGTAATTGATGCCTATTTCATGAAGGAATATTAACGGATATTAGCTGAGCTCAGCTGGTCAACAAACATATGCTGTTACCATGATAATGGGCATTTCCAGCCAACTGCAATGTAGAAAATAAGCCTTATAAAGTGATTTGAATTGAATTAAATTCCTGGCCATTGGCCAATCTGGAAGAGACGGCTGCTCAAGATATAGACTAGGAGTTTTGGGATCTTAAGAAACACATGAATGAACCTAAATACTTAAAATTATATTTTACGCAGCTTGTCTATTTTTATAAACCGAAGCTGTGCTAGAATGATGATTGGAGACCAACTACTTAGCTTAGCTTAGCTTTTGAATGAAGGAACTAGTAAAAATAATCGCA
>JBBYHO010000005.1:4750526-4765800 GCA_038382025.1 Adansonia gregorii
GCCCTTAAGGCCTTACGATAAGGCTTCTTCTGGCCTACAATGAAACAGATGTTACCGCACTCGTCAAAAAATATGACAAATGCCAACGCTTCATCCATATTCCCAGACAACCGGCTGAAGCGCTTAAATAAATCTTTAGTCCTTGGCTGTTCTGTGTCTCGGAAATAGACATATTGGGTCCATTCCCTAATGCGACTGCTCAGCGAAAATATTTGTTGGTCGCATGAGATTACTTCACGAAATGGGTTGAAGCCGAGCCAGTCGCCACCATTACCGCTCGAAACATGAAAAATTTCATTTGGCGTTACATTCTCTGTTGATTTGGAATACCTTATGTCATTATAGCAGACAATGGCAAGCAACTGATGGTTGACAATCTCCATGATTTTTGTTCACGGTTCAGCATTAACCTTGTTCACACTTCTGTCGCCCATCTTCAATTAAACGGCCAAGTCGAGTCAACGAACAAGAACATCCTGCAACCATTGAAGAAGAAACTGGATGACGTAAAAAGTGTATGGGCCGACGAGACGCTTGGTATACTTTGGGTAATCCGAACAATTGAAACTCAAGCGACCGTAGCTACCTCGTTCAACTTTGTTTATGGAACGAAAGCTGCCATACCCACTAAAATCGGGGTACACAGTTGACGTACTACTTACCCCGACTTAGATCTCAATTTTGAACATCTTAAAGCTAACCTCGACCTACTTGAAGAAGCCAGAGAAGATGCTGCAATCCACATGGCTGTTCGCGCACAGCAAGTTAGTAGACATTATAACTGTCGAGTGTGCAATCGCTAATTCTAGGTTGGTGACCTCATCCTCCAAAACTACGAAGCCAGTTGACTAGTCAGAGAATGAAAAAAGCTATCCCCAACCTGGGAATGACCTTATCAGGTCAGCTAAGTTCTAGGTTTTGGTGATTACAATTTAACAGAATTAGATAGGCGCACCATCCCTAACACATGTAACGCCACTTATCTAAAGAAATATTATTTGTAAGTATGCCCGCTACAAATACTTATGGTCGCCACTATAGACCTTTCTTTTACAAGTCAATTCATGGCTCCAACAACTCTTAATTGCTATCAAGTAATCGCCATCATGGCACGACTCTTAATTGCTACAACGTAATCGCCACCAAGGCATAACTCTTAATTGCTATCAAGCAATCGCCCCATGGCATGACTTTTAATTGCTACAACGCAATCGCTGCCAAGGCACAACTCTTAATTGCTATCAAGCAATCGCCACCATAGTACAACTCATTATTCCTACAAGGCAATAATCTAACCCACATGCCATGGTCACTTACTACCAACACACTTGACTCTCCTCTACAAAACATTACGACAAACTATCTTCCAACACAATAAATGCACCACAACAAACTACAACAAAATAATTACAAAACCACAACCAAAAGTTATTCACACAAGTTATTCACACAAAATAAAATTTTATTAAATCACTAAGTTATTTACACTATCATTTACAAGCCAAACTGCTACTCTTTCCTAGTTGATGAAACGATCTGAATACCAGCCTCATCACTAGGTTCCCCTTGCTCAAACTCTTCAGTCGTCGAGATAATCAAGGCAGCATCCCTCGACCGCCCTGTGTCTACTTCTTGCTAACGAGGGAATAAGACGTTGAAGTCTCTAAGAGGTGTATATAGGCACCCTAAGTTAACTGCCTGTAAGTCTAAGGGCCCCCGAAGCAACTGGACCACATATAGCGCATTACGACGATATGAATCTACAGCAATAGCTTATCGAATATCTCTTCCTGCTACTTTTTTATCTCATCCTGGTGGCGAGCTTTGTGATCGCTAAGATGACCCTCCAACTCAGCCACTCTAGACTTTGCAGATGCCAGTTTCACATCATGCTCCTCTAACTTTTTTACCGACTCAGTAGCAGCCGCCTTCGCCTTCTCGCCTATCAGCAGCAGTTCAGCTATCTCTGTCATCCTCCTCTCCTCGATCTCTTTTAAGGACGCCTCCAGCTTGGCATTTAACTCCTTCAGCTTCCCAACTTGAGCTTCCAGCTCCACTATTTTGGATGCTTGAAGGTTGAACTTCTCTTGTCAGTTCACCATTAGCAAGTGTACGCCATCTGGTAGTGAAGTGCCTCCACTAGCCTTATCATGGCAACATTCAGATTTTGAGCTAGACTCCTCCTCAATGGCACTTCCCGGTCAGTAGTTTCCACTCCTTTCATCGCCCACCTTAAGGCTGCCTCAAAGTTTGGCACTCGACTGTTATGAAGAATGTCAGGACCACTTGAATTAGGCACCCTGCGACTCACTTGTAGCCTCTCTGAAGTGGTACTCGACTGCGAAGCTGCCCTAGGCATTGGCCTGTCACTTGACCCAACTGCCTTTACCCCAAGCTATGATGCGGGTACAGCAACAGCCGTCGCAAATGACATTAGCACAGCATCCTCTTGGCAACCAGCTGACGTCACACCAACAGTGATGCCCGCTTTAGCATCAGCATCAATTCATTCGCCCACTATTCTTTTTCCCCGTCTTTGACGGGCAATCACCCTTTCTGCAGCAGCCTGCCTAGTCGCTCGCTCTACCATTGCCACTTAACCTGGGCCTATTCCTGTACAACAAATCAAACATCCAGTACCATTAGACATTTTCCCGTAATTGCGAGTGCATAGAACAAATACCCTCTTTCATTCCCTGCGTTGACTAGCGATCGCCACCGTCCACACTACCTACGCGCTCATCGCCACTCCCCCCATACTCCTCTCGACATTATAGATCACCAACTTCCTAACCCCACCCTCTTCTCCTATGTCCTTTATTCCCTCATCTGCTACATGCTTCCCTACGAAACTCAATATCACATATCAGCACCTCAATTCAACAAACCCACACGCCAATCTTACACTTCAATAAACTCATTCACATCATACCTCTCTGATCTCACAACAAGCATCGTCACCTCCATTGCCCAACGAGACGCACTAGCCCTTTCGGCACGTCCTCCAAATCTTGCCTCAAACACTTTCTTTGGATGTTATGGAATGTTAAGTGTATCTTGCTGCTCACGCGTTCGCCTCTAAAGAAGGGCACCTGGTCCTTCTCCGTGGCCACCAGGCCAATCCTCTCATTACTAGCTCTTGACCTCCTGCCTAACCGCACTGAAAAACCCCATTTCGTGCTCGTCTTTCTCGTCACCACAAAAAATTGATCCCGTCGCATGTGTGCATTTGATGGCAGGTCGACCACCATCCTACCCCTCTTCCTTGACTGCAAATAATGAAAATAGGGCTCACCGCATTTCAAAAAATACAACTCCTTTACCACCTCAATCGATGGTTGCCGCCCATTCTTTTTGCAAACCAAGAAATAAGTCAGGAAGATCGCCTAACTGTTCGGCTTCAACTAGTTGGGTGACAAATTATATGCCTCCAGCAGCTCACAGAAGAAAGGCTCTAGAGGCAGGTGAAAGCCAACCTTGAAAATATGCAAGAAAAACGTCGCATTGTTCCTTTCAGTAAATGTCGCTCGTTGCAGCGGCCCCGCCTCTGCAATCTGGTACCTCTCCAGATCCACCCCTTGTCATACATCCACCGCCATACCACCTGCATATTCACCAACCTGACATGCATGTCCACAGCTTCAGTGTCCACCATGGCGATCGCTTCCTCAACCACATCCCCGGTGACAGCCTTTTCAGCCTCACCACCATTCGACCCTACCTCTTCCTGATCGCCACTCTATTCGGTGACCACTCCTTTCATCTCTTCCTCTTCCTCTTCCAATACTACGCGACTAGACATCTCCTCCCGGATTAACTGGCCCACTATCGCCCTCACCTCATTTCTCACTTCCTCCAGCCTACCCTTTCTCGCCACCGACTTCACCAATAATCTACCACTCCTTACCATATGCTGTAATCCCACAAACCCAAAAATACAAACAAAAATAGGAAGGCCACAGGAACTCACCAGAACTTATCAAACAACGACCTCACTCTTCGTAGCACTCCTACTCCAACTCCCCAAGCACGTTCGCTGCCAAACAACACACAAAACCATTAAAACACTAAAACACTATGATTAACCCCTTACCAACAAAATCTCAACTATCAAAAACTCACCTCTTTCTCCTCAAATAAGCTGTCTAAACGTCTACTCTGCTCTCTCTCCTTTTCAAAAAAAGTGGAGAAACTCCTCTGCCCCACACCCCATTATATACCCACATGGTCTAGACTCTTTCCATTCCCCCATCACCACGTGTCGCCACCTCATTCAGCGACATAACTACACCACCCTGGCACCTTGCCCCCACATTGACATGTGTTCCCCTCGCCGTTTTGTATCTTTCAAAATGCGCCCCTACAAATCCCCTTTTAGGACGCGTGCTCCCATCTTATCCTTCCTCTTTCCCATGCCCTTTTTTTACCCTACCATTACTACCACCATTAATACTGATAGTTGTACCTTATCGCCTCCCACACGTTAGGCCTTACGTGCCACACGCCAACTCCCCTTCTCACATGTCCAAAATGTTGAGTCACTTTATGACTACTTTTTTGGACCACCGGGGAGGGACAATTGTTATACCTCCATGCATGGCGACCACTGAACCATCCCGACCCACTGTTCCTACGAACGGGCGATTGCCAGATAATAACATAAAAGCAATCACCGAACCACACCTGACAGCAATGTGACCTATTCGACAATGACTTAAATGCGGAGTTGACATTTACTGAATAGCAGCCGACTGACTGAGCCAACCACTAGGCATCATAGCCTGACACCTAGCTCGGCGTTGGTCACATCACCACCAGATCATCCGATACAATGTCTCCAAACAAATCCTATAAAAGAGGCAAACATGTTCACATGTAAGTATTCGACTCCAGAAAAACACATATACACTATTATATCAAACACTCCTCTGACTTAACCATTGGAGAGGGCTCTCGGAGTAGGAACTCCGGCGTCCTCCTAACTTTTTCTGTGTTGCAGGATTTTGCCTGACTTTGGTACCTACGAAGCAAACATAAACAAGTGACTTTATATCGCATGTTAAGGTGCGAAGCGGGTTTCCGGGGCCTACAACTCCTCAGTCGCCGTCATCGAAGCCACACCTAAGAGTTCTTTAGTGATGCTTTTCGTGATCTAAAACAGTGAAGACAGGGTCTTACCCTCGAAATTTTGGATCGGTTCGATACTCCGAGGTTTCAATATTTCCTCTCTTGACATCTTTCCACCAAAGGTAAGAAAAGCCAGAAAAAGTTTGATTCAGGACGTGCAAAGATTAAGAAATTTGGACGTGTAGGGAATGTTGGTAACAATGTAGCAAGACCAATCAATAAAATTAGTACTTTATTAATGTGTTAAGAAAGTTGCATGCAGTTTATTATTCAAATACCATACTCTGATTAACATTTCCCAAAATTTTCAGCAGTTAAAGTTCCAATACAAACTAAAGTCAAATATATGCACCTTGTTTCTGATTCATCAAGCTTTGAATTTTATCTTTCAACCATCTTTTTTATCTTCTTCCTCTTCTTTAATACCCTTTTCCTCTTTTTCAACTACACGTTCCCATATTTTCTTCTTCTTCATTATGAGAAATTCATGAAAACTTTGAATGCAGCTTCAGCTGGAGTAACTTCAATGCTTTTAATCAGATCATCAATGCAATCGAACAGTTTCTCATCTTTGATTCCAAGAGAGATAGTTGCAAGTTTTCTGAATCTTGCAGGAGTACAATTTCTTGTGGACCAAGCAGAAGGTCCCCCCCGTTTCCAAGCCCTATCATCATTTTCGAAAGATTCCTTGCGTTCCACAAATAAGTCAAGATCATCCGGTACTAATTTCTTAAGCTCTAGGTCCATTGCCAGAGTCTCAAACGTCGCTGGCTGCTTGAAAACTGCAGATTCCCACGCTTTTTGAGAATTGCTTGTGCGGTTTTGCTAATACAAGGGAAGTACATTTGCTCAACTGTCTCTCTTAACACTTTTGTTGCAGGTCAAGCTGAAGCATCTCTTATTAGGGACGTAGTGCTGTTTTGTTCCAATTGAAGAGAAAGTCCACTTCAAGCTTATGCCTTCAAAATCATCCAAGATCGTGCAACCTGCAGGCATGCTTCGTTTGGGTGGAGCTGTGGATCACAATTGAGTCGTTGGAACCAACGAGGAGGCTATCGCTGAAGGGTCCAAGTCTGGTGCGCATGTAGACCTCACCAGCCCGAAACATTTGGTTATCAGCAGCTTGCCAGCGCTCTTGGATAACGATGATTTCATTTAAAATTGTACGGATTAACATGGCCATGGCTGAGATCGAGAGGCACAAGCGGAGAGAAGTGGACAAAGAAGGTAGCTCTTTCACAAGGTAACCATTTCTGTCCTGGGTTTTGCTTGTTCTGTTTTGAAACAGAGAAAAGCAGAGGAGGTTTAAGGCAAAGTGGGAAACGAAAACGACTTCAAGTGGGCAGCTGACTGATAGCTGAATAACACGCAGGAAAGAAACACGATAGGCATCGCCCAGGAAGTCATGAGTCATCACATTCGCATCAAGAAAGCTCTTCTTTGATACTTCTGAAATTGAATCACAATATCAAAGCATATTTTCTTTGCTTTTTCCCAAACAAAAATGTCAAAATGTGGTAGTGGCACGTTTTTGTCTTAAATTATTCAGACTGCAAATAAAGCTATATTTGGGCCCAGTCCCAGTCACGATCAAATATAAAAGGTACCTTAAGGCTGAGATTTGGAATGCTGGGTTCACTTGTTCGCAACCCTTTTCAATGGACTCAAAGATCAATGCAACAAAAACCAGAAAGCCAAATGGAAAAGTTCAGAACAATGATCAGCTGAAGGCATGGCAAGTGCGTGGTAGTAGCGTATCAGCTCATGACATGTCAGATGGATGTAGGGATAAAATACCAGTTGCAGAGAAAACTAATGCAATAACATTTGGTAGCCACCATAAATATTTGAGAGCCGCCGAATTATAATTCATTGCTAATTGGTTTGATACGGTAATGATTAAAAAGACAGAATTACAAGCAAACATATAACCGTAACAAACTGTTACAACGTTTGAATAGGCTTAGATATCTCCTACTTGCATGTCTGGCTTAGACCCAACTGTTTGAAAATACATAATATACTTAAGTGAGATATATCGAACCAGTTTCAGTTTCATCAAGTTTACTGCTTTTTTTTCCATCATCCTTATCTTTTTCGTCCTTTGCTTCCTCCTCTTGAATCGCGTCATCTTGCCCAACTTTATCCTTTTTCATGTTAAGGAATTTAATGAAATCTTGGAGTGCAACTTCAGGGTTATCACTTTTGATCATCAATTGTTGAGCCACTTCAGCTGGGGTAACTTCAACACTCTTAATTAGTTCATCAATGGAGCCAAAGAGTTTGTCATCTTGGATTCCAAGGTATGTAGTGGCAAGTTTTCTGAATCCGATTGGGGTACAATAGCCCATGTGAATGTGCACATCCATGCGCCCTGGTCGTAACAAAGCCGGATCTAACTTCTCCTTGTGATTTGTCGTGAAGATGATGATTCGTTCGTTGCCACAGCTCGACCACAGTCCATCAATGAAATTTAATAGGCCCGACAATGTTACCTACAAAATATATATAGATATGGTTATGATCTAAATTGATAAGGATAATTTATAATTTTATAGGTGTAATGACCAATGAGTTACCCCAGGATCAACAGGTGAAGGACGATCGTGTCTTCCATCTTCGTCTTCCTTCTCTCGTTTACCTTTATCTTTGGCACGATCTTGTGAGATTTTTGTGCTGCAATCTATATCCTCAATGAGCAGAATAGACCGATTTGTGGTGGAGGTGAGTATACGCCTGAGATCAGCATCACTCCGAACACTTTGGAACTGGAGATCATACACATGGTAGTTCATGTGATTTGCGATTGCCGCAACGAGAGAAGATTTTCCTGTCCCTGGAGGACCAAACAAAAGGTAACCACGTTTCCAAGCCCTGCCAACATTTTCAAAGAAATCTTTGCGTTCCACAAACGATCCAAGATCGTTCATTATGAATTGCTTGAGCTCTGGCTCCATGGCCAAAGTATCAAATCTCGCCGGGTGCTTGAAAACTGCGGATTCCCACCTGGAACGATCTTGGTTGTAGGTATATATTTTGAGCGTTTCTCGCTTGCTCAAGATTTTCTGAGCCGTCTTTGCTATATGTGGAAAATACCTTTGCTCAACCGCTTCTCTTACTCTTTTCTTGCAGGTCAAGTGAAAGGTTTTTTTATCCGGGATATAGTACTTCTCCGATTCTTTTACATGCAGAGTCCACTCCAATCTCATGCCTTCAAATTCATCGATGATCTTGCAATCGGAAGGGATTTTTCGTTTTGGTGGCACCGTTGGGTTATTGTGGTCATTGGAGCCTAAAAGAAGTTTATCAGTTGATGGGCCGATTCTGGTTGGAAGGTAGACTTCAACGGCGCGAAACGTTTCATTATAAACAGCTTGCCAGCGTTCTTCAATGATGAAGGTGAAGTTAGAAGAAAAGTAGTTGGACATCAGATCAGAGAACTTCGAACTGATAAACTTTTGCATGGATTTTGGGATCATTTCATTCAATATTGTACGGATTAGCATGGCCATTCCTGAGAGGGAAGCATAGGCAGCAAGAATGGTAGACATGGAAGGTAGCTCTTTCAAAAGGGAAGCCATTTTTCTCGGAGTTTGATACAGAAGCAGTGAAAGATTCAATGCAAGAGAAACTAAAACCCAAGGTGGGTTTTAAGTAGCAGTAAGAAGTAACCTAGGAAACAAGGCGGAAACTACTGGCTTGACTTGATTGCGTGAACCTGGAGAAAAAATGTGGGAAAGAAATCAAAGATAGATGTTGATTAATTAAACAGTAGCATGATGAGGAAGATGTCTGGAAGATATTGGTGAGACTGTTTTGGACGGCTACTAAGAAATAAAACACTTTTTCCTTTTAACTTTTCAGCAGCTCTCTGTGTTCAACTTGCTTCCTTAATTTCTTTTCTTTTTGGCGTGTAAAATATTGGGAATTTGATGTTAAATACAGTCAGCAATAGAATAATGTCAAGACCCACGACAATTTTGCTGTACCTAACTTGTCAAACACTATAATATCATTAATATAATACTGGGTACAATTTTAAAAAACATTGTGTTAGGGATTTTATTTTCTGCGTGGGAAAAAGTTCACAAATTGTGTGTTTGAAGTATCAGTAAGTAAAATATATATATATATAAGATTAAAATTCAATGCATTTCTTTGTTTGCAGAAAACAGAGGTCCATGAAATGAGTGTGATGAAGAAAACACTATATTTTCATGTCTCTGACAAGCCCACATGTTACTGAACAGAATGGTAGAGAAAACACTAGCTTCTCATTTGTCTCTTACAAGTTGCTCAATAATTATAACTGATTTTAGTATCAAACACTAAGTTTATTTCCCAATAATTTACAATATAATTTTTGTTGATAAAGTTTCAAAACAGTGTTTACCGTTCATTGATTGTACAGGCATCTCAGGGAAACTTCTTTATCAAGAAATATTAAAATGGAATACGAAACAAAATTGGATACCTAACTGGACGATAAATTGACAATTCCCAATCTTTCACTTTCTCTAGTCTTTTACTCTTTTACAAGGACAGAGTAATTTCCTATAATCTTTCCTAGTCAACCCAAAATCATATCAGCTTTTCCGTATTTTGTCCTTTTTTTTTCCTTGTCAAGTCCATCGCTTACCAAAGCATTATTGCTTCCAAGATGCAGTCATCGAAAATGATAAATTTATTTCTTTATTAGTTGCTTATTTATTTGTTTTATTAATAATTAGAGCAAAAAAAAAAAGAAAACATTTCTCAACTGTCTCACTCTATCAATCTATAACCGTGAAAAACTCACTATTTTTTTTGCTTTCGATATTTCAATCTGTAAACTATATACTGGGTTTCTCCCCCATCTGTTTTTACTAGTCTGGTGTTAAAATTCCACTATTCAAAGCTATTGCACACGACAAGTGTTTATTGATTCAACCAGAGGAATTGACACATTGAAGTACTTGCCCAAGGTCTGCCCCGTCACCATGACTCCGTTGAAACTGTATCTACCTCCTCATCGATATGGTTATGGAGGGTTTCAAATTCAATCATGGTGTTTACTTAATTTGTTTTTAGACTTCCTTACCACTTCTTTTTAAGTGCTACACCAATTCTGTCAGCCACGTGGTCTTTCTTTGACCCTTTCATACGCTCTCTTCCCTACAGGAAGCCGCGTCTCGACATGAGTCCCCAGTTTAACAATATATATATTTTTGTGCCAGAGGGGTAACCTCCTCATTTCCTTGGTGCCTCCGGCAGCTATTCCCTTCTTTTGCATACAACAAAATATAAGTATCAAAAACCAGCTCTTCCAAATATTTTTATATATCATAAGCTCATAAGCCTCACTAATATATAAGATTAGCTAAAGTTAATAGATTACCAGTACAAGCAACTGAAATACCATCGCTTCGATTGTTATTCGTGCCTCCATGCAAGACAAACCTTTTGTGATTGCTTTCCTATCGAAATAAATATTAAGCAGATAACACGGCGGCGTTGGCATAAAATGTAACGTTAATCATAAATATATATATATATATATATATTAGTAAAATGAAAAGAAACTATAACGTCAATGATCAAATTGTTCTAATTCTACGGAGATGCATATTTATAGCATCTGATTGTGCAATTTTGTTGGCTTAGAATTTTGATTCTTCTCTCAGTGACATCATGTGACTAAACCACTTTTAAGAAATGAACATAAAACGTATAAATAATATTACCATATGGGGAAGCGCCGACCCTCTAACTAGGTATCAACCACTGCTATGATAAAATGACCTTCGAAGGTATTTCTGACTCTGTTCTATAACTTGAGATATTGAACAGCAATAGGAGTTAAAAGATACATATTTTTAAGGTAGTATCTACTATTTAAGGTAATCGACAAGATGACAAATTAGATGAATTTCATTTACATCATAATGGAAACAGAGAACTATCTTTTTTTGCCAGTAAATTACCTGGGAATTCTGAAACAGGAACATCAATGGCAGTATATTATATATGGGGCTACTATCAGGGTTTTGTTCACAAAGTGAACGTGATCTTTAATTTTCTTCGACATGATAGAATCTCTTAATTCCGTTTCCAAATTTGGTTAAGGATATATCATATTGTAATAATCCAGAGAACTTACCTCTTACTCCTCTGTCCGGCATATTATGTTCTAAACTGCATATTACTTGATCTGTTTAAGATGGTTTCATAATCCAATATACTTAAGCAACAACACTTGTTAACAGAAATGGCAGTTCCATCAACTACAATGGTCCACACGGAAGAAGAGAAAAAAACATTATAAAAAGATAAAAAAAAAATGATACCAGAACTGAATTCTAAATAGCCTGCTCATAAGGAAAGTTGATAATTGCAACTTTCAGAAACAAGTTTTTCTTTACTTCTAACCAGTAAAACTCAGATTCCGGTAGAAGGCTTGTCCTAGAAAAATACTCTACCAGTTAACTTCTTGTATATTTGGCGAAGAAAAGTTTTGGGTTTGGATCCTTCTTTCTCAAAATTTTTTACTCTGATTCTTACTTGGCGTCTGGTGCTCAACTGATTGTTGTAACTCAAGTATAAACACTTTTTGTATTTACAAGCTATAGCTAACGTTGATTGTTGAAACTGAAGCAAAAACGATTATTATTGACAAAATTTGACCAAATATGATATTTTTTTTAAACTGTTAATAAATCCTCTGTGATACTGGTTCAAGATCGAATCTTTATCATAAAATTCCACTTTTTTTAAAGCAATTTCAGCAATATTTATAAATGATTATTTCAAATGATGGTGATCCAATAGCATATATAGAATTCTAAAACAACGCTCAGATTTCAGGTTTGGATGAACCAACAGTCTCATCTGCTGCCAAGTTTATAATCATAGACTCACAATATTCAGAAAAATAGTTTCATAAAGATAGGGTTTTTCCATTCATATGCTTAGTGCTTACAGTGCACCAAGCATCTCTCGCACGGGTTAAACACCGCTAGCTGAGTGAGCTTGTTCCTTACAATTTATGAAATACCAGCATATAGCAATTTGCAGGAGTTATTGAGCATTTAACTTTGATCAGCAAAATGCTTTCTCCTTTTGTTTCGATTTTCCATAAAAGTGGAAACTGTTTGTCTACTCTAGTTATTAAACTAATTGATGCAGAAAGATGCTCGCACCATTAAACTTTGTCATCATGGAACCACCACCTCGTCTGCTTAGGAGATCGACCATTTCTACAGTTCTTTACGTAGCGATCATTGTCTTCAGGACATTGCTGCAAGCATGGCTAATAGTATAAAAAGGAGTTGTTGATTTAAATAAAGAAACAAAATTAAGATAACAATTGCCCAAATTTGCAATATCATCATATAATCTGGAGACATGTGTCATCATTTACAAAAACAGTAGTCCCCATTCCAAGTTTTGAACCCCAGAAAAAAAATGGCAGTATGCCCAATGCATGATACAAATGCTGAACAAGAATGAAAAGATAGAGTGGAATAAGAAATCAATAAATGTATAAGCAAACCTTCACAGTTGAGCTTGATAGCATGGAGAGAATGCTGATACAGATAGAACTAACTGTCATTGCCGGGGACCATGAGTCATATAAGATATCTACAAAAATACAATGGAACAATCATGTATCACGTCTGTCTTGCCACAAGTTATGCTCTAAAACATAGTGAAAGCACATACACGTGGAAATTGAGCAACATTACCATACGTGCATGCATGCGCATCCGTGTGTGTTTGTGTGTGCATGCGTGCGTGCACGCGAGAGAGAGAGAGAGAGAGAGAGAGAGAGAATCTGAATTTTACAAATATTTGTTACATTAAAAGATCAACTATGTGTTGAATTTGGCAAAAGAATGTTGGAAAGGCACAGCAAGTAGATCATTTCAAAAGCTATTACTATCCCCACCTTGTCCACTTGAAGAAACCATAAAAAGAATTAAAAGGCAAGTCACAACCTTGTGAATGAAACCATTTGCTTCAAGAGAATGCATCAGAGATAACCTAAGATCACCCATTACTGTAACAGAATAATAGCGTCACCCCACAACCACGAATGGGAAGGAAAAGCTAGATTATAGTTCTCAAACAGCGGATTACAGAGAAAAGCCCATAAAATGATAAAAGAAAATCAATTTCTGTTAAAGTCTTGCAAAGCTCATGAGTCGTGATGAAGGAAAGAACATCTACACTGCTTGCTTAAAGCAACCATGTTTAACTTTCTTTTTCCCCTTTCTTTTACCTATCATTAAACAGTATCTAGAAAAAGCTAACGAGGGTTTTCGGTTACCAGTTTTAGTGAGTATTGAGAGACTTAGAGATTGCCATACGGTATATATTTTGGAGAAAAAGGATAGGAAGATAGATACATGATACAATAATATCCAAATACCAGTGAAAATAATCTCATATAAACATCAAAGATCCTTTTAAGAATGAAAGGAAAACACTTTTAAAGGTAACAACAAATTAGTACAGAGGCAACCGTATCCAAAAGAAAAAAACACACATCATTTTCAAAGGATAGATGGATAACAATTAAGAATCAAGCAAAGGGACAAATCAGATCATGACGTATCAATTGCAATATGTAAATTTATATGAAAGATAAAAATATATGAGAAACTTGAGAGGAATCGAAAATCACTAAAAAAGAGCGCATTTTTATGGAAAATTAATATCATTTCTTACCCAAACAAATATGGCCATTGCTATAAATATGTGGATGCAAAGGTGCCGGTAGAAGAAATATCACCTGCCACCAATATCCCCAAAAAGAAACAAAACAGAAAAGCAAATTTATTAAAAAAAAAAAACTGGAAAAGAAAAACAAAAAGAACATTGAAAATGGGTTTTGAATAAAAATCAAACCTGGGGGGCTTCCATAGGGTAATGTTCAGGGAAATCCACCTGAAGCTGATAGGTTTCATTGGCGTACAAAGTTCCCGCAGCTCCATTTACCTCTATTACCCACCTTTTTAAAAATAAAATTAAAAAGTATCAAATTATTAAAAAGAAAAAGGAAGAAGGGGAAGGCATCAACTGCGGGAAGCAGAAGATCTAAAGAAAAGGGACAATCAATCTAAAACCTTTGGAGATTATCGGTGACTTTGTGTTTGAAACCGGAAGGAGGGTTGACCTGCCACTCTACCAGCTCTTTTTGCAGCCGATTACAAGCTATCTTACTGAGGGCCTAAGCAAACCAAATCAAATTCCGACCAAATCAAACAAAACCAAAATTGAAAAAGCAAATGACAAAAAGGAGAGAGAGTGAAGTGAGAACCGAACCTTCCGAGAAGAGGCGGAGGAGCTGCCCATGCTTTTTATGGTCTATTGGCTTTTGGGCCCTCTCTCTCTCTCTATGTGACAATCTTCGAAATCAAAAAGAAAAAGGAGATATCGATCAACAATGAAAGACAGAAAATAGGAAAGAAAGAGTTTTTGAAAAAGAGAAAAAGAGAGAGCGACTGATTATGAGGGTATTATTGGCTCTCTTTGTGTTTCCCACCGTTACCTCCCTCAGTCTCTCTCCTGAATCGATGGCTTATATTTGTCAAGGCCGTTTCTTCATTTCGACAAGAAGTCTTTCAAGTCAATCTTTTCAACATTATACGATGTCGTTTACTCTGTCCAATGCGTTGTTCCAAACTTGGATCCTTTTTTATGTAACATAATATATTTCATTTATACAAAGTTGCAAACCTCGTGCATGTTCAACAACAACAAAATTTCCCCAATCTAATTGTTATGAAGTGATTAATTATAAATAAATGAAATTAAGAATGAAAGTTAATCAAATTTATTCCAATAAAGTTAATATATTTAATATCTCTACTTGAAGATTAATTTTTTAAATATTATTTTTAATAAATATAAAAGTCATGAAATTTAACATTCGAACATGTGATTTTATAATTGTACTGCATGCCTAACATAAAATGAAAGATGAGCATTGACTTTATACAATTATTTTTAATAAATAATATTTAAATTTAAAATTTAAATATAAATATATGTAAAATTTGTTAAAAAATACGTCGGCCAAAGATAAAACTCTAAAGTTATAAAATGAAATATCAGTGGCTTGCAGTTCATTTCTTACCACAAAATCAGCTTTTTTGCCACGACA
>JBBYHO010000005.1:4769550-4785701 GCA_038382025.1 Adansonia gregorii
TACGATCTTGCCAACGTAAGGAGACTATTGCCATACAATCATGCAAACGAAAACAAGATTCAAGAACCCGCCAAATCCAGACACTAGCAGTTTTGTCATTTTCGAGACTTTTAAGATAATGTGTGCGGTTTGCAATTAAGAAATTTCACATTAACCGAAGATTTGGGCCTTGTTGCTTGGAAGGTGTTGGGCCAATTTATTTCCTGACATGTTTTCTTTACGGCGGCCTAATGCGATGATCTAGTCCAGTCCGGTCGAGTCCATGCTTTTGTCTTCCTCAGTTTGCTTGAACCGCCTCAACGTTTCCAGTGTTTACATCTGCTCTGCTGATCGACCCCTATCAGCCATTGATCCTTCAACCAAGCAGCGACTCCAACTCTCAGAGCCACCATGAGGAAACGAGATTTAGCTATTCTTATGCTCTCCGCTTTCGCCATATTCTTCTCTCTTCAGGTCTCCTTTTTATTTCCAATTTTATTTTCCTCTTCACTTTTATTAATTTCAAAAGCCATAAACCCTACAAACTCTTCAGCTGTTCAATTCCAATCTATCATTTTACTCGAATTTAACTTTTTTCTTTGCTCTGTCTAGCACGAGGGAGATTTCTCGTTTAGAGAAGCATGGTATCATTTATCCGATGAATATCCGATCAAATACGAAGCTGAACGTCTCCCACCACCTCTTGTTGCTGATCTAAATGGCGACGGAAAGAAAGAAATCCTTGTCGCCACTCACGATGCCAAAATTCAGGTTATTCATTTCTTCATAAATAAATTAATTTATTATAAAGACAAAAGAAGAACGGAGTTTTTTTCCCCTAAATTGTAAATTTGATTGAATTTGGAACCTACTAGGTACTGGAGCCACATGCGCGTCGTGTTGATGAAGGATTCAGTGAAGCGCGTTTGCTGACAGAGGTGTCCTTGTTGCCTGATAAGATCAGGGTTGCTTCTGGTAGACGTCCCGTGGCCATGGCCACCGGTGTTATAGATCGAACATATAAAACTGGACAACCTCATAAACAGGTTCTGGTTGTTGTTACTTCCGGTTGGTCTGTTATGTGTTTCGACCATAATCTCAAAAAGTTGTGGGAGAATAATTTGCAGGTTTGTATACTTGGGTTGTAATTGTTCGTTCTGTAACTTGGTGTCAAATAGTGTTGCTTCTGATAGTCTTGGGTTTTTGTGGTGCTTTACAGGAGGATTTTCCACATAACGCGCACCATAGAGAGATAGCAATTTCGATAAGTAATTACACCTTGAAGCATGGGGATTCAGGTTTAGTCATTGTTGGGGGGAGGATGGAAATGCAGCCCCATGTATGGTTGTTAAGCTCTTTTTGTTATTGTTACATTTATTTGTTCTCCGATTGTGCTCTTTAAATCTAGTTGTACATTTCTGTTCATTAAGTCCGGGTTCTGAAAACTATTATGTTTCAATTAATAGGAACTGATTTTTTTTCCCTCTTTGAATAACTTGTTAGCATCCTGGTGTTTCATTAATATTGTCAAGACCTGGATATATGACGTGTCAGATAGATTTTTTTCCGTTGCTCCTCTTTGATACCCAGCATGTTTCCTTAACATTTTCAGTTATACCTGGATCCTTTTGAAGAAATTGGGATGGCAGAACAAAGTGCTGAGCAGCATAGAAGAAGTGCGAATGAAAAGGAGGTATGGTTGTATCATTGTCCATTTAAGTTACACATCTGCTTCGTTATTTATTATTGATGTCAGTATTTCCTTGTTTATGCAAGAGATTTAACATAACCCAGGCATGCTAAGTCTGCTGCTGAACACTCCCCCATCTCGCGTACTTTCTTTGGTGTTTCCTTCTCTTATGTTCCATTTCCAATTTTTTTTGGGCTATGTTAGGCTTTTTAAACTTGTGTAACAAATAACCATTTGAACCTATCAAAGTTGGACATAGTTTCTATCATCTCCCTATTTGAGCTACTTGATGATCGCCCTGAGCTTCTACTCACAAAATCTGCAGCATTAGAATTAAGTTGATGTCACTTCTAGTTTCACGATTTGAGTATTGATACCTTTATCCTGTATAGGCCTCTGAAAACTCTGGAACTGTGAATTTACGTCATTTTGCTTTTTATGCATTTGATGGACGAAAAGGTGGACTTCGATGGTCTAGAAAGAATGAGGTATGCTTTTTTGTTTTTGGAAAATACATGATTATTATCAATTTTCATCATCATTTTGTGAAGGTTTTTTTTTGCAATTTGGCATATATTTCACCATATGGTATGGTTTGGGGAGAACATATATGCACGTTGATAACTGTTGTCACCTGATTTGAAAGTCTAGTGCCTTCGTCAACTATCTTTGCCTTAACTACATGCTAATATGGTCTTTTTTTGGTTCAGAATGTTGAAGAACATTCTTCAGATTCATCACAGCTGATTCCACAACATAACTATAAGCTTGATGCGCATGCTCTCAACACTCGTCGTCCTGGTGAGGTATGCCTTAAAGCCATTTGGATTATTATATTTCTCTGAAGGTGGTTATAAAGTTTAAGGGCTTTGTTGGGAAAACTGAATCTAATTTATTAATGGACTCATCATGGTTGAAGAAAAAATCATGGACGGCTGATTTTTTCCATCTTGGTATCTGTTTTCCTGGTTATTTTCGTCCTTGTTTTCTTAGTTAAATTTCACTCAAATATGAGTTTTGATTCACCTGCTATAAAAGCATGCTTTGGCTCTCGTATTTCTACATTTTGTTTAACTTCTGACTTATCTAAGTTCTGGCTATTTGTCTAATTGCGTTGCTCTGTATCTCTCTTAAAGCACTTCACTGCTCCAGATCATTCCCATCACAATAATCCTATGGATTTTTTCCCCCCAATCTAGTTGAATCTTTCTCAAGTATAAAATCTCTTAGACATGTTGAACTGTAGTTTGAATGCAGGGAATTTAGAGAATCAATCCTTGGAGTTATGCCGCATCATTGGGTAAGCTAGTGGTAATTGCTACTTATAAACATTTACTTTGTTCTTTGCATACTTAAGGATGTAAGGGATTCATGTTGCATCCATCTTTTTCTTTAGGATAGGAGAGAAGATACATTGTTGAAGTTGTCACATTTCAAGCGGCATAAGAGGAAAACATTGAAAAGAGTACCTGGAAAGTCAACAACTTATCCGTTTCACAAGCCTGAGGAACACCATCCTCCAGGGAAGGATGATACTAAAAAGATTTCAAATTTGATTGGAAAAGCTGCCAAGTATGCTGGTTCTGCAAAATCTAAGAAGGTAAGTTTGCCAATGGTATACGTATACTTCCGTTAAAGCCTTCATTGTGAAGTTTAGAAAAGACTATGGTCATGCAGGTTCTTAGTAATTTGGTAGGTTTCATTTTAGCTATGATGCTATGCAACTTCTAGTTTGGGCATGGCACCTAAGATTTGTCTTATGCACCTCTTTTCTTTTATCTCTATGTTATTCTTTGTTGCATAGACTTTTTGTATGGCTTTAATGCATCTAACCGCAACCTCTTGCTGCTGCACTTAGTCAGTTTTGTACAGGAGACCCAACCCTCTGATAAACTTATTTACTGAAAGATACTGCATATATTGTATGACATCTCAATTTGTTATCATGTCATTTTGCCTTTTGTGGCTTCCAGATATATTACAAACTTAATTTTTCTGTGTAAGATATGCCTGTCAAGTATGTTTTTCTGATAGTTTATCTAACTTGATCAATGAAGGATAAAGTTTATACATGGAAATTTATCTTATAAATGCCTTGAACTTTCATTTTTTTTTTTTTTTTTGGTTGCAGCCAATGACTTATATTCCGACCATAACAAACTACACTCAGCTTTGGTGGGTTCCTAATGTTGTTGTGGCCCATCAAAAGGAAGGGATAGAAGCTGTCCATTTGGCATCTGGTCGAACTGTATGCAAGGTGACCTTAGACCACACTCTGATTGTAGATATAATGGCTTTCGAAATCTGCTGATTAATTTATTTGTCTAAATTCCTTTCACTAGTTGTTAACATGAAATGCTAGTTTTGCACCTCGAAGAAGTCAGCCTTCTCTTGATCTTATTTTCAGCTTTTGTTATATGCTCTTTTTCCTCATGAAATACGTGTTGCAATAGTCAAATTGGCCTGCCATTAGCTTTTAAATACAATGTATTCATGCTATATATCAGGATTGTATATTGCTTAACTGATTTGATGGGTAAATTTATTGATTTCATCAGCTTCATCTTCAAGAAGGTGGCCTTCATGCTGATATCAATGGAGATGGAGTCCTGGATCATGTACAGGTGCGGGCTGTCCTCTTATTTTCTTTAATATTACCTTGTATCTAATTGTTTTTGTTGTGTGATGTATATTTAAGAACAAAAACTGCAGTAGGACAAAAGTGCTAACTGCTTCTGAAGTAACATTACTTTTTGTTCTCCTCAGGCTGTTGGAGGAAATGGTGCTGAGCAGACTGTTGTTAGTGGATCGATGGAGGTGCTGCGACCTTGTTGGGCTGTGGCGACCTCCGGAGTACCAGTTCGAGAACAGCTATTTAATGCTTCAATATGTCATCATTCCCCATTCAATTTATTCCAACATGGAGAGTTCTACAGAGGTTTTGGTCGAAGCACAAATGTTGCTTCTTTAGAAGTGGCAACGCCCATTCTCATCCCTAGAAGTGATGGACATAGGCATCGTAAGGGGAGCCATGGTGATGTTATTTTCTTAACAAATCGAGGAGAGGTATGCTGTTATTCTCTAATGTTTGTGTAGCTACGTTGAAATTGGATTGAAGATGCATCCATTTGAATTCTAAATTCTTTCTAAAAGTGGGGAAAAAAATTTGTTATTTTATTTGAAGTTCCAGATTTAAAGTTAATAAAGACGTCTTCCTAGAATTTTGATTTTTTGGAATCTCTAGTTAAGTACTTTATCAGGCAGAATCCATCCTCATTCCAAATTCCATATGAACATTGAATGACTGATGGCATTACACGTATCTTTTTTTTTTTTTTGGGATGTGGAAGTAGTTTTATTATCCGAAAGCAGCAGTTAAACTGCTATATCAAAACTATCCTAGCCAATCTAGGTAGAGAAATATGAATCCGTCCAAAAAAAAAAGGGGAGCTATTTAAGCCTCCTATTTTCAAAGTTTGCTCCAATATTCCCTGCTTGTCTTACTCTGATATCCTCCTTAATATGCCCAAGAACTCACATGGAGGATTCTTGTAACCTGCTATATCCTGCTTTTCCTCGCCCTCCACCCCTGATAGATACAATCTTTCCAATCATCCTTAATATAATAGAAATCAAGGATGTACCCTTAAGGTAGCTCACTGCCCATCTCAATTCTTCCCCCCAATTGGCTGGTATTGTTGCATTGTCTTGACTTCTGTGTTTGGTCATGCATGTGTTGTTGCATTTTCTAGTCCTTGGCTGCATGGTGCATGGTGCATGGTGCATGTTACATTTTATCTACGCTGAAGAGTTGGGAACTTTGAATGCTCTAATCCTTTCAGGTAACCGCATACTCTCCTGGCTTGCATGGCCATGACGCTGTTTGGCAATGGCAGCTTTTGACAGATGCTACATGGTCAAATCTTCCTTCACCTTCGGGGATGATGGAAGGTGGTACGGTGGTTCCAACATTGAAGTCGATAACACTGCGTGTGCATGACAATCAGCAAATGATCCTTGCAGCTGGAGATCAAACAGGTGTCATTATTTCACCTGGAGGAAGTGTATTAACATCAATCGATCTTCCAGCTCCACCTACCCATGCCTTGATTGCTGAGGACTTCTCGAATGATGGGCTCACCGACCTCATTCTCGTGACCTCTAGTGGTGTATACGGTTTCGTCCAGACAAGACAACCAGGTGCCCTCTTCTTCAGCACACTGGTTGGTTGCCTTCTACTTGTGATGGGAGTAATCCTCGTCACTCAACACTTGAACTCAATAAAGGGTAAACCTCGTGCTTTATCTAACTCTCGTGAATAGGTAGGAGATCAAAGCTTCTTAGACTCAGTTCTGGAGTTGCTATGATTTAATGTTATGCCGAGTTAGATTTACAATAGGGGGCGCGGTGGTTCATGTAACTGTTTTAAGTTCAAGAAAACTACAAATATACTAATTTTGTTCCTATTGAAATTTAATTAGTGCGTCACTTTCAATTTTATTAGCGCAAATATGACGGGATAAATAGTCATTACTCAGTACTATATTGTAATAATCAATTCATGAAAATTAAAGTCCACTAAACTTAATTAAGAAATTAAATCACTTTCTTTTTATTTCTTTGGTCACTTGGGCGGGCCTTGGTCGTAAATGGTTTGTGGAAATAATTCTTTTTTTGAATTTTTTCTCTATTTTTAAAGGAAAATCTTTTTTTTTTTTTTTACACTTTTAAGAAAGTTCGCAAGTTGCCACTAACAATATTATTAGTTGTATCAAGTATGATGCAAATTAGGAAAAAAAAAGTGCTAAAAACGGAGGGTTGAAACATAACAATTGATAAAAACCCAGAAAGGTTTTGTAACTTTTCAACAATGTACAGCGTGGCGATGCTAGTGTAAGTCTTCATTCATGCATCTTTCGTTCGACAAACCTCAAGACTTGGTTACAATCAGCTATAATATAATATTACTATTGTTCTTTTATTACTTAAAATTTTTTATAATTAATTATAATTATTATTTTATGATTTTAATTTTTTATAATCGGTATTCACAATAAATGTTCATTATAATTGATTACAACAGTAGTAAACATGAAGACGCTAAAAAGAAGTTTGTAATATAAATCTTTGATTACAACTTAGCTAATGAAATAATAAAATAAAAAACAAAATAAAAAGACAACTCTGGGCATCAAAAAGCACCAGTAAAAGAAAAGGGCAAATTTAATCAACCAATAGAAAGCCAGGATTCACAGCAAAGAACTGCTGAATCAGTACATAATCATGTCAGAAGAAGCCATGAAGGGTTGATTGACAGATAAAGAATTCCATGGATTGATGAAAGCATCATCATTGACCTGATGATGATGATGAGCAGCCTTGTCTTGAAACAAGACAAGAAGGTGCCTTCTTCTTCAGCACAGACTGGTGGTTGCCTTTGACTTATGATGGGAGTAATATTCGTAACCCAACACTTCAATTCGATAAAGGGTAAACGTCGGGCTTCATCAAACTCCCCGGAATAGGAAGAGACCAACGATTGTTAGATTTTCTGTTCTCTGAGTTTGTATGATTTAATGCTTTATGCAGAGTCGGATTTACAAAGGGGGGCCGGGAGTGGCTCATGTAACTGTTACAAGTTCAAGAAAAGTTTTGATTCTAATTTTGTTCCTACTGAAATTTAATTAGTACTTCCCTTTTAGTTTGATTAGTGCACATATAAGGAGATAAATGGTACCATATTGTGATACTCAATTCATGGAAGTTAAACCCCACTAAACTTGATTAAGAAATTAGATCATTTTCCTTTTATTTCTTTGGTCATAAAACGTTTGCCAAAAATTAAAAAAAATAAATAAATAAAAAACGGAATTTTTGCTCAATTGGCAGTGGAAAAATCGATTTTTTTTCCCTTTTAAGAAAGTGTGCAACTAACAGTTATATGTATTTACTAAGAAGCAAATTAAAAAAAAATAAAAAATTGCTAAAAACGTAGGGTTGAAATATAGCAATTAATTTCCAACAAATTAATAAAAACCCAGAAAGGTTTTGCGACTTTTCAACAATGTACACCGCAGCCATGCTATTGCAAGTCTTAAGACTGAGTTACAATCAAGTATTACGTTATTTTACAATTTTAATTTTTTTTAAGATCAATATTCATCGTAGATATTTATGATCATCCGAAAATCTGAAGCTACCGAAAACGAGTTTGCACTGTAATTTCAATCTTTTAATACAACTTAAATGATAAAATAACAAAAGTAAAGCAAATAAGAAGAGAAATCTAGGCATCTGAAAACACACAGGAAAGAGAAGCAACATTGAATCAACGAACAGAAAGCCAGGATTCACAGCAAAGAGCTGATGAATCAGTACATAATCATGTCAGCAGAAGCCATGAAGGGTTGATTGACAGAGAAACAATTCCATGGATTCATGAAAGCGGCATCATTGATCTGATAATGATGTTTATACTGGGCAGCCTGGTCAAAGTTGTTGTCGTTTTCAAAAACCCAATTGCTCGATTTTATGAAATCAATGATTTCATTGAGAGATTGCAACCTGGTACTGAGCTCAGTCATCTGAGCCCTAAGAACCCAGTTCTCAGCCTCAACGTTCAAGTAAAGCTGCGTGGTGATGTTCAAGCTTGTCAGGATCTGATTATTGTGCTTTGTGAGCTCAGCAACTTGGCCCATCAGATCATCCAGGTGCTTCTGTTTACGCATTCGAGACCGACGTGCAGAGTCCCTATTGGATAGCATTCTCTTGCGTTTCCTTTCATCCAAAATCTGCCGAAAATCCTCCTCCGAACTTGAGCTTCTCAGCGTGCTTGAAGCTGAGGATGCTCCAGTGCTTGAAATAGCCATAACAACAACAAAAATTATAACAAAAACAACAACAAAAGAAAAAGAAATAAAAATAACTGGCCTCAGGACCCAGAAATTTATTACTGAAAAGAACTCAGATATGGGATTATTTATGAAAAATGGGTAAAAAAAATACTAAAATAAGGGCTGATTATGGAATTAAAGGAAAAGAAAAGAGATAGTTCATGAAAACACGTAGAACCAGTAAAGGAAAACAACAGAGAAAGATTGAACAAGATGGGTCCTGCGCCTAAGAGTAGAGTTGATCATAAAACCAGAAAGGAGGATTTCACTGACTACTGGAGACATGAGCATCAAACATCAGGAACAAGATGTTGATGAGCATTCAAAAAGCTATTTTATTTGCTTGCTAGATCAAACAGAGAAACAAAAAAAAAAAGACTGTCGGATCTTGAGTATTTAAGATAAACCTGAGAAATCTAGAGAAATACAGCTAGAAACAGAGGGAAATCAAGATGAGAAAGTAAAGAGGTTGATGAATGGATATTATTGTGGACTTTATAGACAGGAAATGCCCATTGGAAACAGATAAACCAATGGAGAAAACATTGCAGTTTTTGCATTAAAAAAATTGGGGGAAAGTTATAAAGTTGAAAGGTATGGTCTTTGTAAGAAAGAAGCACGCGCAAAATTGATATTGGCTTAGCTTAAGCTTGCAGTAACTGTTGCGCACCTATAGGAAAAAAACAATTAACTGCCGCGACAATGTAATGTAGGTTTTTTTTTCTACTTTCGTCGGCTTTCAGACAGTCGTTTTCTTGCTAGTCTGGCAACTTGCAGTAAATCTAAATCCATGATTGCATGTTCTGTTGTAACTAGCTAGGGTAATTCAAGAACATGGTTTAAAAGATCACTGTTCTTCACGGAATCTTTTGTGATATAGGCCGTACGTATCACATGCATTCATGTCAGATTTCTGAAGTTGGCCCCAATAATAAAAATGGAGTTCCAGAAGCAAGAGGAAACCCTCAAGGCTAGATATCTCTTGAGATTAAATTACCATCATTACAAATGCCACTGACTTTCCTTTCTATCTCATGGTTGCCAAATTCCAATGCCATCATTATTCTTAAATTTCAAGCTCATCGCTGGTTTGGAGATGACAACTAACAATTTAACATATTCCTAATTCCTAACCTACAAAATTAAGCAACAAAGGGCAACCAAATCCTCCATTGGAAGTCACCTTATACTAATTTCCATCTCTTTCTGCCTGTATTTGTTCAACACGTTAATCTTAAAGCATACATCAAGCAAAACTGTCTCAAAAAAAAAAAAAAAGATCCATCTTATGCCCTAAACTACACTGTTGATGAAAATTTTAAACTTCATTTATGGTGTATTAAATAAATTTCCATAAAACTAGTAGTAATGTAATAATGTTAGTGTCAGAAGTGAGGCTAGAAGCAAAAAATATACAAACAATTTTTTGCAATAAATTTTGATTTGTCAGATAGGGATTTGATAAACTATTTAAACAAAATAAAGCATGTGGCTCTTTTAAGACCCCCAGGAGCTGATTATGATTCCCTTAAACCAATTTTATATTTAAGATCCCTAAACTAATCTTTTGTTTACTTGGTCAGTCTTTAATATATAAATTCAATGTTCATCCTGCCATTTAAAACAAGAATTCTTTTAACAATGTTGGAATTGTTGGCCAGCTGGTTTGGACTAACTAAATTTCTCTTTGATTTTTGTTGTGGTCAATGGTACCTGTGGGCCGAGTGAGATCGCCGCCCGAAATTTCCAAATTTTTTTGGTCCAAACTCGAAACTCGGATCATTTCAACTTGAATTTTCAAAAATTTTTTAGGGCATAATTTGTATAGGTTAATCTATTGGATCGGAAGAACAATTTAATCCATGTACCAGACTAATCAAAGAATATCAGTAATAGGTATTATAAAAATGAAAGTTCTTCAACATAAAAGTAGAGGGTCTCACCAGCAAGTGAAAGATAATGGCTTTTAACAGAGAAAAGTTTAAAACTTTCCACCTCTAAACACATGTATATGCCATGGAAGATTCCTAGTTGCTGCAAACTGCAAATATTATTTATTTTGCTTTTTAGTTAAATATATTAAATAAAATTAGATCAGAGCTGGACTTGCAACTACAATGAGTAATAAAGTGGTTGACCCGATGAAAGAAACAACAAAGAAAAAGAAAAAGAAAAAAGAGCGAAAGTAGGCGCAGACAGGCCAAGCTTAAGCTTGAAGGAACCTTGAAGCTACGAATATGGTTCTCACTAAGCAGGGTTAACGCTTCCTTAACCTTGATTAAGCTTAAATGTATGAATGGGATAAAGTAGAAGTGCAAAACTAATGAAACTTGGGACTTGATTTAGTTAGCTTATATAATCATTTTCAAAAGGTAATATCAAGTCTATAGTTCGATTTTCAATATTTATAATTCTTTCTTTTAATCCAAACTATCATCTCCACACTTCCTTTGTATAAAAAAAATGCAAAATTAATTAACCTTTGTAGAGCAAAAGCACGAACAATGAGGATGGAAGCTTTAGGCTCTCAAATGGGCCTCCATCATACTTATTTAAGGGGTAGACCACTCATTTGGTCAATGCTTTAAACAAAGTTTTTATAAATTCAAATAGATGAGATTAAACTTATATTATTTAATAATAAAAATATTTTTATTTAAATTTAATTATAAAAATAAATAAATATTAATAAAAAAATAATATTTTAATAATATTGTGAGCCCTAAAATGGGATTTCGAACCGGACCAAGCTCGACCCTACTTGGACTTCGGAAAAGTGAAATCAAAAATTCCAAACCAAGGTCTAGCCTTGAACAAGTCCAGACTCCAAGCTTTGACCATGCAAGAGCAAGGAGTTAGGGTCCCTCTACAAGTGTTCATCTAGTGAAATGAGGAAAATGAACACTCTATCATGAACTACAATGACAGGCAAATTTCTTCCTAATTTTATTCTCTATTGTTTTGGTCTATAACAAGATTATGTAGGGGTGAGCACAACATCAACAGAATGAGAAGACGTCTAGATTAAAAATAATACCATAAATATTCGCAAGTTAAATGAGCCAAAGTCCGCTACAAAGAAGCGAAACCAATAACCAAGATGTAAAAAAAAAATATTTTCCTAATTCCAAGTCAGAATTCTCAATACTGATCTTCTAGTTCGAACAATAGTACTTGTTCTAAGAATAATTCATGACAAAGCAACTGAACCAAGCATAGCTAAAATAATGTCATGTAAGAATTCGCAGATGCAGCCTCTGGGTGGTAATGAAGCATCTCAGTCCACATCATCTCCCTAATCATCCGTTCACTCATTTTGTCATCTATGTCAAGATCAATTGGGACTTGGGCCGGTGGATTGCACTTTGGATCATAAAGCCCTGACATATAAGGATGTAGGAGTGCTTCGGTGACAGTAATTCTCTTAGATGGGTCAAAAATAAGCATCCTTTGCAACAAATCTATGGCTAATGGATCGGCCTGAGGGTATAAATGGGAAAAATGGGTGCCCCTAGAGTAAGGAAGTGACTTGATATACCTTCTGGCTTTGGGATTATCAATAAACTGGAGATCAGCATCTTGCTGGCTTCCAAGGACATGAATAATTAGCTTAAGCTGGTTGAGGCATTCTGTTCCAGGAAAGATAGGTTTCCGACCAAGAATCTCTGCAAAGATGCATCCTACCGACCAAACATCAATGGAGGTCCCGTAATTGTCACAACAGAGTAGGAGCTCGGGTGAACGATACCAGCGTGTGACAACATACTCTGTCATTAATCGTTCATTGCCTCTGCTGGTTCGGGCCAGCCCAAAATCACAAATCTTCAGGTCACAGTTAGCATTGACAAGGAGGTTCCCAGGCTTTAAGTCTCGATGAAGAATGTTCGCTGAGTGGAGGTACTTCAGCCCTTGTAATAACTACAATATATACTCAAGGTTTGTCACAATCTAACAAATACTTTACAGGAAAAAAGAAGATAAAAAAAAGTTGTTATAGCTTTATATAGAGCCAAGTTTTCTTAACAGCAATGCCATAGAAGTTTTAATATTACTCATAAGATTCTACTTGAGACAGTCGAGAAGGTTTCTTTATCTCTTAGGTTTTGCCGATAAACAGGAAATTTTAACTTAACTTTTACCAGATCGGTACATTATTCTTCACCACCTTGCAAAGAAAGCATACCAAATTACTGTAATTAAGAGGAGAAACGGAAAGAGGAGGTGGAAGCAGAATAAATTGAATCAGAAACGACCCTTGCTAAATGAAATGAACACTGTATAGTAAACCATTCTGACCGTTATCATTATGAACAATGCTAAGTTGCTACTTGAATAACTCCCCTTTAATAAATATATATGCATCTGCCTTCCTTAAACTGTTGCTTGATTGTTATCTGTTTACCATAATGAACTACTTAAGAAGTGATAACGGTTTGGTTAGTTCAGTTTTGTAAAAGAAAAAAAATTGTGGTTTATGTGCAGTAATATGGTTTTTAAAAACCGAACCAAATACCAAGTATTTGTTGCTATTTACACTAAGCCTAATACCTCATCAACCTATTTTTCTGCTGAAGTAAATGCAATTTGGGACCAGATGAGCAGGAAACCAATAAAGACCTCAAACCCAAAATGCACATAAACTAGGTATCAAAGGACAGCTATTAATGCTAACTAGGCATGTTACAGTGTAAAGGCTCCGCGAAAAGGGGAAATCATCAAACAACAAAATGGCAACAACCACCTAGTCTAATGACGCATCTTAAGTACTTTAAAAAACAACAATGCAAACTCATAGATAACTCGATATGCATCTAATACTAAGATTACAATCTAGAGTTGGTGAACGTTTATAAGACCCAAATTACCGTATATAACTTCTATCAACAGAATCCTTTCTGTTGAGCCAGGACCATTGAAAAGCCATGGGAAAACTTCAGAACAGGACATACATTATAATGCAGAAAAAAGATTTCAACAATTCACTTTGCAAAACAAATGAAAGTAAGCAAATCATAAGCTTAGCAGCAATTAAAGCAATGAACGGAAAAGGGAAAGAAAAAAAAAGAAGAGATTTATTTCCCAGTACCTGAAAAATAAAATACTTGCAATGATCATTAGAAAGCGGCTGAGGAGACTTGATAATCTGATGCAAATCCGTATCCATAAGCTCATAAACCAAATAAACATCCTTAAAACTGGTTCTCTGAGTTGGTATCATAACATCTTTCAAAGCAATCACGTTCTCATGTCGGATGTGTCTGAGAAGTTTCAACTCCCTTAAAGTTCTCAATGCATCAACGTGATTCTCAAACACATTGCTGATCTTCTTTATAGCCACCTTCTCATTGGTTTCCCTGTTGATTGATGAGCAAACAACGCCGTATGCTCCTCTCCCTATGGGCTTGATTGGAACATACTTTGTGTCAATCTCGAAAATGGTTTGCCACATTGAGTAGTAATGCTTCCCTCTTGGCTTTACCCCATTCGGTGGCTCCACAAGCGTCGCCATTTCCTCTGTGAAATTCCCAGATAAACAAAATCACCATAAAAAACTTAAATGTAACCAAAAAGAGAAAAAGGGTTTGGAATCAATTCTTACTTGCTGCTTTACTTCTTTGCTTTGATCTTTTTTTTATCAGCTTCTTCACTTTTTTTCCTAGAAAGGAAATTAGAAAAAAAAACCCGACTTGCTCTTCTTTCCTTTAACCTATCAGCAAACTCCAAATTCACCAACTTTCAAATTATTCCTCTGTAAAATTCCAAACTTTCACCTCCATTTCTTCCCAAAAAAAAAACTTTTTTCCTACCTTTTCTTCAACCTCTAAACCAACTCCAAATTTACAAAATTGAAAGCATCCCACTGTGAAAAAAAAAAAAAAAAGCCTTTTCCATTGCCCTAAAAACAAAAGTTGGGTCTTTGTGCAAAATTATTATCCAAAATAAAGAGAAATGAACTGCATATAAATTCTTTAACAGACATTGATAAAAACGTGGAAGAAGTGCTTCTTCTTTTGATACATTCGCCTTTGTCTTTGCTTTTCTTTCAGTCATCAATGATCAATCAATCCATCCAATGCAACTCAATCGTCAATGTTTCAACGGTACATTGGATTTCTCACTCCCTTCCTAAGTCAAGATGCCGCCTCACGTGTGCTCGCCGCTTTAGGTCGGCTGGCTTGCTTTTCATTTGCCGAAATCCCCTCAATAGCCAACATACACAAATGATTAAGATTTGAATACGCACTTTAAGTGATAGTCACTCGGTACATAATTTTTCAAAACTTCTAAGTTGTCGCATTTTTAGACTCAAAAGAGTTTTCAATTTCATTGGTTAAAACTGAAAATTGCACTCAGGTATTTATGAGAATAATTACTGATTCAATATCTTATCAAAAGTCACTCAGGTTAAAGTGACCAAATCTTAAAAATGTTTAGACGCCTCTTGATTAAGCATATTCTGATAATCTAACGAATGGGAGTAGTTTGCATACGAGATGGGGTTACTTAATTCTATTAGTTACGGATGGGGGCAAAGTGCAAACAAAAAAATGTTTTTCGACTTAAATTATAGATTATATGTGCTAATGAAAGTTGATTTTTAAAATAATGGCGTTGGCCTTTGTCATTATTTGATGATTAATGTTGCTTTGCTACCTATAATGTCATAAGTTTTTGCCAAAAAATAGATTAAACACATGCATGCGTGACTCGCATGTAATAAATAATATGACTAGAAGGAAATCAATGGAGATAGAGGTTACTTTCTGCAAGTTTTGCAAAGAAATTGACCTGGCAAATTTTCGTTTTTCTTTAGGCTTTAAAGATTGCGTACATAAACCTTAGGCCAAGATACATACTTTCAATATTTCATGGCTAGTTAAATGTAACCCCAGGTGCATGTATCTGTTCTCTAAAGATCAAAGTTCGAGCTCTCGTTCTCTTGGATCAAAATAACTTAATCTGTCATGTTTCCCATTAGGCCAACCTGATTACAGACACATGGTTTATATCTCCCTGTCTCTCTTTTATCATGTAAAACTTTTTAAAGACAAGAAGAAAGAACATAGCAAATCATAACAATAGGGATTCGACTACAAAATTTTACAACTAAACTACAGCCATGTTATTGCTCAAATTTGAAAAGCCCAAATATCTCGTAAATTCATCACGTAAATATTGTAAGTGCCTATGATATTCTTCCCTTTAAAGGACTCTGAATTTGATGCATGGTGACTTTGGCTCGGAAAGGGTGCAATAGAAGCGTGGTCCCCCGTACTGGGATTTGCTGTTCCATATGCTATCAAAAGTGAGCATATATTCTTGCTCGATTCAAATGCCTTGTCTTTTTCTTATAACACCTTTAACTTTGCCAACTTTGCACCTCCTTTTCAGGCTCATTGCCACTTCACTATAATGTAGAATTATTATTTTTCAATCTCATCACGATTCTTATTAATTTTCATTCAAAATTTTAAAGGAATTCTAATTATAATATTATTTAACAAAGTAGAGAAGACAAATAAGAGCATATATACAAGGCTAGGCGCCTAGGTCTATTTTCTTGGCAACCGCTACTTCATAAAATATTA
>JBBYHO010000005.1:4813192-4824720 GCA_038382025.1 Adansonia gregorii
GCCAAATTTACTTAGTAAATTTAATATCCGAATCCATAAATTATTTAATTCAACAATATTTGAATAAATATAAATGGATGAATAATATCGAATATCTAATTTAGTGCTATCCGTTGCCATCCAGTTCGAAAGTCTTAATTTTTTGATTAATTATTATTTATTATAATAGTTATATTTATAAATATTTTTAAACAATGAACCGTTGTGTAATTCACATAAGAAACTTAAAAAAAAAATTAAAAAAAAAACCACTTGTTGTTTCCTATATATATATAAATATATAATTTTAAAACATTCGATTAGGTATAGCATATCTTAATTCTAAATTTAAGGTCGAATTTAAAGTTCATATTTTTTTTTCATTTTTTTTAAAATATGGTTCACACATCTCAACTTCACGTGATGCATGCTGTAATGTGTCTATGACTTCTATGTCCACCACTACTGCTGAAACATGTGCGTAATAATGCAGAGAGCCTTCTTTAAGATTCGACGTGCCAAATTGGCAAATTGTTACAATCACCAGCTAAACCAGCAGCAAATTCAAATAGATGCTGGGTGGTCGGAAAGGTACGTATATATGATTCAAAACATGTAAAACTCTTTGGTTTTCGGTTAATTAATTATTAATTTCCTCCACAATTTTGGTACAATTTTATTAATTGATTGGTAATTGTATTCATCAAAAGAAAATGATCGTTACGTGAAGGCATTGATTTTTTACATATAAAAATGAATCACAACTTAAAAAGCATAAGAAATTATGTGGAATTTCGAATATAAAATTTATTAAATATTATTTTTTGAAAAACAAATAAATGAATTAATTAAGTCGTGAGTTTTTTTTTTCTTTTTATTCAGTTTTTGTTAAGGGAATACTTCTCCATTTCACTAGTAGAATACCATATATATATATATATATAATTAATTTTAGACATTTTTATAATTTTTTTATAAAATTTGTATTTTCAAATCCGATCTTTGTATTTCGTATTCTATTCATATATATCATACACTCAAATTTTAAGTAAATTAAAATTATTTATTTATTTATTTATTTATTATTAAAAATTTTAATCATTAAATATATATATTAATGACAATATTCTCGATCAATATAATATATATTTCAATAACTTTACGAATGCTATAAACGTAAATATATTATTAAATTCAATGCTCAATTTATTAAAATATCAATTATATAAAAAATTATAAAATTATATAAAATTAAATAATTTAATAGCGATATAAGTTTATCATATATTTATCATGTCACTGTCTATAAACGTTTTATTAAATGTGAAAGGCTGATGACGTTTTGCGGTATTATCTGAACTCGTGATCATCGAGAAACTTGAATATAGCACACATGGCTTCGTACTCTCCGGTCCTAGCCAAGTAATTCCTTGGGGGATTCTTTGTAGGAATTATAAACGATTCATAGCCTAGTGGTTTCTTGTAGGAACGAAAACGAAATATTTGCATGATACTTAGGTTAAAAAAAGTTGAATTTGATTAGATTATTACCGAGTCCAGTTTGAATTATTAAACAAGCAAATTTTAATGTTTTAATGTCTAACTCAAATAAGTTACGAGTTTAATCAAATTTTTATTTTAACGAGTAATCTCAATTCGAATTCGAATATAAATAATATTTAAATTTGAAATTGAAATTGAGTGTAAGAATTAAATTTATTTGTTTATTAAGGAAATGAACTTAATTAAGTTTGAAAAGTTCAATTTTTACATCAGATCAAACTCGAATTTTAAAAATAAAATTTGATAAGTTTATACCAAATTTTAAAAAATGAGTTTCAAACTTTTAAATAATTAATCAAATTGTAAAAATATATTACAATCTCGGATTCTTCAAACTAAATATTTATGCATGTCTTCAAATTATATATCAAAAAAAGAGTGAAACTATACATCTTGTATGACAAGTTTTAATTAATAGTCAATTTTAGTTTGATTAGTTAGTGAGGTGTAACGGGTCGAACCAAGCTTCCTTGGATCAATAAGTTAGATTTTAATTTGAAAATCCGTTTCATCATTCGAATGTATTAAAAATTAAGAAGTCTTTTTTTATTATCTCAAGCTCAATTCTATTTGAATTAGACTTATAACCAAACAACCCAACCTTTAATCTTGCTAAGAATTGCTTATACAATAATTTTCTTAATCTGTTGACCATAAAAGTTATTTTTTTAATGTGATTTTGTCTAATTTGTGAGCTAAGTTTTTTTTTTTTTTTTGTAAGTCATTTGCTAAGAATTGTTTACATAATAGTTTTCTTATAAAGATTATTATTTTAGCTTGAGTTCACTTAATTACGTTAAACTTGTGTCACTACTATAAATATTGTTTTAATATTTACCGAATCGCGAACATATCTAATTATCCAATTATAAAGATTAAGTCCACGTCCCTAGTGGTCCACATACGAGAGGATGGTGTTATAATTCAATACCACTGGTGGATGCGCGATGTTGCGAGTGTTACTTTTTAAAATGTTTTTGAGTTTGAGATTTATACAGTATCAGGTGATTAATTTAAAATTAATTTAAATTTTATTTGTGAAAAATGTAAGTTTTGAAAATGATAATAACATTTCTTTCATCGATAATGTCTGATTATAATTTTTGAGGTAGTTTATACAAAAAAGTAACACCAAAAAAGGTAAATAAAATTAAACAAATAACAAATAACATATTTACGAAAGCAAAATATCTCGCATTAAGTGCTATCACAAAAGTAGATAATATTATTGCTACTCAATGCTTTTTTCAAAGGTCACTAATTATGTGGCTTGTTAATTTTTGCTTTCTGTTTTTTCAAATAAGCACTGGTCGTTGGGCTTAAGGTTGCTATCTTGGACAAATTTTTGCCATCCTCCCAAAAAGCTTTGTTGTAATTATTGCATATGTATTTAATTAGCCATTTTGTTGTAGTTGATGGAACAATCTGCATCAACGAAACCAGATGATGTGGGAAGTGTTTGTCAACAAATTTCCTTCGGACATGCTATGATTTAATTATTAGTTATTGTTGTAAATAATATTACATTATGGGACATGCTGTGATTTTTTTGAAATAAAAGTACATTCACATACATCTTCTAAATCTTTACACCAAAACATTCAAACAAAAGTACAATAACATGCATCCACAAAATCTGTACATCAAAACACATGCAGCCAATTGCTCAACCAACATTTAACAGTGGAAAACAGTTGACAAAAGCAAATCCTGAGCAAACCGAATCGAGCTTCATGACAAATAGAACCAAATGCTTACCAAACTCACCCAAATTTCATCAAGTCAAAACAAAAACTAAACCCTCAAATAAGGCCAAAAGCCAAACCCCCAAAATGACACATAAAACCAAACCTAAATAGGTTTCGTGAAATCAAACCCTTAAAATGATAGAAATCAAACCCTCAAACAAAGATCAAAAACCAAACCCCCAAAATAACACAAAACCAAACAATCGGGTTTCATAAACCAAATCTCTAAAATGACACAAACTAAACCCTTAAATAGAGATCAAACCTCCTGTCTAAACAGGATGAAAATACCAAAGATAATCTTAGGACATAAAAAAATACCACTGTAATCCTTGAAAGAGTCAAAAATCATATTGTGTTGGATAGATATAATGCCTTCGTAAGGCTAATTTTTATTATCACAGCTTTATACGTCATTGATTTTTCAAAATTCAGTAATTTAATAATGATTTAATGAGGCTAATAATGATTTAAATTCAGTAATTTAATAAGGCTAATATGATTTAAATTTAGTAATTTAATAATTTAATAATGATTTAAATTCAGTAATTTAATAAGGCTAATATGATGCATGCAAAATTCAGTAATTTAATAACGATTTAATGACATTAATTTTTCAATTCGAATCGAAATCTTATACGCAAGAGGGATCCTGTTTTATTGTTCACTTCTAAATTATTTTAATGAAACATACGAATCAAAATTTGAAAAAGAAGAAGAAGTGTTTGATCGACCCAAGTAAATTTGAAAAAGACCGATATATATATATATATATATATATATATATATAACTGGTCAATTTTGATCCGAACCTAAAAAACCCAACCAGTTAATCCGAAGTCAAACCCGATACAACCTGATTTAATAAAAAAAAGTCAACGACCCAAAACCGATCAACCCAAATTCGAAAATAACCCGAACCTAAAATGGTCCAAATCTAGAATGACCCGAACCTGAAATGATCCGAAACTGAAATGATTCAAACCCGAAAAAACCCGAATCTGAAATGATTCAAATAATTAACCTAAAATGATCCAAACTTAAATTAAGTATAATTTTATTTTAAAAACATTAAGTTCATACAAATAATACTTATAACATAAATTATTAATTTATTTTATTTCATAACTTATAATGATATTGGATCGTGATAAAGTATGCAAATACTACTTGGTATGTATAATTTGATTATGTTCCTATTTAATATTTATGTAAAGTAATGCAATAATTATACATATCCTTATTATAATAATTTTAATATTTTATTAATTTAAATGTTTTAAATTGTTATTGTAAAACAAAAAAATCATCTCCATTGTTTTATTTATAACTTGCAAAAATATTACTTGAAAAAACTTTATATAATCATCATTATTCTATTTATAATTTTTTAATTCTCACTTGGGTATGATAAAAATAATACATTTGTAATTATCATTGCCCAAAATTGACGATGTTTTTATTTCTTTGGTCACACTTGAATAAGGGAATCAAAAAAATTGAAATCGTAAACAATTGAAAATTCAATATTCAACCAAGTAAACGTTTAAAAAAAAACTTTTATATGGTTTTGAATGATGTTTGGAATTGTCAATTTAATTAGATAATCCTTGAAAATTCAATATTTAAATACACTGATATACTTTGCCATCTTTCTTTTTGTAAACACAAAAAATCTAAAATAAAATAAATAAGTCATAACCTTGTTGGTCGAATCAAAAGATGAGACCACAGTTCCATGTACAATTTTTAAATATACTTTATAAAAAGATCTTTTTGCAAGCAAATATTTGAGAGTGCCATTTTAAGAACATTTCTACTTATATTGTTGCAACTTAAAATATCAAATGATTTTAGTAGCTAATGAAACTACATTTAAAGGAAAAAAATTAAAAAAAAATCCCTTTATTGGCAAGAAAGAGCAGCAAGGGAAGAGGCAAGACCAAAATACACTGCAAAAAATAAGATGAATAGAATAGCTTCATAGTTAGTATTCATCACCTCACATATGTAAAGCATCTATTTTTTAAATAAGGTGTAAAGGTAAAACAACATGCCACTTAATTCCTAATATTGAATTAAAGAAGATTATTAATAATTGATCTACAGAATTACAGATTCAATTAAATGGAAAATAAAGCAAATTAAAAATATATTTAATGAAAATTAAACTACATCAAACCTTTTAATAGACACATTACAAAGCCCAAATTCCAAATCAAAAGCCTACAAGTACAAAAATAAAAAAAAAATTTAAAATTAGAGACAATTATAATAAATTGATGAAGACAATAAAGCACAAAGAAAAATAAAAATTTTTAATAAAACATAATTTTAAGTGTGAATTAAAATTAAAGAAAATTTTGAAAATATATACATACATTTTAATTTTTCATCAATCCATAATCTGCACTAGTAGAAGCTTCTTCTGATGCTAAATTTGATCTTGAATTCACACTTATCTCTTCCATAAGTCTTAAATTTTTCATTACCATCTTCTAAATCTAATAATTAAAGAAAAACAATTATTATGTAAAACAATCATTAGACAAAAAAAGATTCACAATTATTTTAATATAAATATCACACCTTCATATCCATATAACCAATTACTAGTAGTTATCAAAACTTTGACATTTTTAGATGAAAGAGAACTTCTCTACTTGTTCAACACTCTACTACCTATACTAAATATTGATTCTGAAGCAACAGTGGTGATAAGAATGCTCAAAATATCTCTTGCCATTATTGCAAGCTCAGGATATCGAAAATAGTTTTCCAATAACCAAGAATAACAAATGGCATTGTAGTAAGCTCAAGTTTGCGTTCACTCAAATAGAGCTCCAATTGTGACCTACTTGAGCTTGAAGTAGATTCATCGGAACCATAACTTTGAAATTCCTATATAAACAAGAGAAAGGTTAATACAAAACTTAATTTAAATCCAATTAAATATTCAATAAAGCATTCAATTAAAGAAATATAAAATTTTAATAAAATAAAAACAATACTCACTTTGAGGCTTTCAGGAAGTTTTTTTGCATCAGATTGCTCACAGCTAAGAACCTCACTCGAATTTGAAGTTCTAACTTTCTCATATTCCTTAAACAGTTTTTTAAGTTGGTCAAGAATATTTCTCGTCTTTGCCTCAAGATCAAACTTTTTCAAAAAAAAATCTTATTAATTTCAACTTGAAGCATGGATCAAGTATGATTGTAAAAGCCAACACTAGACATTGAAGTCTAAAGTTGGGCATTTTTATTTTAAGGTTTTTGACGGAACATGCATTGAACCTTGATAAGTTGGATTTACTGTACAATTCTTAGGAACTTTAGTACAAAGGCTTTGATGGTAACCGGCAAAGTTGTAGTTGTTGCAGATAAGATTGTTGCAAGGCCAAGGTATAGTTGCAATAAGAACCGGATCTCCTTCTAATAATTTGGACATTTAAATTTGTAGTTACCAGATCACACATAATCTTATTTCATTAAAAATAAAATAATTTTTATTTATTTTTAAAAATTTTTAATGAAGTAATATTATAGAGTTTAAAATAGATTTATCCATGGTAAGTTATGCTTTTTTTTAATTCAGCTTAATCAAAATTATTATTTAATAATAAAAATTTTATTTAAATTTAATTATAAAAATATAAAAATTATAACATAAAAATTTTAAAAATACTTTTTTATTAATATGTGAATAATATTTCCAAGCTTAAGGTCGATAAAATCTAATTCAAACTTGAATAAAAATATATAATAATTTCACACTGTAACACAACGGATGAGTATTTCTAATTTAATTAAAATAATAATTTGTTTACTGTTAATAAGCCTAATATAAATCAATGATTTCACCACCATTCATCAAAAAAATTTTTGAAAAGGGGTAAAACATTTAAGTATTAAATGCATACCGTCACGCACTGCCCAACAGTACTGACTACCCGAGACAATTAACGTCTATAAATAGGGACTTGAAACGTCTCATTGAGCACGCAAATCAAAAGCTTTATAGACAGTAATTAGAAAAGATCGATCATGGAAGTTGTTCAAGTGCTTCATATGAATGGAGCAGTTGGAGAAACCAGTTATGCAAAAAACTTTTTAGTTCAGGTATTTAACTCTTTCTTCACGTATATATCAGAATATTAATTAGTTTCCCAATAACTTTTATATTATTTGTACTACGATTTTTTTTTTTTTAACTTGGACTGAGAATTTGGACAGCAAAAGGTGATGTCCATGACGAAGCCAATCACTGAGGAAGCCATAAGTAAGCTCTATTGCAGCACTTACCCTGCAAGCATAGCCATCGCAGATTTCGGTTGTTCTTCAGGACCAAATACTTTGTTGTATCTGAACTTATCAAAGCGTTGGATAATGTTCGCCAAAAGATAGGCCGAAAATCCCCCGAGTATCAAGTGTTTCTGAATGATCTTCCTGGGAATGACTTCAACACGATTTTCAGGTCCTTGTCCAGCTTCCAAAACAAACTGAAGAAACAACTTGGAACCGGCTGCGGACCATGTTTTTTCACTGGAGTGCCTGGTTCATTCTACGGCAGGCTTTTCAGGAGCAAGAGTCTGCATTTTATACATTCTTCCTATAGCCTTCATTGGCTCTCTCAGGTTTAGCATTTAATGAAAAATATAGCATATATATATATATATATATCTGTAATCATTTTAGAATAAAAAAGTTCGTAAGTTATGAGTGAACTATTTGGATTCAGGTTCCTGAAGGGCCGGAAAGTAATAAAAGGAACATATACATGGCTAGCACAAGTCCACCAAACGTGCTCAAGGCATATTATGAGCAATTCCGACAAGATTTTTCCTTGTTTCTGAAGTGTAGATCAGAGGAACTGGTGGACAGTGGGCGTATGGTTTTGACATTTTTAGGGAGAAGAAGTGATGATCCTTCAAGCAAAGAGTGCTGTTACGTCTGGGAGCTTTTGGCCATGGCTCTCAACGACATGGTCTTCGAGGTGCACTGTTTATATCGACAAATTAATAATTTTACTTGAAAATAATCGAATAAAATTATAAATAATAAAATTTAAATTTAAATTTGTAAATGTCATTTTTTAGAAATTATTAAATTAACTGAATTAAAGTATCCAGAATCCATTTTTGGTATCTATGTTTTGTCGGTTTGATATACAAATATAGAAGTTGGACTCGGCGGCCATTATCTATAGATTCTAGCCATGTTAGATACCGTGCTTAATTTCGGCTGATTTATATATCATTTTCGAGATTCTCATAGTGACTGGCCCATACAGTTGGAATCAATTTTTATATACTCTTTCCTTTTGACATTGGATTCATTACTGATCAAGGGAGCTTCCATTATTACTTTACTAAAGAATAAAACTGATATATAACTAACTAGTCATTGAATTATAATGATATGATGAACAAATTCAGGGACTGATAGAAGAAGAGAAACTGAACTCCTTCAACATCCCCCACTACACATCATCTCCAGCTGAGGTTAAATCTGAGGTTCTGGAAGAAGGATCCTTCACCATCGATCGATTGGAAGTAACTGAAGTGAATTGGAACGCATAACAGAACGAAACCGACTTGTCTGATGGATTCAAGGATGGTGGGTACAACGGTGCCAAGTGCCTGAGAGCAGTGGCTGAGCCACTTCTCGCCAGCCACTTTGGTGAAGCGACCGTCGATGAGGTATTCCGAAGGTACCGAGAAATCCTCGCTGAGCGCATGTCCAAGGAGAATAAGTTTGTCAATGTCATTGTGTCGCTTGTAAAAGGTTGATCATTAATGCATCAGTGGTTTAGCTGCCATGAAAACCCCCTTTTTAATTCTCATAATAGAAATGGTGTTCTACATTCCACGTGTAATAGAAATGAACTGTGCTATGCACACTGTACCATCCAATCAATAACAACATGATGCATATTGTTTTAATTGTTAGGGATCACTTTTCTTATTTTTAATTTTTATTTCTAACCAAATATTACATAACAAAATATGTTGAAATAAACAAAAACAAAGTGTTTTATATTAAATAGTTGACTTAGATCAAACCTGTCAATTGATACTTACTATATATAAGAATACCAATTTCATAAGAGTAAACAGTGCAGGATATATACGTTCTCAATAATTTATTAAATTAATTATTTTATTTTAATTATTTAATTTGTATTATTAAATTAATAAATATTTACTATTTTTTTATTTTTTAAAACTTTTAAGTCCTTAATAAAGTAAACTTTTCCCCATTGATAATTTTTTATTTAAATTCAATATTAAATAAAGATAATAATTAAAATTACATTGATAGTGTAGTAAAATTTTATTAAATTAATTATAATTAATACATATAACCATACGAGATTAGACAATATTGATTTTATAATAAATACATAACATATTTGGTAAGATAATAATTTTATGATAAAATATATAAATTTATTTATTTTTTAAATAATTGAAATTTTATTTTTCAAAATCTGAAAAAAAAAAAACAGCCAAATCCTGCTGCAAGCAAAAGTCTTTGATATTGCCCCACAAATCGACAGTACTCTTTGACCATTAGACCATTATTTAACAAATATGGATAAAGATAAAAAATATAATTTTCATTTTCCTTTTTTGTTCAAAAAAGGACTTTACTTAGCTAACAGAGCGTCCTGCCCTTTTTTTGTTCAAAAAAGGAGCTTCAGGACTTTACTTAGCACACGGACAAGTGCATAACCTCAAAATTAAAAAACAAAAAAAAGGGATTAAAAAAACTTATCAATTATTATAGAAGAAATGAGTGGTGGATGATTTTTTTCGCAAATTTTCAAGAAAATCACGAATCGTCGCGATAGGGTTTCCCTCGAAAAAAACAAAAGAAGCTTTCACAGCAGCACAGGAGCCGGCAGCAATTATTTCCTCCGCAGATCTGGTAGGATATTGCGTCCTGAAATTCATTTCCCACCACATATCGTGTCATTAATGAATAGGAATGACCCAGCTCTGTTTGATGTGGTCCGTACCATTTTTGGGCCCCGAAGAAAGACAGATTGGGAATTGAATGGACGACGCACGGTCTAAGCGTCCAATCAATAAAAAAAAAAAATTCTTTTAACAACTAGGTAAAAAAGTAATAAAAAATATTTTTTGTATTTTAAATTTAATATTGTTGAGATTAATGTTATTATAATTAAATAATAATAAAAATAAATATTATTTTGAATTTTTTAAAAATACAGTAATAATCCTAAAATCATTTTAAAAAATTTAAAATAATTTTTTAATTTTTAAAAGTAATTATTAATAATTTTTATTTTTTAAATTTTTATAGTGTTTCATAGTACGTGGTGACTGATAAAAAATGTAAGTGACGCATTTGCCTATAGCCTCCGGTATAGATCAAGTCCTGGATACCGACGAAATGATCTAACAACTGGTCCAAAAATATCGTTAGCCAGAGGTTTCAACTTTGAACTAAATAATTAAGGATGATGAATTGAATTCTAAATTTAAAAATTTATTTAAAAATTTTAAATTTTAATTAAAGTTAATTTAATTAAAAAAGTTAAAAAAATTTAAATTTGAAATGATTTAAATCAAAATAGTTCATATTTGAAAAAAGTTAGAATTGAAAATTGACTTGAACCTAAATATGAATTGAATATTAAAAATAAAAAAGTAAAATTGTAAGCAAATAACTTTTTATAAAGTAAAAATTTTAATGATCAATTTTATTTTAATATTTTTTTAATAATTTTATTAAATATTAAAATTTAATTTATATCTTGTATATGATGAAATAATAATTTATCAAAAAGTAAATCGTGTTATGAGGTTTGAAAATATTATCAATGGGATATATCATCTATTTATTATTTTTTAATTTGATTAGTTAAATTTATTAAATATTGAGAGTTTATATATTTTATCAATAAAATTTCAAGTGCTTATTTGAATATTATTTTTATTTATTATTATTATTTCAAGTAATGATAATTATAGTCAAATAATAGTATAACAAAGTAATGAGACAAATAAAAAAATATAAAAGTCATAAAAGATAAAACCATATAAAAAAAATCATATGTTAAACTTAAATAAGCAACATTGTAAAAGATAATATAAAAATAACATAATAAAAAAAATAAAAACTTAAAAATTAGTATATATTATCAAGCAACATCTATACCTAAGGGTGCTCAAAGTCAAGTTTGAGCAAGGCCCAAGCATGATATTAACAT